>JAJJHY010003979.1:6541008-6598573 GCA_021224005.1 Drosophila setifemur
TGGATCGGAGCGTGTGTGGGTGAGTTTGCTTTATGAATGCTTTTGGCACATGTGGCGCATAAAAAACGAGACGAAAATGGTGATGAAAAGGTTGAAAGACGGGTTGGCAGAGGGTGGCAGAGGGAGGAGGAGGGAGGGACCTGCGTCCCATCTCCACTTGGGGGTTTCCTTTTCGGCAATGGCCAACCAAGGAACATGCCATGAAAAGGATTTCGTTTCCCCTTGCATCTTCCGCTGGCCTCATCGGTCACGCCCACACGCCCTCTCGCCCTCTCGCCCAGGTAAAGGTTGCTTTTCCAAATTAAATTGCCAAAAAAAAAAAAGAAAAAAATCAATTAGGAACATGTCAAGTTGCGGAAAAGCTGTTTCTGAAAATTGGTGTCACCAGCAAATTTAATTTCAAGTTTTTTCCCCTCTGTCAGTTTGAAGACGATAGAAGCCCAACATGGCAGAGCAAGTGGACATTGAATTGAAATAGTAAAGTGTCGTAATTAAACTTTGCTAGATATACCACATATAACTCTGATTAATACTAACTAACCATTGGGAAACTAGGGGAACTTATTAAATTATAGCACTTCAATGTAGTTAATTAGAATATTCTACCATTGCCAGGCGTATTTGTATTTACTTCAATTTATAGAGCTTAAGTAGTAAATAAATATATACTTTCAAAAGTAGTATAATTTAAATGAATTATTTTATGCAATACGCATTTAACCCTTCCATTAATAAGTAGATATATGTTATATTTGTAATGATTTCTAATACGCTAAGTGGCTTGACTAAATTGTCACAATTTAATCGATGGCAATCGTTGGAAAATTTACATTAAACCGGAACTAAGACAGAAACTTATTGAAGCGTAAGATGCGGCACAGAAATATTAATATTAATAGCCCACAAAATTCGAAGCTTGAGTAGATTCGTGATTGAAGCCGCAGATACAAGTTGCGCAAGTGATGCCTGTGATGCTCGGAGGAAGATGAAGATGAAGCGATGGAGCAGATGATGTAGAAATGCCATCGAGGGACGGGTGACGAGCATTCTAGCGCAAAGTTTAGATAAACACATCACATCAGCCCGGGGACAGCTCGAATGCCAGAGCACAGGAACAGGCACAAGAGCACAAGCGTCCCGGCGGATAGAAATTTGTAGCTTGTCAAACCGAATGCAGAATGAAAGATACAAATGGCTATTTATAAGAGCGCTGGCCTCGCCTCGCCTTGCCTCGGTCATTAATGTCAAAAGTTATTGCGCAGGCGGCCCGGTCCGGGCGGTAATGCCTGCGGATGAACAGGGGGTGGGCGGCAAGGCAAGGGGGCGTGGCAGCTGGAGGCGGGGCGGTCGATTGGCTGACCACAAGCCTCACACTTGCGGCCTTTACCGCCGTGGGCCATCACCAACGCCATCATCCATCGTCCTTGTTGATGATGCTGCACACGCTCGGCCAAGTTAGCGGCACGTGTCCGGCCACGATGCCTCACGCTGTGCCCTCCACTTCCTCATCTACATTCACATCCTCGTCATCAGTACCATCAACATCACCATCATCGTCATCACCACTGCCATTGCCATTACCAGCCCGAGGCATCGGAGTTGTCTGCTCCTGCTCCTGCTCCTGGTTCCGGGTGTCGGCCGTCTGTTAATGGTGTTGCCGTGGCAAATGAGTTGAGTTTTAAGTGCAGGATTCCCTGGGTTTTTTGCTATATTTCAATTCTCTCTGCACTTAATTAGCCCAAAATATGCATTCGTTTTATAACCCCATAAATCATGTGGTAAATCGCCCCTCAAAAAAAATTCAAAATATTTGTAATCCCCTGGAAATCGCTGCTTTCGAAGTTCCTCATAAATATGAATTTTCAGGCTTTCCTTAGTTATTTTTTAAGGTTTCCCATATCTGTTGCATTTGGGAAAGTTTATTTTTGTTTTTTGAAGAACGCACATTTTTTCCTAATCTACCATTTTACCAAAAATATTTTAAATAATGACAAATTAAAGATGTGATTCTTTTTCTGTACCTTGGATCCTGTGGATAAAATATAGTTCATTAATAATATTTCCATCATTTTAAATGCAGCTAACAAAATTAAGTTTGCACCTCTAGTATTTAATATTTATATAATATATCATGTAAGCTCATGCAATTCTTTTTTAACACAAAAAAAAAAATTATTCCTGTTAACATGGAAATAATTTGATAGGAAAGAACATTTTATAGATTTTTTTTTTTAATTTTATATAATTTTAAACAAACCATTTTATACAACATTGTTTTGCATATATTTTAATATAATTTTCTTTCAATGAATCTGCTTATCTAAATATAGAGTTTTCATTTCCCTCGAATTGAATAATTAAATTATGTCTATCGTTTTCTTTTAATTTTCGGGCCAACTTTCAATTGGGCCTTTTGACACGCTTCATTTGCTTGATGGCCAGACAAGGAACTCGTAGCCAGTTTTTCCCACTTTTCCCCGGCTTTTCCACACTTTGCTGCATCGCCTGGTTAGCATAATAAATCGATTAGCTCGACGACGAGGTTGGATGCTCTGGATCCCGGGATTTGCCATATTTAATAATCATGAGCCGCAAGGCAGGGCTTCCGAGCTGATGACGTTGCCTGATTATTTTAATATGGTGGGGGGTTGGCAAAGGGGGCAGAGGGGGAGGAAAGGAAGCCAGCCAACCATGCCGACCGACCCGGCCAAAACCACTGTCAAAGTGGGAAGCTGTTTCTGTTTCTGGCTCTGTTTCTGGCTCTGTTCTGGGCCGTGGAACTCGTTCCCAAATCCACCGCTTGCCCCTTTCGCTCAAAATGATTGATGGCTTTTGTGGCACGCTGTAGTTAGTTGTAGCCGGGCTGTCCGGGTGTACATAATATACATGTATTTATACTTATATACACTTTGGTTTTGTTGCTTTGCATTTTTTGTTTATGATGGACCATCATCAGCATCTCACGAACATCGTCGCCACCGCCTGCGTAATAAATCTCCTTTTTTTAACATTTCTTGTTTATCATTTTGTGTCATGCGATTCTCTCGGCGACCCATCTGCGTGCCGCTCTGTTATTAAAAAAATATCCCCATGCCCGTGGGTGGAGGGAGGCACGAGCGTCATATTAAAGTATTCCCAGGCATTAAAATTTCATATGAGCGCTGGCCCCCGACTGACAACCCATCCAACCAAACCAAAACCAAACCAAACCGAACCGTTCCGAACCGAACCAAACCGAAACATCCATCCATCCATCCATCCATCCAACAAAGCCGTCCTTCAGTCCATCCAAGTCATCCATCTCGGCTTTGGCAGCTTTCGCATTAATGCTTGAATAATTCCCCTTTATAATTTGTTGATCATCGCCGGCATTAGCTACATTAGTTTATGGGCTTGCATTCTATAATGAGCGGAACAATTCCTAATTCTTTTAAAGCAGGGTGCAAAAAAAAAGTGTGATATGGAAATTGTATATATATATATTGTCAATAAGTATAAAATATATGCAAAATAGTAATGCAAGAGTGCATTAGTCTTTCTAGAATTAATTAAATTTCCAGGGATTTTTATAAGATACTTTTTAGAAATACAAAACCTACCTTGAGAAATATAATTATTGTGGTTGGTTTAGTTTCGGCAGGAACTCCAGAAGCTCCTGTTGAACCCTTTCCCCCAAATGCCATTCGTTCCCACACCAGGGCTCGGATCCGTCCAATAAACCAAGCAAACAAAGCATTTAAAATGCACAAAGAAAATATTGCGACACACGTCAAGGATAAGGATGGGGGAAAGGCGATAAGTTGGGCGCAAGGATAAGGTTGAGGCTGGGCAAAGTATACAATGTGTACGTTCGAGTGGGCGGGTAATACATATATTAAGGACCCGGGGCCATTAATGACTAAGTTTACATTGCGTCCGAGCACACACACATTCTCCACTCTCCACTCTCCACTTTCCGGCCAACATCAATTATTCACGGAATTTATACACGGATTTTTCCGGGCCACTGCCGGGGAATATTTACTCTAGGCGCATGTCAAATTGGGCGTGATTTTCAAGTGGCTGGTGCTCACTCCGGTACTTTTGATTATGTTTGTCTATTTGTTGTGCGGCTTCTGTGGACTCATGCATTTTTGAGTTGGTCCGGGCCAACTCAGCTGGGTTATGCTGCGGGGCCAGCCTCTGTTTACTTACGGTCAAGGCAATTAGGTTTTTCTTCTTGCCCCGGGCGGATCTCTGTGCCCGGCAATAGCTATAGCAATAGCAATATTCAATCGGTAAGCGCCTTAGCCCCACCCAGACCCCAAAACGAAAAGACATTCCAAAGGGGGACCGTGCTCCATCCCTGGGCTGGTCCATCTCCCAGGAGCTGGTCTCCTTTTCTGACATTTAATTTTCGATTTTAATTGGATACTAACAGCAGGATGCTGTCCGACTATAACTACGAACCGTACGGAGCGAGACCCTCTGGACCTCGGCACCTGGCCAAAGACGAGGCAGAAATAGTGAATTAAAAGGTACACAACATGCCAGACCAGGCCAGCAAGGGAGAAGGGAGCGTTCGGGGGTAGGGAATAGGTAGGTAGGTAGGTAGGTTGGGAAGCAAAGGCAGTCAGAAACTCTTGGCAAAAAGGAGTTGGCTAACATAATTGAAAAGCGCTTTTCTATTAAGAACGCGCGCCAGGGCTGCCATCTCCCAGTTAGCGCAGTTTGTGCGGGGGAGCTCTGTCTGCTGGATTGTTTGTGTACGGATACACTGGGGAAAATTGGATAATCAAGTCAGTGCATTCAAGGGCTAGAAAGAATTTTTTCCAAGTTTTTACTTCGACCCTATCTCATTTTAAAACCAAAATGAGTAAACTTGAAAGCACATTGATTTTGGTTTTTTGTTTTGAACTTTGAATTCATTATTTAAATTGTGTTGCCTTTAATTATTTTTATAAATTTTATTATGGTTCATATTTATTTGATAAGCTTATGGCTTTAAATATATTTTTAAAATAATTTAAGGAATCACGGGATTAGATTGGCAGTAAAAATGTTTTTAATTTAAATTTGTTTTTACTTACAACACATTTTGATTGTTCAAATGAAAGAAATTCTTTTATAAAACTGTACATTAAGTTATATAAGAATACAAATAAATTGTTCAAAATTAATTCAGTCTTTAGACCAAACTTGTAATGAATTTTTTTCTCGGTACACTTTTATTTGGTTTCGCTCAGTGTAATACATCATGGCTCCTTCCCTCGCGAAGCACTGATTGGCGGCGGCTCCTATTGACTGACTTAACACGCCATTGAGATGGCTGGGGCTCAGAACGCAAATTGGCGAACCGCCAGCAAGCGGATGGAGCATTAAAAGGATCAAAACCGGCAACCATAGGGAACTAACGGGTAATTAAAGCCCCTTCTCGCATTCTGGCCAATTAACAGGCCCGATTCGAGTCGAGTCGACACGGCGCCTAATTAAGACAATAATGAAATGCGAATGCGATTGCGAATGCTGCCTGCATCCAAACAGTTCTTCTTAACTTAGCCAAGAACACATATGACCGAAAACCTTAAATCGAAAATCACAGATTCCCCAAAAGAAGCTATACTTCAGCTAAGAACAGCGACTATAATGTACCCTATATTATAATCAATTAAAGTTGAGTTCAAATATCAATATTCAAAATCAAAAACAGGTATACATATATTTTATATACACAAAGGATTAAATGCTCGCAAATTTTTAAACCCTTGTAGATTTTCTTTTTTAAATCGCATGCTTATCACATCAATCAATCTATATTTAGGTGATCCTTGACAAGAGTGGCTGTAATCCGGCATGCTCTGCATACCCTAGATACGTTTAATATCAAGCGGAGGCAAACCTCCGGCTTTCCAATCAATCAGACTCCATGGATGCTGCCTGGGAAAATTAGGCAATTGGGAAATGGGAAATGGGTATTATGAGCCGGGATTGGGGAATGAGATTTGAAATTTCGGAGCGTGCATTGTGCCCGTTCCCAGCATCATCGGATCCGCCGCTCGCGTACTTATTGCATAATTATCGCTGATGAGGCTGGCCTCTTCCCCCGGCTCTTCCTTCTGTCAGTTGGCCGTGTCCCGGGGGTTGTTTGTTGACAACTGGATATGTGGTTGTTCCGTCTTAAAGCCAGTTGCCCGGGGACTTTAAGGAAGTCAGTAAGGCACGGAGAAATAGCTTGATTGACAGTCAGTCGCAACTCGTTGAGGCTCAGCATGCCGAACGGAATTATAACTTAATTGACATATGCTGAGCACTCTCATCGGAGACTCTCCGGGAAGACGGGTGGACGGAAAGCAACTCCGTTCACACCCTTTCACCAGGAGCCAACAATATTTATATGTCTGTGCGCGATGCGGGATAATATTTCCCTAAGTAGACACCAACTGACAGCGCAATTAAGACGAAGTAATTATTTTAAGTAGGGTTACATTTGTCATTACGGCCGGTATTGTAAAGTTCTTCAGGAGATCTGAACGAGGGGTTCTTCTGATGAGAGGTTCTCAAGAGGAAGGAACCCCTACTGATATCATCTGCTCACAGCTCCGGACACTTCCAAGCTTACGACATTCATAAAGGCTTTAATGTTAATAATCTTCCAAACTGGACCGATTTTGAGTTTTTTAATGATAGAAGAACATTTGGGGGAACTTAAGTTTTTAGGTACATTTTTTTAAATATTTTATTAGCAGTGTAAAATTAATTTTTTTAGACCTTAAGGAGATACTTTGTGTATAAATCAAATAAGGTCAATCAAATATATAATTTTAAAGTCTTTTAAAATTGTTTTAAATATTGTCTTAATACTCGAAGCCTTTAAAATATTTTATTAGCAGTATATAATAAATATTTTTTTAATTCTTAAGGAGATACTTTATTAATAATATTTTTCGATGTCTTTAAAAATTGTTTTGAATGTTGTCTTTATATTCGATGCACTTGTTTATGTTATTCTTTTACAAAACGATGTTACATCCTTTCTTTTGTTAGTTCACTACACTCTCCCCCAAAAGTATGCTCCCTTCCCCCCTAAAGCCATCGATTATCTGGGAAAGATGAAGTAAACGGGAAGACCGAAATCATTAAATCATGAACAATTAGCCATTTATTACTTCCCCTTAATCATGCGCCATTTGCAATTAATTTAAACGCAATTTTCGTAGTCCGCTCAGCGGGACCAGACAGCAGCGGACATATAAAATCTCAAGAGCCAAGAAATCTCTTCCGGCCCGGGACCGGGACCGGGTCTTGGTCCTTGTCCGGGACCCCGTCCGGGTTCTGGTCCGGGTCTGGATACCCAAAAAACGATGAGAGAAGCCCATCTTACACACGGAGCACACGACTCCGGCAAATCTTTTGCACAAACATAATTTTGAAACAGACACACGACTTGGATGGAGAGAGATGAACCCTCCACACACCCGGCAAATGGGAACATCTTGGGAAATCTGGGCAGCAAATTGCAGGCAATCCACGCAAATGGCTTAGAACAACGGGTGGCATTAAAGCCAAGACGGGGGATGGCGGACCAAGGGGGGGAGGACTACTTTGCCAGGGCAAATAATTTTTCGCGCAGCCCACAAAAAGTTTTTGGCCAGAAAGAACACCCCTAGCCCAATGGCGTGCCAGGCATAAATCACGGCGAGTAAAGAGAAAAACTTGGGCGAAAGTTTATCCCCCCTGCCCCTGGAGCTAACGGCGGATCTGCGAAATTTGTCTTGGCGTTTGGATTTATGTTTTTGCGACGCTTCTCGAAACAAACACGGCCCGGAGAAGCCCCAGAGCGAGAGAGAGTCGCAGATATATAGATAGACAGATACAAAGACGGAGCGAGGGGAGCGAGGACTAAAGAGATCTGGAGGAGGAGAAGGAGCAGTAGCAGTAGCTGGAGCAAAGGTAAATTCAGGAAATGCTGTCCTCAACAAAACAAAGCCAAAAGAATCCGTGAATACGTAGCACACCGGCCTACAAGTCTCTGTTGGATTTGGGGGATTCTGGGTGGGACCCACCATCCGCCATGATTTATGGCAGCCAAGGTAGCAAAAGTTGAGGGTGGTGCTCGAGAGCGGTACATAACTTTAAAAAAGTTTCTCAGTCCTGCCAAGGATTTGCATTTGAACACACCACACACACACACACACCCAAAAAACAGAGGACGGAAGTATCCGGAGAGTGGGCATGGAATCAGCCTCTCAAGGAGCATTTTGTTTCCACTGCTCGGGGTGCTGAGTTTCCTGTTTGTTCACGGGTCCGAATTTGTCATATTTTGTCGCTGATTTCTTACCGGCTAAAATTCGGTTTGTTTGTTTATTTGTTCAACCGGTTTTTGGGTTCTTTGCAAACAAATTTGTCGTTTAAACTTGACCTTTTTTTAGGTGAACACAATGCGATTTCATCCAGGGGGCAAAGTTCAGAATTCTAAGGTATGGACATTTTAATTAAGGGGAATTAATTAAAGCAGATTGCAAATTGTATTTGGGTAAATCAATTATATTTGAAGGGGAATTTATATTAAAGGGATTTTACTTATTTCTACTTTTTTACTTTTTTTACTAACGATATTTGTCTTAAATATAATGTGAAGAAATAAATTATTGTTTTGCCTTGTTCATCATTAAACAAAGTTATCTGATATACAAGTTTTTAAATATTTAACCAAGTTGTTCAATAATTTTTGAACGGTAAATATGTTACAATTTTAACCCAAAAGTTTTTATTAGTTAGCCTGTTTTCGCCTTTTTGTTTCATTTGGCCTTGGAAAACCCGCTCATAAAAGTAATCAAAACTCACCAGAAATGTTTTATGAAGTGGCCACCAAAGCCCATCCAGCATCCAAAGTATTGGCAACAAAGCCATTTGGAAAGAGCACAAGACCATCCAGGCGACAGGCAAACTTCTGGCCCAAACCCTTCTGAAGCCGCCAGGTCGAAGCTCGCGCATGGCCAACATGAGTCCGCCATTTTGAGAAGGGAGCTCGGAGTTCGGAGCTCGGAGTACGGAGTTCGGAGTACAGAGTCCGGAGAGTGGGACGTAAAATATGCGGAAGTTGAAAGTATGATGCGGAAGTCGGTATGACTGCGATTGCTAATGGATGTCAACTCTGGGACACTGGGGAACCTGTGGACCGTGGACCGAATAGAGGATCGAGGTGGGGGGATTGGGAGCTCTACTGTGCACGGTCGAATGGATTTCAAATTTTCAAGTGGAGCCCGCCCACATCCACAGGCTCCTTTTTTTCCATTTGGGTCGTGAGCTGAGCAACAGGAGAAAAAGATGCGACCAGGGCTGGGATTTTAAGCCACGCTCAGCTAGTTTTTCGGGTATCAAGTCCAGCGGTGTACGAAGTTAGATAAACGGATTAAGTGGCAACAATGTAGCAGCAACAACAGGAGCACCCTCATCCTCAGCCTCACATAACCACATCCCCTGTTGGGGCAGGAACGGAGGAAGGGCCACACGGACGTTACTGTGGTCCGATGGAGATGGAGATGGGTCCGTCATAAAGGTGACACCAACAGCCCGATGGCCATAAATCGATATCCCATTAACAGTCGCTCCTTATTCCTTTTTTCCACAATGGTTCAGGTGAATTGAGGTGGCACTAAGTGCAGATTTAATCAGTGTTAAAGGCCTTGTTATACATATTACTTAACATTATCTCACCATAGCAGGTATTCGATTTTCTAAAGGAAATTCAATAAAAACAGAAATAGTGCATTGGAAAATTATAAAATATAGTACAATTAAGACTAAATAATTTAATAATAATAATTTTATATTTATTGAGAATATTCCCAACCCTTAAACATATTTGAAATATTTAAAAAATAGCTTATTGTCAGTGCAATGAAAGAAAGTCTAGAATTTGAATCAAGATGATTCTTCACATACATATTAATTATAATAATAATATATTTCCATTCGATTTCAATCTAGTTCTTACTTTCCTTATTTTAATTACAAAATAAAGGTTATTTTATTTTAAATTCGTACCAATTAACTTAAATTAGCAGAGCACTCCCCAAGAAGACATTAATAATTCCATTTGTTCCTCCATCAAGAATTCTGGCAGGGCTTTGGGAAGCTGAATGTGGAAGACCTTTTCTTAAGGTTATATTTAGTATTCTGTAAGTAAATCTCCTAACTTTTTTTATGCCAAATATTTAAAATAAGACTATATATCGATTGACTTAATGTATATGTACTATTCTTTGCTTTTAGTAATTTCAAACCGGTTTGGCATATTCGCTGGACTCATAATTGGATGCATTTATCTTTAGATAATTATCATGAAATTAAAATGATAATTGAAAATTATGCTAATTTTGCCATTTATATTTAAATCTTATAAAATTATAAATTTTAATATGAACAAAAATATAGGGCTTGAGGGTCTAAATATGAGGTACATAAATGTAAAACAAGAATAGGACATTTCATACCTAATTAATATTACTTGGTAAAAACTGAAAGCTTTTAATTTTGTTTATTAATGAGTTTTTAATATTATAAACACATCTACAACTTTTCCTGCATACATTTTAAAAATCACTGTATACTTCTACTCCACATACTCCAAGCCATGAACTCATTTGCTGTGTGAGACTAGAATCCCCCTTTTGCTCGAGCCTCTGAACATTAATGGGGTTCACCTGACTACCCCTACCACCACCACAGCAAAAAAAAACCCGAGATCTCGGCAAATTCTACCTGCAGTTTAAAGCGCAGTGCCCCAAAGGACGTCCTCGGTACCTTTTTGAACCTGTTCCCCTGCTTTTTGCCACCGTTCCCACCGTTCCAGCTCCGAGCCACTTGTGAGCCTTCCCCCACTCGTGTGGTGTCCTTCTGCGTTTAATCAAACACACTTCCGTTGCAAACGGCTTGAGCCGCTTCAATCAAACAACAACCACAAATATTTCAAGTACGGCTGGTTGAAGGATTGCTGGGACGACTGGCCCGGTTGGCTGTCGGTTGCTGGTTGTTCCTCTGTCCTTCGCTCTGAGACAAAACTCCTCAGTGAAGAAAATACCACAACGTTGTTGTTGTTGTTGTTGTTGATCAGGACGGTGATGAACCCTTTGCCAGGCTCTCGAGTGAACACGGGCGTGGAGGACTCTTTTCGAGGAGCGACGGCCATTGCTTCATCATTGTTTCGCCACGAGGGAAATGTGGGTGAACGATTCCGGTTTGGCCAATGTTGAATGTTGAGCCCATATTTTTAGGCAGGCATCGCTAGGCAGTCTTTTTGCAGTCTTCCAACCATCCACTTGAGCATCACGAGGAAATATTTCACAAATTATGCGCCTAATTAAAAACAACGCCGCTCGGAGCCGGAGTTAAAGCCCAAAAACTCATTGAACCAGGAGGCGAGTCGAGTGTCTGGGCAACGCTGACCAGACGACCAGGCAGACGAGAGTCCTCCGACTCCGCCGTACTTGTTAGCCCTTTTGCCAGCACTGGCACCCCAGTTAACCAGAACCATCCGCCCCACCATCAGTACCACCATCCATCCAATTCTGCACCACTCAATTATTGGAGCCCTGATTTATTGCGGAGGAAGCCCCCAACCTTTCGGGGAGAGAGACGAGTTATTGGTGTTCCTCTTTTTTGTGATGAAATCCATTCGAATGGGGCTGCCGAGGCTGTTCATTTGCATTTCTGGGGGGGGCTGGGTTCTTGGTTATTGGTGGTTGACCGCCACCGGCACAGGGATGATAGCAATTTCAAGTGCAATTTTCCCAACCAGGAGTATGCATCGAGGTTGCAGGGGAGAGTTATTCCGGGGATTTCTAGGTGGAGGTTCCCCTGACAAAAGTTTCACTCGAATTTGGTGTTGAAAATGTCCGATTTTGAAAGCTGAAAGTTAAGGAAAGGGCTGAACTTCAGATAGTTACCTTTAAAAAAAAAACTCCCATTGTATTTATATTTATTAATTATTTATACAAACTTTTGATTTCACAGAACACTTGCTCATATTTGTTCGGAACTTTCATTCAAATGGGAATTTGTGAGTTTTTCAAGTAAAAAATCTTAAATAAAGATTAATATATAAATAGCTTTCCAGTGAATACCATTCTCTCTATATTTGCTTGACTTGCTCACATAAACCTTTTTATATTGCTTAACAAACCCGAAATCTTAACCCAAATTCGACGGTAATTGAAAAATCTTCCCCCCAGCAGACGACGACTCACCCAATTCCCCAGGTTGAATTGTAAATTGTAAATTGTAAATTTCATTAAGTCACCAGATTCGAGTGCAACTCTTTTTCGCCCCTTTTGGCAGGGCTTTTCGGTTTTCGGTTTCCTCCTTAATCTACAAGTTAATTTCTTACCAACATAAGCGAGTGCTGCCATAATTGAATTTCGTGAGCAACATGTGCCGCTTTTGTGAACAGGTTCCCCGGGTCCAGATACGAAGCCGAACCCAAAGCCGACAGCCAGGCCCAAACGCAACTCCAAATCCGAATCCGAATCCGAAATCCAATTCCAACTTCGATTCCCCCGAAATGAGGCCCAAAATACCACTTTATATAATACTGTTGACATATGTTAATCAGGCGTACGAACACGCGCCGCCAGAAGAGAGACAGAAGGCTGAGGACCAGGACGAGGACGAGGACGAGGATAAATCCGAATCGGAACGTGTGGATGATGTTGCTCCTTCTTCTGCTGCTGCTGCTGCTGATGATGATGATGATGTTGCTGCGCCGTGCTCGATGAGGGGGTGATGGGGTGATGGTAATGAGGTTGCTGCGGGGCGGGTCAAAGGCATTAATTCGAATTCAATCTGCAAGGCTCAGCCCGGCGACAAAGTAAAAAGCCTATTTGAGGCACACACACACATAGACACACACACACACAAACACACACACATACACGCACACAGAGAGATAGAGCGGGAAGGACCGCCACGGAAACAATCTGATTGGAATAAAAGCCGCCGAGCGGTGGGGGCCAAAAGGACTTTTGAAACAAGGGTTGTCCTCCACTTCGACGTCTGTTGGCAGTTTGGGAGATAATTTAATTTCGGATTCGCATGAGCGATGAGATAAGGCCCACGGCCAGGAACGAAACGTAAACGTGAGGGTGAATCGGACGGCTAGCATATTGATGCAATCAACTAATCTTCGCGCTTCCGTAGCGCTGACCCACCCCCCTTCCTTCCACTCCGCCCATGGCAAACCAATGCACTGATAGTCCACAGTTGATAAGGCAGAAAAAACTCGCCGCTCATCAATCTGCATTTCCCCCTTTGCGATTGATTTAACATCCTTCAATCGGATGTGCAAGTGAAGCGTGATTGAAATGCCGATCCTGAAAGTGATTGGTCAAAAGAAAGGGTTAATATAAGCAGAAAAAATGTTTAGTTATTTTCTGATAAAAAGATATAAATAATGTTTGAAGTAAATTTAGTTTTTCCTTATATGGATTTATTTGTTTATACCTAATGCAATGTAATGTGACTTTAATAATTGATACCCTGAATATTATTCTATCATATAATAATAACAATAATGCAATTATAAAATTTTAAGGTTCAAAGTACGCAAAAGAAAACAATTACTTTTGTTAAAATTTGAAAATATATAAACATATATGTCTATATTGTTTTTAAGTATGCAAAATATACTACAATAAATTTGGATTTCCTTCTTTTATAAATTTAGTTGTGTCATAAAAAGTATTTATTGTATTAGAGTACAGGTTTTTTTTTTGGTTTCAAATTAATTGTTTTTTTTAAAAAGGGATTACCTACATATAAATGACAGGAATAAAATATTCAAATTGCCCAAAAGAAAAAATTTAAGTATTGAATGTATGTACATTTATATTGGTTTATAAAATATGCTGTAATTAATTTAGGTTTCCCTATTACTAATTACATTTTGTCCAGGATATTTTTTAATTATCCTAAATCGAAATAGTTATTGTATTTGTGCGCAGGTTTTTTTTTCAATTTGTTTGATTTGTTTTGTTCATTACATTAATCCAAAACAATAGAGACGAAATTTATTTAAAAATCGAGTTTACCTTTTAGCTCCTCTAATGCAGTTGACTCATTTGTCCGCTGAGCAATTAAGATGGAACGATCCGCTCCGATTTCGATCTGTTTTGTGCGCTGAGGCGACCAAAAAGGTTTCCATTCAACGGCCAGGATTCTAACAGTTTGTGGAGTGGTAGCTTCCATTTGGTAATTTGCCAGGACAAGAGCAACAAAAACATAAGTTTCCTACTTTGTATTTTGTCCACCAGACACTGCCCCATTCCTTTGCCATTCCACATTATTATTTTCCTCCTCCTCCTTTTTTTTTGTGTTTGCAATTAAACGCAATTGCGTTGGGCAGCACCACTAACCAGTGCCACCCCATTCCTTATGCATATAAATATATACATATATATATATATATATATGTATATATACACCGATTTTCTTCCCCGACGCGACGTCGCCATCGACATCGTCGCCTGTCGCGCTTTTAAAACTGTTTCCTGTGCGCTAAATGGCGTTTTTGTGCTGAAGCCCATCTTCATCTCCTGAATCTGGAGCTGCTTCTTTTTGTTTTGGTTTTCCATCAACGGATGGATGGGGAGCGGGAAAAGTAAAGGGGCGCCCACGATAGTTTATGTGTCGATGTGTACCCAGCAAAAATGGCGACATTAAATGAGCAAAAACTTTTTTATATCTTTTCTTTGCACTCCACGGACTTGCACTCCTAGGCAACATACACTTAAACAGAAATCGTCAATTAGCTACTCATAATTATAGCATACTTTCGGGAAGTGTTGAAGCTTTTATTGGAATAATCAAAATATTATCAGATTAGTAGAACTTCCATAGTCTGGGGCTCATTTAAATTAAAGTGCCTGATAATGGCAAATCATATACTCAATAATATGGAGATTGATTGTATATCCATCTAAAACCATTTGAATATTTTAATTTTAATAAGAATAACAAGGTTCTAAACCGTTGGTATAGATTTATACCTATAAAGTGTAGTTTTTAGTGCTTTTATAAATATTTTATACAAAATATATTCTTTTATTTCAAGTAACAATTTTGTATACAATTAATTAATTTATTAAGTTCTTATGACCAGCTTTAAAATCCCTAAAATAGGTATTTAACAAAATTCGGTTTAATTTTTCTCTCTGCACTTCTGGCTGCATTTCTTAAACAATTAAAACTTTGCTCGTCTACCTACAAAGTTGCCAATTTGGATAACCTCTAAACCAGAACCAATGACAGCGGGACGAAGAGGTGGCAGGGGGGGAGGGGAAAAGTAGGGGCAGTCGAATGAAAAGCGAAAAGAAAAACCATGCGAACGAACGAGCGACAATGAAAATGAAAAACTTTAGCGCAGAGCAGTCAAAACCAATTTGGAGAATTTAATTAAAATTGCAAAACTTTGGCAACTGATTAAATTTTTCCCAACAAGAGGCAGAGAGATACGAGCGTGTTGGCAGCAGGAGGCATTTTGGCCAGGTAGCGGCTTAAAACAACCAAAAAAGTAACGGAGAAGGACAAGTTTAAATTTTTAAACAATCCAGAAGGCAGAGTGTGGATAAAAAAGATATACATTCGCTTTCGTTTGCAGTGAAAATGTTCGAGGAACAAAATAACAGAATATCTATATATATATGCTCACGGTTGTTTGTACGTATTTATTTATGTATCCCCGAGCTTGCATAAAATATGGCAGCTCGAATAGGGCGAAGATTTAAACCAGCCCAAAAACAGAAGGACACCAGTCCTGACTCTGGCGATGGCAGCCATCATCGTCGTCATCCGCAGCAGGAGCAGCAGCAGCAAAATCAGCAGCAGCATCAGAGGGACCAGCAAACGACAGACGACGACCGGCAAAGTTTCCCCAATTTAATTTCATCATACTCCCGGGTGTGCGTTGAACTAACGAATGAAACGAAGGCCCCGCCGTTCGGAATGGGGACGAAAACACGGAGGGCAGACATCCATCGCCCAGCAATCACGTAGACGAGGCAGGTCCTGGTCCTGCTCCAGCTCCTCTCTCTCTCTCTCTTACCTCCCCCCCAAAGAGTACTCTTCTGGGGGTGGCTCTCCAATCGCCGGGATGGCCATGGCGTTCGGTTGAGTGGGTTTCAGGCCAGGGGACCGGGTACCGGGGACTGGGGACCAAGGATTGAGGGTTTGAGATGGCAGGACTCTGTTATTTTAATGAAAATTGAAAAGTGCCGGGTGCTCCTCGCTCGGCTTGGCCCCAGTTCCTGCTCCAGTTCCATTCCCGTGGACAGCGCATTAATTTCAAGATGTCTTAGTAGGCACTTCATGAATATTGGGTATTTCTTTGATTTTGTTTTTCTTGGGAATTATGTTTAAAGCTGTTTTGATTCAAAACAGAAATTGTTTTGCTCTTCGCTGAATACACACAAAAATATAAATGTTGAAGAAATTTTAAGCAATAAAGGGGTATTATTGATGTATAATACGAGGACAGGGGAATATATTTGGTTATGACAAAATATGATTAATATATGGGTCATTTATCTTTAATTATGTTCATTTATCCTATAAACTTATCTTAGAATTGGCTTTAAAATTACATTTAATGTGTATTTACCATTTAATTCACATTTAATTATCATAAAATATAAGATGTTTTAAATTACCATGAATAGCCGAAAATTAAGTCAAAATTCGATTTATAATACTAGAATAGGGGAATATATTTCGATATTAAAAAATGTGTATAATTTGTGTGGCTAAAAATTACATTTAATGTGTATTTACCATTTAATTCACATTTAATTTTCATAAAATATAAGATATTTTAAATTACCATGAATAGCCGAAAATTAAGTCAAAATTCGATTTATAATACTAGAATAGGGGAATATATTTCGATATTAAAAAATGTGTATAATTTGTGTGGCTAAAGAGCGTATTATTTATTTTTTCCATTAACGTATTTTAGAATTAGTTTTAATATTAAATTGAATGCGAACTCTACAGATATCATATAAATTACCATTCCTCTTTAATTATTATGAAATATATGGTTTTAAATTATCCATGAATAGCCAATTAATCAAAGAAGTGTTTTTGATTTATAATACTTGGATAGAAGATTATATTTGGATATTAAAAAGAGTGTGTTATAAATTGCACCAACTAACTTACTTATTTATACTTACACCACAAACCTATTTTGAAAATTGCTTTAACATTAAATTAAATGTGTATTTTACAGATACCAAATAAATAACCATTCATCTTTAATTATCATAAAATATAAGAAGTTTTAAATTAACCATGAATACCCGAAAATCACTTGATAACTAATGTAAATAATGAAATATTTAATATCTGGACTTTACAATCTGTGCGTTATCCCCTTCCCGATACCCGTATTTCATTGTCAACCGCAGGACATGAATCTGGTGACTGGTTTCTGGTTCCTGGCAACTCTCAACCCTGTCTGTCGTCTGCCGTCCGGAGAGCAGCAAGCATGATCTAAGGCCAAGCTAATTAGCACCCATAAAACGCACATAAATACGCGCAGCCCAATAAATTATAAATTATGACTTTCGGGTGGCCCACCTCCTGCACATCTCCTCCAGCCATCGAGCCATCGTTGGAACCATTGCCAAACCGCAGTCAGACAGACAGGCAACAGTTTCATAAAATTTCCACTCGACTGCGCAGAATCTCGGCTCAAAGTCCCTGGGAAGGAGGACTCGAATCAGACTTAAGGCGGATGCATGGAACAGTGCGATGACTTCCGGTATTAACTAATTTTTTGCGCCTTTTTCCACCCCCCTCCTTGGCGCATCTTTAAAGCCTCGCCAAGAGCCCAAGGTTGGGCAGAAAAATAGAAAACAGAAAAAAAAAAAAATGCAAAGAAGGAAAAATCCCATCCCATCCCATCCATATGCGCTGCTCTCCTCCTATCCCTGGAGTGGCCGGGTAAGTGGGGATGTGGGTATGGGGCGAACTAATCCCTAGCACTCGTGATGCCTTTGGCAAATACTTTGCACCGCCGACTGCGCGACGAATTGGAAGCAATCCGCTGTCTGTCTGCTCACAGACTCCACTCCACTCTGGGATGGTGCCACCCCTGGATATGGTGGTGGTGGTGCGGCTGCATGGGCGGTGCTCTTGGCTTGGGGTTGGAAAAGGCGGAAAAAAAATCTTAAACAAAGTATCGGGCCACGGCAGCCAAGCGCAAAGTGAAACGAGCCGGAGCCGTGGCCGTAGCCGTAGCTGGAGGTGGAGCCAGACCCTAACCCATACCCAGACCCAGCATCCAGCACTCGAGGCCACTCGTCACTCCAGAGATAGAGAGAGAGAGAGAGAGAGCGGATTTCTATGGCCAGACCGGCGGAGTTTCGGGGCCAGAATAGGAGGCTTAGAGTCAGTTGCAGTCAAGTGAGTCTCAGCTGCTCAGCGAGACAACGCTGGAGAGTTAGTTCAGGTTCAAAGCTGACTTTGCTCCGATAAAACCGTCAAGCCATCAAAAAGTATCTAAGCCTCCATCAAGGCAAAGCTCCATCCAAACTGAACTCAAGAGCAAGGCTATCTCAGTCATATGCTTTACATACTATACAAATATATATATAGAACATCAAATGTTCCACTTTATTAAAAAGTTTTATTTAAGCCTTCTGAACTTTTCAGGATTCAGGGTACTTAGTTAATTACTATTTAACAATATAACTTTAGCTATTTAAAAATAAAAAAACACCTTGAATTACCTGTTATTTTCAAATAATTTGTATTACCAATTTTTCTTGAACATTTTCGCCTTCCTTCTTGGCACTTTTCGATTCAGTGAATGGAAAAATTATAGACAACTAATCGATGTGGAGTCTCTGGATAAACTTTTTTTCGACTACAATTCCTTCTGGATCAAGTTGGCAAGGTGTTTGCGCTTGTTTTACCAACAATTTGCTCGTCTAATGGCCGAGAGCCGAGTCGGCAATAGGCTGGCAAATGTTTTCCACTTGGCCAACACCAACAAAAGTCATTGTGACGGCTTTAGGGGGTTTCGCTTTGTTGGCTTGTTTATGTGTTTGCTAGTCGGTCTAAAGCGCGAACTTTTTTGTTGTCCTGCCGCTTTTTGGAAAACTTTTCAGGGAAAACATTTAGAAAAAGTTTGTATTTTATTTATGTGCAACGGTGGCATATGTTAATAAAGCAAGAACAAGATTTAAACAAACAAACCAGACATAGCAAATTCTTTTTGCAAGTGTTAAAACATTAGTGATATATTATATTTCATGCAAACATTCTTTACATTACTTTAATCGTTTTTACTTGGAATATGTTTGCTGGAATAATAAATAAATAAAAATCATTAGGGCCAAGAAAACCCCATCCACTCGGGCAGAATAACCATTAGGCAAAATCAAACCAAACGCAACCTCAAGGGTCCCTTTCTTTATGGTTTTCTCTTATTTTTATGAATGAACCAACACATAGTGGCAATTCATTAGAAATTTCCCAATATAATACAAAATGGAAAGTGCTGCAACGAAAGTAGAAGAACCGGATTACTGGCAATAATAACAAACAACGCTTGACTTTGGGGTTCGGTTTCAGTTTTTGAGTTTTGCTACTCGGGGCAATTCACATGAAATATGTTCGATCCTGGGACAAGGACTCCGGGACTCGCTTGTTGAACAATGCCCAATGACGAATGACGCATTATTCCTGACATCGAATTGTGCCACTGACAGCACCATTCAGGGACATTTCCTATTGCTCCGTGATTCCCATTCTTCCCCTCATCCTGGTCCTAGTCGTACAACTGTTTTTTGCACCCACACAGCCCGAAACTGGAGGTAAACAATAAATAATGCCAATGTCATGTTGTTTAAGGTGTATAGGCCCTAACATAATGCGCCATCATTCACTTTGACTGACCTGACTGCCCCCCCGACCATGAAAGTGTGAAAAATGCATGTGAACAATTTGATTGATTTTACTTGATTTTACGTCTCCACGTTGCCAAACCTCAAAAAATTAATTTCAAACCCAAGAGCCTGGGGGAATATGGCTGAAAAAAACGATATTTTATATTAGACATAAGCCATTCCAGCTGAAATCAAAAAAATAATTAATATGGGGTCTTGAAAAACCCATTGATTGCATTGTATTGCTAAATATTTTTATGCTAAAAATAAACACAAAATCAACTTTTTATTGGATCCACAATATACACATATTAGCAAAATTATAGCTGCAATAATCGAGTTATGGGATTAAGTAGAATAAAACTATGTTAATAGTATTTTATTGTTTTAACAGCTATATTGTTAGGTGATTAAATTAAAAAAATATAAGTCGGTGACCTAATGTTAAACGGAAGCTTAAAATTTTTTTTTTATTATAACAAAAAAAAACTATTCGTAAAATAAAAGGAATGTATATTCCATTCTCGAACGTATATTTAAGCTTTGCAATAATATAATTGAAGTGAAAATCGGATTAATAGATAAAGAAGGAAAAATCTTTTTTGATAGTATTTTATTACTTCAAATTTATTTGTTTCTTATATATGTAATATTTGATGATAAAATTAAAAATAAAAGTTGGCTACCCTATGTGACGTTTATTAAAAATTGTAATTATAACAAAAATACTATTTTCAAAATAAAAGGAGTGTATATTCCATTCTTGAACGAATATGTTTAGAATTTCGAAAAAAAATTTTCTGCTTTACTCAATAATTATTATATATGCAAACAAATATGCTAATAAGTGTTAATCTTAGTTAAAAAAATACGTTTTCTATATTTTAAGCATTCACACTTCTCGATCCCATTATCTAGACATTTTTCAATTGTTTCCGTGTACATATCTGCAAAACTTCGGAACAACGCTCTTTCTTTATTTAAAATATAAATTTCACATTTACACTTGAACTCGGCTGGAAGTTGTGAGCTTAGCAGGCTGCGGGGGGAGGGATATCTGAGGAGGAGGAGGATGAGGAGGAGACCCAGGACCCCTCCACTCAACGCGTTTTGCCATCGCTTGTCAGTCAGTTAGACATCGGCGGAACGTCATCGTTGAGGCACAAGAACAAAAGGACTTCCGGTGACGTTTAAATGCGTGGCATGTCACAGCGCAGCGGCAGACAGCAGCATCCTGGCTGAAGGCTCAAGGCCCAGGAGCGGCGTGTGCCGGCAGGAAACGCGCCAGATCCCAGAGGGGAAGCCACAGTTGAGGGTTGTCCCGTGAACTTGCATTCCGTTTATGCATATTTTCGGGTGGAATAGCCGAAAAACTCAACGAAAACACAAACATCAAAATTCAGCATTGATTACTATTAACTAATGAAGCGGCAGCCACCCCATGCGGCAAGTTCAAGTACACATGTTGTGGGGCACGCCTCCCAGTTCCATCCACACCCATCCCAGCAGCAGCAGCAGTGACTCAATCAGTCGAGCAGAAGTCGCAAGTCTATCAACTTATTAATTTCATGAAGTGCCATGCACATCAATGTCTTCCCATGGATGCAGCAACAATGGGGAAGGCCTCCTGTCACCATCTAACAAGATCCGCACCACGCTCCAAGGACGAGGACGAGGATGAGGTCGAGGATGGGGACGGGGACGGGGAGTAGGAAGGAGTACATCGCATCATCACGTATGATTACGCACATTGTTCGTGCGCAGCACAAAATGCTGTCGAAAATTAAAATTCAGAGACCCTTCTACTTAACGTAGCTTACCTTAGCCCGGGGTACACTGAAAAAAATAAACCAAATAAACTGATTTATATATATTTATATAGAATGCTGTGATCTTAATATTAGGAGTTCGGTATTGCAAAAACATGCTATGTTTATTACATTTTATAACTTAAACTTATATTTTAACAAATTAATTCTAAGTAAAGAAATTAATGTTATATGGATGTTTACAAAAATTATTATTAATTTTTCCCACAAAAAATTAGGAGAGTCTAAGAGAATTCACTAAAAATATAAGACTAACAAAATTATCTGTGACATTTTATTTTAAAATATTAATTTGTTGGATAATCTGCAGTACAGCGCCTTGGCATGGAATTATCAATTAATTACACAATTCATTAAACCATTAATATTGACATCTTCAAATAAAAATAATGCTAATTTAGAAGGATTAAAATTGTTTAACTCCATCAAGTACTTGATTTAAATAAAGCAAATAAATAGAATTTAAAGTTGATGGAGGTAATCTAATTTTATTAATTATAATGGTTGGATAGAATAAAATATTACAAATTAACTGACTTACAAATATTTATAAAGCATGTATATTTAAGTGTTAAGTATTTTATAAATTTGTTCAAAAATATCGTTAACCAGGTTCACATTGTTAAAAATATGGATTATATTCAAGGATTAAACTTCATTAACTTAATGTCAGCTCCACAGAGTACATGATTTCAAATAGGCAAATGAATAGTTTCAAATTTAGTCTGATTGTTTGCAGTGTACGGTAAAGGGAAGCAGCATTCAGCTGGAGAAAGAAAACGGAGCAAAACAACGACGTGATTGCATTACACAATCAAAACAGGCACAGCATCTCCCCGAGGGTTGCCCGTGAACGGAGCTCAGCCCGGCGAAAAATCAAAGCCGGGGCACTAAAGTAATAGACCAACCGACCGAATGCGAATCCAAATCCGAATCCGAATGTGGAAACGTGTGCGTGGGCGTTGCAACTGTTACGCCCCATCATCAGAATCCAATCAAATTAACAACAACAGGCCACAGAGCAGCAGCTACTCGTACAACGTACAACGTACAACGTTCTACGTACAGCAACAGGAACAGAACAGGAACGGCCGCCGCGTCTGGGCTTATGATGAAGCCCCTGATGAACCCGATCCCCTGGTCCAATCGCCGAGCCGAAACTGAAATTCAAACTGACCCCCTGCCTGTCGATGGTACGTTAATTTCAATTTGATTTCCGTGCCCGGTGAAAGAGGGGAACCGAAACCGTCTGAGCAACAATTATACGGCAACTTCATTAGGTCAACATGTGGCAGGGGCGGAGAAAGGGGGATGCGGCGAAACGGAGAAGGGGGCGGGATCGGTGGTTTGCGGCTTACGCAATGCTTGATGACGGGGGCGGATGCGTAAGGGGTAGATTAATCAGGGTAAAACTATTAATTAAATACCAATTCATTTCCGCAAATTCAAAGCACACTCACACACGCACACACAGATGCGGCCTTTGTGTGGGTTTTAGCTGGATTTCTATTTCAGCAATAGCAACTACTCACAATGCGCACCACAGTGGTTGGTTTGATTTTGATTTGGGTCTGGGTCTGGGTCTGGGTCTGGATTTCGATTCAACTCTGATTACAGGGATGGTTGCATTGGAATTAAGCGTGCTTAAGTACAAGAAATTAGGGGTTCACTTTAAAATAAGTATACCCTAAGATCGAAGTTTATGTTTTTAATTTTAAAACATATAGAAATTGAAAAATGTGCATGTATATTTTATTGAACGTCAAGTTACTTATTTTGTAGAACATAAAATTGTAGTTTTAATAGTTTACTAAATTTGTATAAATCAATATTTAACTTAATATGTCCAAGCAATATACACGTATAATAATTTAGTATATATTCATGTGGTATTTATTTAAAAAAAAATGATTGAAATAAATTTCTTATATATAATATTGGTAATATATTTATATCACATATTCTTTCCATTAAAAACTAGGTACTATGAATTAAACATTTTAATATTTAATTAATAAATTTATTACATTTAATTTTATTATTTGTTAAATTTCAATTATGAAAATCCATTCAGTAGCTTTCACCGATAATAAATTATTTTACCTTATTTGAGTAACTCAATATCCTCATTTTCTATTTCTATTTATATTAGCGAGCTCATTCGGCATTAAATTACCCAAATCAGAAGTCCATAAATAGCCCTTTTACACGGCTCCACCCACTCCGGCACTCGGAGTGTATCCAACGATGACAACTCCCATTGCCCCGGAGCATTGGAGCTTGACAGCGAAATAGAGCCGAAAAAGGAGCAAAATGCAGATGAACGGGCAAATATGGCAACAAGCAACAACAACAAAAAAAAACGTTATAATAAAATCCCCAGGCTTATCAGTACGCGCAGCAGTCAGGGCCTGGCTGAAACAAAAAAACAAAAACAAAAACAGGGGAGAAATCAGGGAATATAGCCCAGAAAGATCTAGCTGCGGAGACAGAGAGCGGGAACTCGAGCTTTGCTCATCCGGTGTGTCAACAATTCCCAAGCTTCAACGCTTTGATGTTGCCTGGGCCAGAGGTGGCGGAGGTTGCCGGCGGTTGGAGATTGGAGGAGGAGGTGGAGGAGGTTGCCGGCGGACGGAGCCACTAAGCCCTGACAGTGTCATCCACTCTGGCGGTGATGGCATCATTAACGCACATCCCGGCCTGCCTTTCGGGCACAAGCCGACACCGACGAGCCCTGGTCCCGGCCCTGGTCCCGGTCCTGGTCCTGGTCCTCAATCGAGGCTCGTTCCCGTTTCCGGCTTTTGAAGTTCGAGCGGCAAGCTTTTAATTTTCTTTGTTTTCACACTGACGTTTGAGGCCAAGAGGCGTAAATTAATCGAAGGCTTAATTAGTACACAGCAGCCAAGGACTGACGACGGCGGCTCTGCCGTTGGTGGCGTCAACGTGGCGTATGATTAATAAACAGCTCCCTGGCGGATAGCTTCGCCCCGTTCCCCGCTCCTGTCGCCGGATCGAGGGATTTATGTTTTGTACACTAATTATAGGCATCAATGAAGGTGAAGGTTGTCAATATTGCCGCAGCCCAGAAAGGGAGGCGAAAAATTTCCATTTGAAATGTTTTGTAGGTTGCGAAAACAATGAGCAGCCTCCGATGGGGCTGATCCTCACCCATTCCCATTCCCATTCCCTTCGCCCGCTATTTATGAGTGCTGCGGCAACGTAGTTGGTTGCCACTTAATGTGTTTTGCATACTAATTAGGTTGTTTGGCGGCGCTGCCGTCACATTTCAAGTGTTGGAACAGGTGACAGAATGCAAAAAAAAAAAAAATAACTCAGTGCAGTACAAAAATGGTGAATAATAAAAACCGAGGCAGCAGCGGCAGCAGCTACAGAACCAACTGCACTTGAAGCTAACACTTTTGAGCTGCACCCAAGGAAAAGGGGCAAAACATTCAGGTTAGGCCTAATGGGGTTAACCAATGCGCTACCACCGAACATAATAAAGTAACATGTATTTCAGGAAGAAGGTTTATAATTTCAAATAAATTATATATTACTATTATCAAATCGTTATAGCCTTCTTCCGTTTTCTAATCAGTTAACTGAACCTCCAAACTTGGCGCCCACAATAATTACAAAATAATACTATTTAAGTGTGCAATTAGGATTATCAATTAACGAATTCGGGCCATAAACTTTTTACCAATCAGAGTACTTTTTGTTTACACAATCGATAAGGTTCCGCAGGTGGCAACGAAAACCCCTTGCCAAAGATTAGTAATGCAGTAAAAATTGGATTGTTGATTGCATGAATTTGAATACGTTGGCAAATTATAGCTGAAGGCCAGTTAAGATTAAGATTGTTGAGCGGTAGCTGCTTTGCTGTTTGCTATACCTCAACCTAAGCTCTTCTCTGGCGTCTTGGCTTCTTTTTTTTTGTATTTCAAAGCAAGATAATTTTCCTTGGAAATGCAGCTGCAGTAACTTGTAAGAAGCGCTTTTGGACAAAAACAACAAGCGGCTAAAAAGAGGATAGGCAAAGTGAAAAATGTTTTAATTACTCAACTCAAGGCAATACCAGGACCTTTTACCACCGCTCCCCCGCCGACGTTTGACGGCGTTTCTTAAGAGGGGACGAGAGATAAAGTCGTTAAATTAAAAAAGTTTGAGGAACTATATTTTTATTTTTGGCCATACCAAAAGGCACAAAACAGTTTGTGTTAATGGGAATGTCGGGATTAGCTCCAGCTCAAGGTGTTCCAAAGGGGTTATGTCAAATGAATTGTTTCAGTGACACACGAATGCCTCCATTCTGTACTCTGTCTCCCCCGTATTCCCCAGCTGCTGTTGTGTGCTAAATAGTTCCCCCAGGGCCGAATCCACTCGAGTCGTGCTAATGAGAACACCCCAGTGACAACGAGGCTCTGACAAGGACGAGCGGACCGAATCAGGCTCAGACTGAGACTCAGACTCAGACACGAAACGATGGCTCTGGTGTAAGGAGCTGCATTATGCAAATACTCGTAAAGGGCGAGACAATTTTTACTGCATTGGCCAAGTGGAGTGGAGTGGAATGGACCGCCGGAGTTTGTCAAGGGGGAACAGCAGGAGGAGGGTGGAGGATCCTTAGCCGGAGCCTGCGGCAATGCAGCGTGTTCCATTTGCACACATTTCGACAGGGCAATTAATTATGCTAAATTCGTTTACATAAAGCGAATAACTCTGTACAAAAAATAATGAATTGTTGAGTTTAATATAGGTATTTTTACACAGAACAATTAAAACCAATTACTTTGGAACTTTGGAAGTTGAATATTTTCTTAAATTAAAGCAAAGCTTTTAAAACATATTGATTTGATAATTATGCTGTTATTGAATCCATTGGTTTGAGTATTAAAAATATCACAACAAATCTATGATTTAAAACAAAACACCTTCTAACGAGGAGAAACATGCCTGTGTAATATGTGTGTAATTACAATAATAATCAAACTGATATAAATAATTACAAATAATCATCATGTTTTGCAAAAATATAAACATTTTCCTATAATTGTTCACTACTTGATCATTGCTCCAATTTATGTATACATATTTGACAACTTTCGTTCCTCAACAATATGAGTTATTGCTTATGGTTTTGTTATATAATTGCGGTACAAATCTCAGAAAAATCATAACCATTAATCTGTAATCCCATGCATTAATATGGTAACGATCCTTGAAAACTGTACGAGGCTGACTTGCCCCGTGACTTGGTGCCCGTAACCACCTTTGAGGAGCGCACTTGATGACTTTCAAGTGGGTCCGAGCTTAGATATCCCCATAGGAAAAGTAAAGTCCAGGCTTGGCCTGACATTTGCGCTGGCCATGCGCAATTAATTACAAAAGTGTTTGCGGACAAATGGCGCCCAAGAACCCGCAGCACACGTGTGGGCCGAGTGCGGTGTTTGTCCTCTGAACCCCAACTGGACATGGCCATGGGGAAATCCGGCGACATCAGGAGGATGCGGAGGGCATTTCTTTTTTTGCCAGCTAGCCAGCTAGCCAGCGTTTATGCGGTTCTCAAGTGGTACGGAGACCGAGAGCAGCGGCAGCTTTTGCTTTGAGGATATTTGCTTTTAATGACTCGCAAACTACACCCACACACACACACATGCTCGCTACGCACGGGTAACGTACCACATGGCGTATGCGTCATGTGTGGCCTGGTCGTGTTTTGTGGAGTGCTTAAGTGTTTTCAGATATCGCGCATCAGTAGCCAACGCCAGCCAACCCTGTGCCCCATGGTTTGTTGACTTTTAGACGCTGTTTGTTTGTCAGCACAATTTTGTTTTCCTTCGTTTTTGTTTTTTTTTTTTTTTGTTTGTTTTGCACAAATATTTATTTTTTTATTTTGTACTTTTTGGCTTTTCATCTTGGCATCAGCAGCAGCAGCAGCAGCAGTAGCAGTAGCAGTAGCAGACAAGCGGCCCCATAAATGAGCTTTGAAGTTTGCATATGCGAGTGTGTTGCATGCAACGCAGCCTCACTGGCTGAAGGGATAATGCGGCGCAATTATAGACAGAGCCTGTCTGACAGCAACACAGAGCCCCCGCCCCTCGTATATCCTTGAAAATAAATTGTTTTGTTAATTATTTATGGTAGGTTTAATGAGTGTGTGCCGTACTCTGTGCTCTGCGCTCTGCGTGTGTGTACTGACTGTACTCACTGTACTGTTCTCAGGCGGCTCGGTCTCTCCGTTTGGGACGTCGACTTTCATGAGTTTGTTATACTTTTGCATTTTGCAATTATTTTAATGAGTTTTGCATTTAAGCGATTTTATGCAATCATCATCATTGCAATAGTGTTGGCAGTAAAATGGGAATACATGCATAAATACGGAAGCATAATTGCCGTTTTTTGCTTCATTAAAAAATATAAATCTTTACACCGGCTCGGTTGACTCATTAAAAGTTTAACAAATTGTATGGCAATATGGTGGACCATATATCTCAATGAGTTCCCTCAGGTCTATAATTTGCATTGGATTCAAATATAATTGTCTCAATTTTAAATTGGAGTTT
This sequence comes from Drosophila setifemur, assembly GCA_021224005.1. Classification (NCBI taxonomy): domain Eukaryota; kingdom Metazoa; phylum Arthropoda; class Insecta; order Diptera; family Drosophilidae; genus Drosophila; species Drosophila setifemur. Next base: position 6,569,332 of record JAJJHY010003979.1, read on the forward strand.
GCAGTAATAATTGAATAATTTCACACGAAACCTAGTTTTCACACTACATTTTTATTCTTTATAATTTTGACCTAAAAGGTATTATAATCGGATCACTATATCCTGGAGCTGCCAAAAAAAAAGGGTAGTAAATTAAATTTTTAAGTAAATTTTAGTAGTCTAGAATAAACTAAGTAAGCTTTTATATTGACTTCAGCTTCATTTCATTTTATTATTGGCTTGTGAATGTAGTACACAAAAAAATCCTTTACTTATTTGCTTAAAATTTCTGGTGGAAATCAACAAAAACAATAAAAAACTAAAATGGAAGACTTATTTGGCATCGCAAATGTCTATGCAATTGGCCTGTCTGCGGAACTGCAACGCCGCTGGAGCAACTTACAGAATGTCCTGATGAGTCTGAGTGAAAATCCACCGCCCCAAAATGGACCCGAAGTGGAGATGGTGCCCCTGCCGATGGTGCAGGCCCAGGAACCTGACCCTGCCCTATCTGCAGCCGGCGATGGACTCCATAACAATCGACCAATAGTCCACAATGATCCCGCTCTGGGTCCGGCTTTGATCATTTTTCGACACCGAAGATCCAGGAGTCCCTGGTTCACCTACGAGCGCCTCCTTCCGGTGGCCATTGTGCTGTCCGGTGTTTTATTCAAAAATCTATGCAACTTTTATGACATTGACATCAACCAGAGATTCGTATTCGGTCTATCCTACAATGTCCACTTTATGATATTTCAGTGCATCATGAGCCTAACACCGTGTTGGATAAGGGAGGTCTTCTCCTCCCAAATGTGACGCATTGCTGTTTGTTTTTTATTTTACAAATAAAATTGTACTTACAAATCTGTAATGCATTTCAAATGAATTCTTACTTTGGCATAAGAGCATTTGTATGTTCATGGTGAGAAAAAAAACTATTAAATTGTTATGATTAGCAATTGGGAATGGGTTATTGAGATAGTGTTCCAAAACATTTCCACATGTGGTCCTAATATTCAAAACACTTTTCTCGAGGTAATCAGGCACTCATCGTAGCCTATCGAAGGGCTATTAAAAATGCAAAAATAGACCTTTGAGTCCCCCCTCCATTTGGTATCAGCTCCCCATTAGGGGTCTAAAATGCCGTAATCTGCATGAAATAATTGGTAACACCTTGGTACAAATTCATAAATATTGTATAAGACGTAGACACTTGGAATCCGTCAATGAAAACTCATTTTACTAATCGCCTGCCAGCGATTAGAACCAATTAAGATACCATTTTTAGATACGCACTGAAAGGCGATCGCGAATACACTGAACTTGAACTTCGCGATGAAAGTGTTAGTGGCATTTCCCTAAGCTTTCGGTTATCGTTAAGCCGTTTTATAGCCCCTTCAATAGCCCTAAGCCCAAGCACAAGCCTCTTGAGTGTCCAAGGCGATTGCTTATCACATGGACCCCGTGTGGTGGCTACCTCCTATAAAAGCCAGTTCCAACTTCCAGGGAAAGTCAGTTCTGGGCTCGAATCGAATCGGTCCTCGCGTTCAGTTCGGAAATAAATTAAAAAGTATCCGTCATGAAGTATCTGTGCGGCATTGTGCTCTTTGTCGCCCTGTTGGCCCTCAGTATTAGGCCATCCGAGGAGGCCTGTGGCTACGAGGTGAGAAGTTACTCCTAAGAAATACAAAACTACATTTTGGAATTGTGAATATTTAAAAGTGAAATAAAATGTATAGATTTCTTGAAAGTGAAAATCAAGGAGCTCATTGATTAAGTGCACTAAACCAAACGAAAACCATAAACTTTGCTTGCAGGCATGCCCCAAGACGAAGAGCAATATGATCAACATTCACATGGTTCCCCATTCCCACGACGATGTGGGCTGGCTGAAGACCGTTGACCAGTACTTCTATGGCCACAAGAGCAGCATCCAGCACGCCGGTGTCCAGTACATCATCGATACTGTGATCTCTGAGCTGATCAAGGATTCCTCCCGCCGCTTCATCCAGGTGGAGACCTCCTTCTTCTCCAAGTGGTGGGCCGAGCAGTCGGAGACCACCAAGCTGGTCGTGAAGAAGTTGGTCAACGAGGGTCGTCTGGAATTCACCGGAGGAGCTTGGAGCATGAACGATGAGGCTGCCGTTAACTACCAGAGTGTGATCGATCAGTTCACCCTGGGATTGAAGTGAGTGGGAGTCAGGGAAGTGCAATGAAATCGGGATTTAATATGGGTATGATCCATTTTTAGGTTCTTGGATGACACCTTCGGCTCCTGCGCCCGTCCCCGCATTGGCTGGCAGATCGATCCCTTCGGTCATTCCCGTGAGCAGGCCTCGATCTTTGCTCAGATGGGATATGATGGAGAGTTCTTCGCCCGCATGGACCACCGCGACAAGAACAACCGCATTGACAACCTGGGCATGGAAATGATCTGGGATGCCAGTGCTACGCTGAGCAACGATGAGATCTTCACTGGTCTCCTGTACCGTCACTACTCTGCTCCCCCCGGCTACTGCTTTGATGTCCACTGCGGCGATGATCCGATCATCGACACCAAGAGCTACGACAACAACGTCAAGTCCCGCGTGGATGACTTCCTCAGCTACGTCACGGAGGTGGCCAAGCACTATCGCTCCAACCACATCATGATCCCCATGGGCGACGACTTCCAGTACGAGGATGCCCAGGTGAACTTCAAGAACATGGACAAGCTGATCAAGTACGTCAACGAGCGCCAGGCCGAGGGCTCCACCTTCAACCTGTTCTACTCCACGCCCGCCTGCTACCTGAACTCCCTGCACGAGGGTCTCCAGACCTGGCCCAACAAGACCGAGGACTTCTTCCCCTACGGCAGTGACGACAACAGCTACTGGACCGGTTACTTCGTATCCCGTCCCACCCAGAAGCGTTTCGAACGCGACGGCAACCACATCCTCCAGGTGGCCAAGCAGCTCAGTGTCTTCGCAGAGTTGTCCAGCGATCAGCAGAAGGAGGATCTTGCCTACCTTCGCGAGATTATGGGCGTGATGCAGCACCACGATGCCATCACTGGCACTGAGAAGCAGGCCGTGTCCAATGACTACGATCGTCTTCTTTATGATGCCATCCTAGGAGGCACCCACACTGCCCGCGATGGCCTCCGAAAGCTGACCAACCTGCCCAACGGAGAGTTCGAGAGCTGCCTCAATCTGAACATCAGCCTGTGCGCCTTCACCGCGGAGAACGCCGACAACCTGGTGGTGACCCTGTACAACCCATTGGCCCACACTAGCTCCCAGTATGTGCGAGTGCCTGTGAAGAACGAGAACTACGAGGTGACCGATGAGAAGGGACGCGTGGTGGCCTCCGAGAAGGTTCCAGTCGCCTGGCAGGTCCTGGCTTTGGAGTACCGCAACAACGACACCCAGCACGATTTGGTCTTCAAGGCGACGGTCAACAAGATCGCCAACTACTACGTTAAGAAGGTCGAATCGACTCCGGAGACCAAGAAGATTGTCCTGCCAACTGAGTCCAAGAAGGCGGCCAAGAAGAATGCCACGAAGACCAACGATGCTGAGACCTTCGCGGAAGGAGAGACTGTGGTGCAGACCTCGGTAAGTCCGCTCTTTCTTTTAGATATTATTTTAGAAGCTCACTAATTAATTATATATAATATAATTATCTATTTCAATTAGACCATCAAACTGGTTATCGACAACGAGTCTGGTCTCCTGAAGACTGTGGAGATGAATGGAATCTCCGAGAACATCGATCAGAGCTATGGTGTTTACAGGACCTATGACTCCGGTGCCTATGTCTTCCGTCAGTATCACCAGGCCGACTTCATTATCCAGGATGGCGGTGTCGAATTTACGGTTTACGATGGTCCTTTGGTCAAGGAAATCCATCAGACCTTCAGCCCGAACATCTCCCAGATCATCCGCCTCTACGAGGGCGTTAATCACGTGGAATTCGATTGGCTGATTGGCCCCATTGAGCGGGAGGAAGAATTCGGCAAGGAAGTGGTTTTCACCCTAAACAGTACCACCGCCTCCAACGGCGTTTTCTACACCGACTCCAATGGTCGCGAGATGATCCGCCGTGAGAAGGACCTGCGCGAGGACTTCACCCCCGGCTTGGACAGGCAGCCGACTGCCGGAAACTACTATCCGGTCACATCCCGGATTGCCCTGCAGGACAACAACAAGCGTATTGCTGTGCTCAACGATCGTGCCCAGGGAGGAACTAGTATGCAGAACGGACAGCTTGAGATCATGTTGGCCCGACGCCTGGTCCGCGACGATGGATACGGAGTGGGAGAGGCCTTGAACGAGGAGCAGTATGGACAGGGTCTGATTGCCCGTGGCAAGCTCTACCTGATCCTCAGCCCATCCGACGAGTCTACCTCCACTGAGCGCCTGGCTGAGAAGGAGATCCATCTGCCCTTCTGGAAGTTCTTCAGCAAGAACACCGGAAGCACCAACTCCGTGGCCAAGGCTGTGCCCAGCTTCGATGACTTCCCCAAGTCCGTGCATCTGCTCACCCTGGAGCCCTTCAACGACGATGAGATTCTGTTCCGTGTGGAGAACTTCCTGGACCAGACCGAAGGCAAGGTGGTCAGCTTCAACATTCGCCCGATCTTCGACTATCTGAACGGTGTGGAAATCCGCGAAACCACTCTCGATGGCAACCTTCCCCTGAGCGACTTGAAGCGTTTCAAGTTCCACCACGACTCCTCTGGCCAGAGGCCCGAACAGGTGGAATACTACACTGCCGCCCACAAGCCCCTGGCCGCTGCGAAGGCACAGGAAGCCTCCGACTTCAGTGTCACCCTGCAGCCAATGCAGATCCGTACTTTCATCATCAAGACGCAGTAGATCAAAATTCTCCTCGAGCAATGCAGTATTTTATGGGATGTATATATGTAACTAAATAAAATCCAAATTATTATTTAAAATTAATGGCTATATTATTTCTGGAGAATTTGTATTCCTTTGGATTCGTCTTAATTAAATAACTAGTCCATTGATGATGAAGATGGTAATAAAATAGTGCTATAAAGGGGTTATTTAAAATATATAGAAACTGTTTGTTATCACATTTTAAAAAGTTATTTAAAAGTTGGTTTCGGGAAAATATGATTCCACAAATTTTTACTAACGATTTATTTGGATTTGATGAACTTTTAATTTGTCATTGTGATTTGGCATCAGTAATTGATAAAACATAAAAAACAAGGAAAAATATAATACAGAACATAGTGGTTGCCAAAGTATAAGATATATGCAAAGGGTTACATAAAAAATTAGATGTATTTAATGTTTTCCTGTAGTTTATTCACACAATCACAATGGCAACTTCCCTCCCTAATATAATAAAATATATAAATTCATCGCAATTAATTGCTTTACTATTTCCATTTACCCACCTCATTATCCATACTTATTTTGAAAAAATTGGATTATATTCATTGCAACTTATTTTTGATCGTTAATTTAAAATTTAAAAATAAATAACTAGATACCAATTGGTATTCCACCACTTCAGAAACATTAAAAATTTTTCGATCTGGCCAAGTCTATTTTTAGGTTCCTTTGGTCTAAAGAAAATATTTATCTCAGTAACTTAAACCAAGCTGCATAAATTAAATAAATGGGAGAAAGTATGTAAAAGTAGTTCATAATAAAACAAATTATTTGTAAAGATATATTTGTAGTTTTGTAATTAAAAATAATTTATTCTTAGGAATGTTACTAGGTTCAAGGGTATTAAAATAAATATAAAAAAAATAATTATTAATAAAACCAGTAATTGGTTTGCAAGTACAATTAAAGCTTTATTGCCTCTTGAAGAAGTTTATATGATAAACGACTTATTTTCCTCTTCATAATTTTAAAATGTCGAAGTCAATTAAATAACATTTCTTCAGTACGAATTAAAGAACAAAAATTTGCGAGTATGGTTTATATGCATATTATTACTATAGGTAGATTTTGGTTTTATTTTTGATCAATCGATAAAGAGATTTGAAAATCACCAATAAAGATTGCAGTAATAAATTGGTTAATCGGAATCCGTGAAAACCTATAGGATTACTATTTTTTTAGAAATATAAACATTGAACTTGGCCTACTATAAAATATAATATAATTAATGTTTAACCCTGCTTCGACAAAAAACTCAACGTAGCAACCAAACTTCACTTTCCATATTTGATCATTTTGCATTCGCGTGCTAATACTTCACCTGGAGGAAAACCCTTTGGCATTGAGCCATCCACTCGAGGCACAAAACTGACCGCCACGATGACCAAACAAGTGTTTAATTCCTTAGCACGAACCAGGTCGACATAAGTGGGTTAATAGTTTTGGATTACACGCCGCAGCGGTATCTCATCACTTGCAGTTTGCGTGGGGCTTTCGACTTCTAATTACCAATATATTTATAGGTATTTGCCATTAGTTGATTGGATCCAGTACAAAACCATAAACTTTACACCCAACATCGCTGGACACTGTGAATGTGCAATCGAGTATTAAAATCATTTGGACTAATCTAATGATAAGCACTGCAAGTCCGTCAAAACAGAAGCAGGTTCAAATAGAGGCTAATTAAGATATTCCAAACTTTCTGATAATGGCCTATTCCAAAGATGGAAATTTGTTAGTAAACATGTATTCCTAAACGTATTCGCTTTCTCAAAGTGCTCGAATTCGTATACCTAATTGATTTTTAAGCATACTTGAGGTTCCTAATCCAAAATAAACTCAAGTACCGATTGCTTATCAACAATCTCGGTTACACCTAACTGGGTGCCCTATATATAAGGGAGGTCTAAAGGCAGGCAAAACAGTTGCGGACTCGGTTTTGAGTCACTAGCTTCATCGATCCATTAGTTAGAATGAAGTATCTGGCAGTTTTCCTGGTCGCCCTGTTGGCACTCCATGCCAAGTCAGCTCAGGCTGTCTGCGGATACGAGGTAAGCAAGTGGTGGACCTGGATCTGGAAATCAATCTAGAATGTCCAAGAAACCTTCCTTTCGGTTTGCAGTCGTGTCATGAGACCAAGGCCAACATGGTCAACATTCACTTGGTGCCCCATTCCCATGACGATGTGGGCTGGCTGAAGACTGTTGATCAGTACTACTATGGCCACCAGAACAACATCCAGCATGCCGGAGTACAGTACATCATCGATACTGTTATCTCTGAGCTGGTCAAGAATCCCGATCGGCGCTTCATCCAGGTTGAGACTTCCTTCTTCTCCAAGTGGTGGGATGAGCAATCGGAGACCAAGAAGACGATCGTCAAGAAGCTGGTCAACGATGGTCGTCTGCAGTTCACCAATGGTGCTTGGAGCATGAACGATGAGGCTGCCGTGAACTACCAGAGTGTGATTGATCAGTTCACTGTAGGATTGAAGTGAGTAATGGAGTACGTTCTTATATTACTTGAATTCAAATTAATACCATGGAACAGATTCCTGGATGAGACCTTCGGTGTTTGCGGACGTCCTCGAGTGGGCTGGCAAATCGATCCCTTTGGCCACTCCCGAGAGCAGGCTTCGCTCTACGCCCAGATGGGCTACGATGGCGAGTTCTTCTCCCGCATGGACCACAACGACAAGGACAGGCGGTTGGAGGACCTCGCCCTGGAGATGGTCTGGGATGCCAGCGAGACGCTGAACGATGTCAAGCTGTTCACCGGCCTGCTATACACTTTCTACTGGGATACCCCCGGATTCTGTTTCGATGTGCACTGCAGCGACGATCCGATCATTGATGGCGACAGCTACGACAACAATGTCCAATCCAGGGTGGATGGCTTCATCGCCTACGCCGCCGAGGTGGCAGAGAAGTTCCGCACCAACCACATTATGATTCCCATGGGCGGTGACTTCCAGTACGAAGATGCTGAGGTTAACTTCAAGAACATGGACAAACTGGTCAAGTAAGAGGAGCTTCGTTCCCCTGGGATCACCGGGATCAACTAACCTTTGTTCTTTCATCCATTTTAGATACGTCAACGAGCGCCAATTGAGTGGCTCCAAGTACAATGTTATCTACTCCACCCCCGGATGCTATCTGAACTCCGTTCATCAGAGTGTCCAGACCTACCCGAACAAAACCCTCGACTTCTTCCCCTATGGCAGTGACAGCAACAGCTTCTGGACCGGCTACTACACCTCCCGTCCCACCCAGAAACGCTTCGAGCGCGATGGCAACCACATCCTGCAGGTGGCCAAGCAGCTCAGCGCCTTTGCCAACCTCTCGAGCGAGGAGCAGAAGGAGAGTCTCGAGTACCTCCGCCAGATCATGGGCGTGATGCAGCACCACGATGCCATCACCGGAACTGAGAAGCAGCACGTGTCCAACGACTATGATCGTCTTCTTCATGATGCCATTGTGGGAGGTGCATCCATTGCCCGCGATGCCCTGCAAAAGCTGACCAATCTTCCCGCCGGAGAGTTCGAGAGCTGCCTCAATCTGAACATCAGCGAGTGCGCCTTTACCACGGATAATGCTGACAACCTGGTGGTGACTCTCTACAACCCATTGGCCCACACTAGCTCCCAGTATGTGCGAGTGCCTGTGAAGAGTGCGGACTACCAAGTGACCGATGAGAAGGGACGCGTGGTGGCCTCCGAGGTGGTCCCCGTCCCCTGGCAGGTTCTGGCTATTGAGTACCGCAACAACGACACTCAGCACGAGCTGGTATTCAAGGCCTCCGTTGACAAGATCGCCAACTACTACATCAATAAGGTTGCCAGTAAGGTTTCCATCAATCCCCCTCAGACCGAAGAAAATGAAATTAGCTCAGAGGTTCCCAGCCGGTTCCAAAAGGTTCACTCTTTGAAGACCGATGCCGAGACCTACGACGACGAGGAGGAGACTGTTGTGCAGACCTCGGTAAGTAACTAATTCCCCATTCAATATAATTTATTATTATTATATTATATATTTCACTAGCTGGTTAAACTGATCTTGGACAACCAGTCTGGTCTCTTGAAGACTGTGGAGATGAATGGCGTCTCCGAGAACATTGATCAGAGCTTCGGTTTCTACAGGACTTACGACTCCGGTGCCTACGTGTTCCGTCAATATAACCAAGGAGACTTTGTCATCCAGGATGGCGGTGTCACATTCACTGTTCACGATGGTCCTTTGGTCAAGGAAATCCATCAGACCTTCAACCCGTATGTCTCTCAGGTTATCCGCATCTACGAAGGAAGGAGCGAAGTGGAGTTCCAATGGCTCATTGGCTCCGTTCCCATCGAGGAAGAGTTTGGCAACGAAGTGGTTTTCACCTTGAACAGTACCCTCGAATCCAATGGCGTTTTCTACACCGACTCCAATGGTCGCGAGTTGATCCGCCGTGAGAAGGACAAGCGTGAGGACTACGTCCCTGATCTGAACAGGCAGCCGACTTCTGGAAACTACTATCCGATCACATCCCGGATCGCTCTGGAGGACAACAACAAGCGTATTGCCTTGCTGAACGATCGGGCCCAGGGAGGAACCAGCATGCAGAACGGACAGCTTGAGATCATGTTGGCCCGACGCCTGGTCCGCGACGATGGATACGGAGTGGGAGAGGCCTTGAACGAGGTGCAGTACGGCGAGGGTCTGATTGCCCGTGGCTCGATCTATCTGATCCTCAGCCCAACCGGAGAGTCCACATTTGAGGAGCGCGAGGCCGAGAAGGAGCACCACCTGCCGCTCTGGAAGTTCTTCAGCAAGAACACCGGAAGCAGCAGCTCCGTTGCCAAGTCGGTCCCCAGCTTTAATGACTTCCCCAAGTCCGTTCATCTGCTCACCCTGGAGCCCTTCAATGACGATGAGATTCTGTTCCGTGTGGAGAACTTCGTGGATCACACCGAAGGCAATGTGGTCAGCTTCAACATTCGTCCGCTTTTCGATTCCCTGAATGGCTCTGAGATTCGCGAGACCACCCTGGATGGCAACCTGCCTCTGAGTGACATGAAGCGATTCAAGTTCCACGCCGAGGGATCTGGACCAATGGGATCCGAAGCTGAGTACTACACCGCCTCCCAAAAACCTCTGGCTGTGGATGAGTCCCAGGAGGCTGCCGACTTCGCCGTCACCTTGTACCCCATGCAAATCCGCACTTTCATTATTAAAACCAAATAAAATATAGAATAAGAATTTAAAAGCTCTGGCGAAATAAATAAAATATTATATCAACCGATAAAACAACTTGACTTTTTAACTGCCTCGTATTGTTTTAAATAAATATGTTTTACATTCTATGAATATTATATTTAGAAAGCTCAAAAAATAACAAAAGAAAACTTAAACCATATTTTTGTATCAAATTGCACAATTTGAACTAATGAAAAATATATTTTTAAGTACATTTCCATTGCTGATTTAAAAACAAAAACTTCCTTTCCAAAACCAGAAAAGGGGATCTATTAATTATATTTATCGTCTTTAAACGTAATGGATGTACAGAGTATCTGAGCTATATTTTATCTGAAACTCTCTTAATTAAGTGACATTTCCTGAACATTAAAATTAAATAAAAATTTCTTAACAAATTAAGAATACACTAATTATTTATTTTATTTAGGTTTAAAATCTTTTAATTTAGTTACATTTCCTAACCATTAAAATGAAACAAATAATATATATGATTCACATATTTGCAAAAAGAATTTATTTATTAGTTTCCTATAAAATACATCTGTATAACAAAATCGGGTATACTCGTAGTTTATAGCTTTCACTCCGTTTAAATCTGGGCTAATCCCCAAATCATCCAATTTTAAAATAAGGAGTTCAAATCGGAGAGATTTGTTCTTAATTTATTTGGTCTTTTAGAGTTTTCCCATAAAAGGTGGGCTGAAAAATTCATTGGCTAATATACAAGGCTAATTTTCCATTTAACTGCATTAAAATAAATATACAAAAACACAAAATATATGTGATAAGAGTGGAAATGATGTAAAAATTAAAATCTCAAGAGGTTTATAGACTTTCTGGATTGGAATTGGTTATCATGGTTTTCTGTCAACATCGTTGGTGGTAGTGCAAAAATAAACCCTACTTACCTTGCACTACTTGAGTTTTAATTGCGAATTAATGGCTAATTAACTTGCTTATCACAGGGATCTTCAACAATTTCTTATCAGATCATACCCTTCAAAGTGTGGCCTATAAAACAGCAGTTTGGCTAAAAAGAAAGTCAGTTCTTAATTCCGTTTGCAAAATCCTGGTTATGTCATATCTCGGTCGTGTTCTCCTATTGACCACCTTATTGGTGGTCTACATAAAACAGTCCAATGCTGTCTGTGGCTATGAGGTGAGAAAATTAATTATAATATATAATCGGATTAATTATATATTGTATTATATCAAATAGTCATGTCCCGCAACGAAGGCAAACATGATCAACATCCACTTGGTTCCTCACTCCCACAACGATGTGGGATGGCTAAAGACCGTTGATCAGTCCTACTATGGCTACAAGAATGACATCCACCATGCCGGTGTCCAATACATACTGGACAATGTAGTTACCGAACTCATCCACGATTCCAAGAGACGCTTCATTCAGGTGGAGACCGCCTTCTTTGCCAAATGGTGGAAGGAGCAGTCGCAGACCATGAGGCAAGTGGTCAAGAAGTTGGTCAACGAAGGACGCTTCGAGTTCACCGGAGGAGCGTGGAGCATGAATGACGAGGCGGCAGTTAATTACCAAGGAGTCATCGATCAGTTTACCCTGGGACTAAAGTGAGTAAATTTATTTTAAAGATCGGGAATTTATTTACCCTTGAGAGTGATAGGTTCCTCAACGAGACCTTCGGCGCCTGTGCCCGTCCTCGGGTTGGCTGGCAGATCGACACCTTTGGCCATTCCCGGGAGCAAGCTGCCATTTTCGCCCACATGGGCTTCGATGGGCAGTTTTTCTCCCGCATGGACCATAACGACAAGGACACCCGACTGGAGAACCTGTCCATGGAGATGATCTGGGATGCCAGCGAGTCTCTCAGTGGGGTTAATCTCTTCTCCGGCATGCTCTACAACTTCTACTCGGACACTCCGGGCTTCTGTTTCGATGTCCTCTGTAATGACGAACCGATCATCGATGGCAAGAGTTACGATAATAATGTGAAGACCCGGGTGGATGACTTCATCAGTTACGCCGAGGAGGTGTCAAAGCATTATCTAACCAACCACATAATGGTACCCATGGGCGGGGATTTTCAGTACGAGGATGCCAAGATCAACTACAAGAACATGGATAAGCTGATCAAGTAAGAAAGGATCAGTTCCTTGAGGGGACCATTTAAATGCTTTCTTCAAAATAACCATTTAGGTATATAAACGAACGACAGGCCACAGGATCGAACTACAATATATTCTACTCCACGCCGAGTTGCTATCTGAATTCCCTGCATCAAAGTCTGCAGTCGTGGCCCAATAAAACCCAGGACTTCTTTCCCTATGCCCACGAGCCCAACAGTTTCTGGACGGGATTCTTTACCTCGCGACCAACCCAGAAGCGCTTCGAGCGCGATGGCAACCACATGTTGCAGGTGGCCAAGCAGCTGAGTGTCCTGGCAGAGCTTTCCAGTGAGCAGCAGACCAAGGATTTGGACTATCTGCGTCAGATTGTGGGAGTGATGCAGCATCACGATGCCATCACTGGAACCGAAAAGCAGGCCGTGTCCGATGACTATGACCGCCTGATGTACGATGCCATTCTTGGAGGAGCCAACACAGCTCGGGATGCTCTGAGGATTCTCACCAATCTTCCTGATGCGGAGTTCGAGAGCTGCCTCAGATTGAATATAAGCGAATGCGCCTTTACCAGGAACGGAGCTGACAATTTAATGGTGACCCTGTTTAATCCTTTGGCCCATGAATCCACTCAGTATGTGCGCTTGCCCGTTAAAGAGGAGATCTACCAAGTAACGGATGAGAGAGGCAACTATGTACCTTCTGAGGTTGTGCCAGTTCCCTGGCAGGTTTTGGCCTTGGATCACCGATCCAATGACACCCAACACGAGCTAGTCTTCCAGGCTAAAGCAAAGAAGATTGCCAGTTACTTTATTGAGAAGGTTGACCAATTAGCAGTTAATCATAGTTCAACTGTTACAAAGATTGTTCCCAGCGATGATGAGGATTCGGAAATTATTGTGCAAAATTCAGTAAGTTAAAGGGGATTTTATTTAATTATAAAATATTTTTGAAACATTTTCCAACAGCTTATTAAACTGACAATCGACAATCAATCTGGTCGATTAAAGAGCATCGAAATGAACGGAGTTTCCGAGAACATTGTCCAGAACTTTGGAGTATATGATGGATTAGCTTCATGTGCCTATACCTTCCGTCAAAGTGGCGACTTTGAAGTGATCCAAGATAATGTCGAATTCACGGTCTACGAGGGAGCAATGGTCAAGGAAATCCATCAGCATTGGAACGAATGGATCTCCCAGGTGATTCGCATCTACGAAAATGTCAACCGGGTGGAGTTCGAATGGATGGTCGGTCCCATTCCCGTAGATGACAATGTGGGCAAGGAGTTTGTGACGAACTTTAAGAGTGGAATCTCATCCGGGGGCGTGTTCTACACCGACTCCAATGGTCGGGAGCTAATGAAGCGCGAGAAGGATAAACGTGAGGATTTCATTTCGGACTTGACTCAACAACCTGTGAGCGGAAACTTTTATCCGGTCACATCCCGCATCGCTGTGCAGGATAATAGTAAGCGATTGGTCCTGCTCAATGATCGGGCCCAGGGTGGGGCCAGTCTGGAAGATGGACAGTTGGAGATGCTCCTCCATCGGCGCCTGCTCTTCAACGACGGCGGCGGTGTGGGCGAGGCTCTGAACGAGCAGCAATATGGAAAGGGATTGATTGCACGGGGAAAACTGTATCTGGTGCTTGACTCCGCGGAAGATGCAGACACCGTGTCTGAGCGTCTGGCTGAGAAGGAGCTGTTCCTGCCCTTCTGGAAATTTTTCAGCACCGGCGATGGAAGCGTGAAGGCTGTCAGCAAATCCCTACCCGACTTTGATGAGCTCCCACAGTCGGTTCACCTGCTCACCCTGGACTCCTTTACGGAGAATGAAATTCTGCTACGCTTGGAGAACTTCTTGGATGCAACCGAGGGAAAAGTGGTTAGCTTTAACATACGTCACATCTTTGATAGCCTGGGCGGTGTGGAGATCCGAGAAACCACCTTGGATGGAGTCATGCCTCTCAGCGAGATGAAGCGATTCAAGTTCCATGCCCAACAATCCGGAAATGTGCCATCTACAGTGGAGTACACCATGGCCCAGCACAATCCTCTAACAGCTGGAACCTTCGACGATGTCTCCGAGTTTAGTGTTACTTTGAGTCCAATGCAAATTCGCACTTTCATCATCAAAACAGAATAACTTTAAATGTATTGAAAGTTAATTTGAGTTCTATATCATCAAAACAGAATAAGTTAAAATGTAACTCTTATTACATAATTTTATAATAAACTTTATTTCGCCTAAAAACCCATTCAATGTTAATTTGAATTTTCTTTATCATCAAAACAGAAAAGTTCCAATATAACTCCTATTATTATTTTTTTTTTAAATAAACATATTTCGAATTGAAATCCATCAAAAGTTAATTTGAATTTGAAACACACTAAGTTTATATGTAACTTTTATTACAAGTATTAAAAATAAAACATTTTCCACATAGAAATTTGATTTTGGTTTTCTATATAGGCGATATTCATTTCCTGGGATTAAAGTCATTATCTGACAATTCTGCATATATAGCTTTCACTTTCTTCAAGATAAGAGTTCATTTATTGGTTCGAAGCCATAAACCTTTCCTTATCTCAAGTGGCCAATTAGCAATTAAAATCCATTTAATTCGATTACCACCCAGAATTTGAATGATGAGAAGTGCAACCTATACCTTATCAAATCCGAGATAATATATAAGTATGCAAGTTTATGATGCACTGCATGTGGCAGGAATGGGTACTTACCCATTTCGATTACCATTTGGTTACACTTAACAGGGAAAAATTCAAAACACTTTGAAGTGGTAATTAGTTATCAGAAAGCAGGCACAGAACCCCCATTAAGAAGCTTATAAAAGTAAGAATAGTTGGACTCAGGAAGTCAGTTCTTGTCCTGAAGTCGGTAGATCGGGACTTTCCACGGAATGGCTATTATAAGGGCTTTGGCCATCGTCCTGGTCTTGTTTGGCTTACACATCCGTCAATGCAAAGCTGTTTGTGGCTATGAGGTGGGATATATATTAAGGGTTCTCCAAAGACCGTAGCTCAACTGCCTCCCATTTAGTCATGTCCCGAAACGAATCCAAATATGGTCAACATCCACTTGGTGCCGCACTCTCACGATGATTTGGGCTGGCTAAAGACCGTCGATCAGTACTACTATGGCAATAAGCATGGCATTCAGCATGCCGGAGTACAGTACATCTTCGATACAGTGGTCGCTGAACTCAGCAAGGATCCGCAACGTCGATTCATTCAGGTGGAGACGGGATTTTTTGCCAAGTGGTGGCAGGATCAGTCGGAGGTTAAGAAGCAAATCGTCAAGAAACTGGTGAACGAGGGACGTTTGGAGTTCACCGGAGGAGCTTGGAGCATGAACGATGAGGCTGCGGTGAACTACCAGAGTGTGATTGATCAGTTCACAGTTGGCCTGAAGTAAGTACATATATTGAGTTCCTATTCCCATTTGTAATTCCCGATCCCTTCAAGGTTCCTCAATGACAACTTTGGGGTTTGCGGTCGTCCCCGCATTGGTTGGCAAATTGATGCCTTCGGCCACTCCCGGGAGCAGGCTTCGATGTTTGCCCAAATGGGTTTCGATGGCCAGTTCTTTGCCCGCATGGATCAAAATGACAAGAACAAGCGGGTGGATAACCTGGGCCTCGAAATGATCTGGGATGCCAGCGAGACCCTTAAGGAGATGGATTTCTTCACGGGAATGCTGTACAATCACTACTCTGCTCCGCCTGGCTTCTGTTTTGACTCCCTCTGCGGCGATGCTCCGATCATCGATGGGAAGAGCTACGACAACAATGTCAAGTCCAGGGTGGATGACTTCATTAACTACGCTTCTGATCTGGCCAAAAAATATCGATCTAATCACATCATGGTGCCCATGGGCGATGACTTCCAATATGAGAATGCCTACATGAACTACAACAACATGGACAAGCTGATCAAGTAAGTTATAATCCTTTATATATATAGTGTTCAGTTTTGAAATTGTACGAGTATATCTTTGTAGGTATGTCAACGAAAGGCAGGCGAGTGGTTCCAAGTACAATGTCTTCTACTCGACGGCAGGCTGCTATGTGAACTCACTCCACCAGAGTCTCCAGAGCTGGCCAAATAAGACCCAGGACTTCCTGCCCCACTCCCATGAGGCGAAGAGCTTCTGGACAGGATTCTTTACCTCGCGTCCCACCCAGAAGCGCTTCGAACGCGATGGCAACCACATTCTTCAAGTAGCCAAGCAACTGAGTGTCCTGGCTGATCTTTCCAGTGTGGATCAGGCTAAGGACTTAGACTATCTCCGCCAGATAATGGGAGTGATGCAGCACCACGATGCCATCACAGGAACCGAGAAGCAGGAGGTGTCCAATGACTACGATCGTCTTTTGTACGATGCAATTTTTGGCGGTGCCAACACAGCTCGGGATGCTCTCCGGGTGCTGACCAACCAACCGGATGGAGAGTTCGAAAGCTGCCTGAGATTGAACATCAGCGAATGCGCATTCACCAAGGATAATGGGGACAACCTGGTGGTGACCCTGTACAACCCATTGGCCCACACTTCCTCCCAATATGTGCGAGTGCCGGTAAAGAATGAGAACTACCAGGTCACCGATGAGAAGGGTCGCGTGGTGTCCTCGGAGATTGTGCCAGTGCCCTGGCCAGTCCTGGCTTTGGAGTTCCGGAACAACGATACCCAGCATGAACTGGTATTCAAGGCATCCGTTAACAAGATCGCGAGCTTCCACATCAAGAAGGTAGAGAGCAAGGAATCAAACTTTGAAGCCACCAAGCGCTCCTTAAGGAATAACACAGCCACCCTGGACGATGGAGAGACTGTGGTAGAAACATCGGTAAGATACTGATTTATATATTAACTGCCTTCAAACCTAATCGGATTCTTTCCAATAGCTGATCAAACTAGTGATTGACAATCAAACAGGTCGATTAAAGTCCGTTGAAATGAACGGAGTATCCGAGAAAGTGGAGCAGAACTTTGGCATATACAAAACGGCCCGATCTTGCCACTATATTTTCCGGCAGGATTCCGATTTGGAAATTCTTGAGGATGCCTTTGAGTTCTCAGTGTACGAGGGAGAGTCGGTCAAGGAAGTGCACCAGCAGGGAGAGTGGATCTCCCAGGTGATCCGCATCTATGAGGGTGTCAACCATGTTGAGTTCGAGTGGCTGGTGGGTCCCATTCCCATCGACGATCAGTTGGGCAAGGAGGTGGTCACCACCTTCAACAGTGGAATCCAGAACGATGGCGTCTTCTACACCGA
Organism: Drosophila setifemur; assembly: GCA_021224005.1. NCBI lineage: Eukaryota > Metazoa > Arthropoda > Insecta > Diptera > Drosophilidae > Drosophila > Drosophila setifemur. The sequence continues at coordinate 6,586,850 of JAJJHY010003979.1, forward strand.
CTCCAATGGCCGTGAGATGTTGAAGCGTGTAAAGGATCAGCGGGAGGAATTTAGTCCCGATCTGAGTGAGCAGCCTGTGAGTGGGAACTACTATCCGGTCACCTCCCGAATTGCCCTGCAGGACAATAGCAAGCGAATGGTCCTGCTCAACGATCGGTCCCAAGGAGGAACCAGCTTGGAGAACGGACGGCTGGAGATGATGCTGCACCGTCGGCACATCTTTGCAGATGGCTCTGGAGCCGCAGAGGCCATTAATGAGGAGCAGTTCGGAAAGGGTCTGATTGCGCGCGGAAAACTCTATCTCTCCCTGAATGCTGTTGAAGATGGAGGTACTGCATCCGAGCGCGTGGCTGAGAAGGAGATTCATCTGCCCTTCTGGAAGTTCTTCAGCAAGGCTAGTGGAAGCTTGAAGGAAGTGTCCAAGCCGCTACCCGATTTCAATGACTTCCCCAAGTCGGTTCATCTGCTAACCCTAGAGCCCTACTCCCAGGATGAGATCTTGCTGCGAGTGGAAAACTTTTTGGATCAGACCGAAGGCAGTGTGGTTAGCTTCAACATTCGCCCGATCTTTGATAAACTCCAAGGCCTGGAGATCCGGGAGACCACCTTGGATGGCAACCTGCCGTTGAGCGACATGAAACGCCTAAAGTTCCATCACGATGGTTCCGGTCCTAGTCCTTCCTCTCCGGAATACTTCACCAGCCTGCACAAGCCCCTGGCAGCAGAGAAATCGCAGGATGCCTCCGACTTCGCTGTCACCTTGAACCCCATGCAAATCCGAACATTCATCATCAAAAAGGAGTTGGCGAGTCTTCAGTCTTCAGTCTTTTTAGATGTAATATATCCATAATACTATTCAGAGCAACTGCAACATGGTAAAGCTGCTCAAATAGACGAACCGCAATGATAATTACGAGCTGGAAATGTCGATTCGAGATTATCAGTATCAGCTACTCGGCAAGCTTCTCATATTTACCGCTTACAATGCAGATACATTTACTGCATTGGCTTCCAACCACAAAACCACCCATCCCCTAAACCCCCACCCCTTATCCCATACCCATACCCACACCCCGCAGACAACACCTCAAATCCTCTGTCCTGAGTCGACATAAGTCCTTTGGTTATTTGGTGAACCCGTCGCTTCCACTTTCCCCTCGTTTGCATTTGCGCTGCTGAGCTTTCGGCGTTGTGCAATGCCATACTATATAGTACTATATAGAAATACGAATCATATCTGTGTGCGATTGCTTGTTGTTGTTGTTGTTGTTGTTGCTCTAATGCTGCTAATGTCTGGCACTCGAAAAAAGATTTGCGCCCAATACCCCAAGCACCCTGCCCCCTGCCCCCTGCCCCCCCGAAATACTTTTGTGCCAACACCGCACTCGCATGGCAGGGGCCGGAGGACTTTGGTCCTGGGCTTTTATTATTAAGTTCGCCACGGGAGACTTTAATCTTCAGCCTCCTGGTTGGGACAGCCGACTCACACCCTCCACTCCACTCCACTCCGATCTGCTCTGCTCTGCTCCGTTTCACTTCACTGCAATGCAAAACAATGAACTCCTGAATTCATGCCATATGTGTGTGTCGGTTGGTTGGTTGGCTGGTTGGTTGGTGTGCTGCTGTGTTATCCTGCCTCGTCCTGCGAGATGGGAGATGCGAAAAATTATTTAATATTACCCGTCTTAGGCGATGAGGCGAGGCAAGTTGAGGCGTGGTTTGGTCCTAATCCTCTGGCGAGCATTAGACATGGAATTTAATTTAGTTCCAGCTGCAGCCCGAGTCGGCAGGACTTGCCGCAGGACTTGCCACAGGACTTGCCTGGCCTGGGCTGGCATATGTGTGCCAAGTGCCCCATGCTGGCTGTCAAGCCTTGCTTTGCCGACTTTCGGTAGAGTTGGCGCTTTTAATTCAAATGAAGCCCAAACCCCAGGCCGCTCCTCGCCTCCTGTTTACTTGCTGAGCCAAGCAGATAATCCAACTTTGATTAAGCAATTTCTGCGCCGGCCATCATAATGAGTTGGGTGTTGAAATCCCCGTCTGAGTCGCTTATTCCCATGTGTGTGTGTATCAGAAATGTGGGTGTGGTGCATCCATCTAAATAAGCCCAAAACAATCCCAAAACCAACTGGCGGAAAAAGTATGGGAAAGTCCCCTTCTGTCTTAGACAATACCTAATATTGCAGTATTCTCCTGCTGTTTTGCTTTGTTTGTTCACAGATTTTCGGTCATGTGATAACTGTCCTGCAATTAACATGGTAACGTGATAACTGCTAATAATTGCCATTTTTACGGGTATTCAATTTATTAATATTTCAAAGGGTACATCAAATAACAATGAAATGTTTCTATTGAATTTTTCACATCACATTTCTTGCAAAAAAACTAAGTTTACCCATATTAAAATAACAATAATTAATTCATTCACTAAAAAAGTAGGTACCACCTAACCATTCTTGCTTTTAATGTAATTGGCAATTTACTACTATAATATTAATTGCCTTTTAATACATTAAATAATAGTATTAAATATTTATTAATTATGTTTAGGTACCAAGCTAAAAATAAAAAACCTCAAAATGTTGTATTCAAAACGAGTTATTGTTATTCCAAAGGGGTACATCAAATACAAAAGGTTTCTATACAGGTTTCTATACATCACATCACATTTTCTGTAAAATATAATTTTACCTATATAAATACATGCAATAAACGCACCATCCGATATTAAAAACTAATTAAAATAATAACAATTCATTCAGTAAATAACTTGTTACTTAAAAAAGTAGGTAAGTAACCATTCTAGCTCTTAATGATATTTACATTATACTATTTTAATATTAATTGCTTTTTAATAATTAAATGCTATGTATTAATTAAGCTTAGGTACCAAATTTAACATTTTTTATTCATTGTGATAAAAATTTTACATTTTTCTGTTTATTTGAGTCGACAAAACCAGAGCTCGAACCGAGTTCAAACAGAATGGCAGCACTTGAGCCCGCACATATATGAATTGTTCTAAAAAAGGCAAGCAAAAATAGAATAAAAAAACACAAAACAATGGGTAAATGGTAAACTAAGCGGCTAAACAAATATCGCCATCGAGTATAAATCCTCTCACTAAAGCGCGCACTCGACAACTCAATAATACGACTACAACCGGGGCAAAAAAAAAAAAAAGAACAAGTCAAAGTGCGCTTTTTGGCACTTCAAATACAGGGAACTGCAGTCGGCTTATAGACAATCGACAGGCCCCCGGGCAAAAACCATCGGACCTGGGCCCCCGGCGTTAAATTGTGGACAAGTTGGCGGTTGTGGGTGTTTTAATCAACGGCAACGTGCAGCGGATTATCCGCCAGCTAAACAACACCCAGATGCCAACGAGTAGGGAATCGTTCGCATCCACAATTGGCACATCGACACTAAACTCGGATCGTCCCATCTCCCCTCCTCTCGTCCATCATAACAATTAAATTCACGGAGAGGCCCAAGCCTGCTTAGGGTCTATAAAACAGCTCTCGCATGCTGACTATGGGACTACCTACACTGAGAAGAATTCCATTAAATTATAACAATATAATCAACGTATTTAAACTCGCATAAGAAGAAAGTTGATGATAGGCAACAAAAAATTAAGCATCAGATAAATAATATAAATAATTGTTCACATAAGCAAACAATAACTATTGCAGTAAATTAAAAGGAAGATTTTTTTTTATTTTACAATAATTTCTTCTGAGGCTAAGTTCATTTATTATGTATTTATTCAAGTTATTTCATTTTTATTATTTATTTGATAGTTTAATGTAATAAGTGTGATAGTTAATGTAATATAAATAAATGCCCACATAAGCAAACAATAACTATTACAGTAAATTAAAAGGAACTATTATTTAGCATTTTAAATTTAACAATTGTTTTTTTTCTGAGGATAGGTATATTTATTTTTAATGGAAACTTCTAAAAATTCTATTAGAATTACAGCTTCTGAAACTTCGAGAAATATTTTAAAGCACAAAAATATTTATATAGCCATTCTCCTTTAATAACTTTAGTTTTTATTTAACAATATTTTCTTCCTGTGCATAAGGGATGCACATACGGTTTATCTCCAAGTACTTGCGAATTTATTGAACCGCAACAAATGTCATTGATGTCACCATGAACAGCCTCATCTGCCACTGCATCTCGTGATGATCACCGTCGTCATCATCATCATGATGAACATGCGACATCGACAAGCATATCCGAATCTTTATTATTAGCAACAAGTTTTTAATATCGCAGCAGGAGCTCATATCCACGGAGGCAGAGAGCACCATAAAAATGCCTCAAACTTACAACAATAGCGCCCTAGTCTATCCACATCCTACCTTCCTGCCCTCCTCCCTTCCCCCGCGATTCACCCTGCAGGATAACCATCCCTCAGTGAGTCCCGATTTTATAAGAATTTAATAAGCGCCACGTATTTTGATGTTGAGGATGTGTTTCGGTTTATACGTATATTCTTTTCTTTTGCGCAGTTTTCTGGCATCATTCACACACGAAGTTGATGTCAAAGATTCACATACAGATTCGACTGGATCTTATTTAGGTCTTTGGTATTTACAAGAAATAAATTTCAATGATTAATATTTTATAGAAATGTTATTGATTCATCTTACATCATTTATCTATTTGCCCGGCAAAATTAACTGCTTTTAATATTTTTTATTATATTTGAATACAGTATAAAAGAGATCTAGGTATTAGAAAAATACAATTTTAATTTTAAAAATAAGAATTCAAATTCAATAAATAATAATGAATAAATATTATTAATGATCTGGCTTCATATTAATCTTAATGATGTAATGTGCAGTCAAATGAATTTAATATTTATTTGCCCGTCAAAATAATTCGTTTTAATTTTTGTAAATCTGTTCTCCCATTTTGAAAATCTGTATTTAAAATATTTAAAAAACAGTATAAAAGGATCTGTATTTTTTGTTTATAATAAATGTAAATCCCTGTTGCAAATGCACATGACTGCATGAAGAATTCCCGTCCGTATTTTCAGCAATCCCGACGTTTCTTCATTACATCATAACGATTATGAAATAAATACTTCCGTTTCTTTGAGACGTCTTCGGGGTGTGGAAGAGCGGGGTGGGGAGGGGCTTCTCTTCTCAACGCTCTGTGATTTTCCATAGAAGAGAAATAAATCAACTGCATGTCCTGTTCCTGGCGATTGCCAGGACGCCTCATTCTTTTCTCCTCTGCTCGTGAATCTTGTATTTATTGTTGCGTTTTTAAGTTTGGAATTTTTAATTTATTGCGCATCCTTCATTGTTGAGAGTTATAATTCTTGCATCGTTGGGGTCTGGGACTCGGGCCTGCTTAAGGAATAAAATATATTTGCCGGTGGGTCTCGGAAATTATGATGTATGTGCAATAAATAATCCGAAATAAATAAATTATCACCCGAGGTCTTGGGCAAATCGGCCCGAGTGGCGCAACTAATAGATAGCCGGTTTTCCTTCGGCTCAGGATGGGATTCCCTCTTCTTTTTTTTTGGTATGAATTTCTAAGGATTCACTGGGTGCTGGAACGTTTCCCAGTCGGTTTTACACTTTTACAAGGGTGCTAATGTTAGTTTTGTGCACTTTTTCTCTGGTTTGGCGTGTGAGTTCCTATTCCTCGGCAATCCTTTAGCTGGGCCATAAATCAAGGCTTGATTTGGCGCCTCGCATGTGTCCGGGCATGTCCTTTGTCTATTTGCCCAGCACACGGCATCCTTTTGTTTTAATGCGCCAAATGTACTCTTCCTTGCCGTTGACTCTCCAGCTCCGTCTTTCCTGCCAACTCCCATTTGCATTGGTTTTTTCCGACTTTCCTTTTTGTTTTAGCAAGGGGTTAACTCTTTTAACCCCTGGCAAGCGACTACTCTTCGGTTAACCACGGACAACGCTAGATGACATTTTTCCAGGACATATTGCCACGACACTGAGGTCGACCTTTTTCGTGTTCATTGGACTTGCCCCTCGCTCGAATGTGGATTCGCTCTGGCCCGACAGTTTTTGGCCTCTTTAATGACTTAACTTGGATTTGGAAATTGTTCGGGTTTTTTTAAATATATTTTTTGCCACCTTTTGAATTAATTTATTTTTATTTCCTTATATATTGGATTTTAGTTTTATTTATGGATCCCCATAATTATTCTAAGCTTAGGATAACCCAGAATATTTTTAGTTGCAGTTGCAAAAACATAAGCAAACATAAATATATAAATAAAATAAATATTTAGTACTTTGTTTATTGTATTTGATGAATATTTAAGTGGTTCCATGTTATTCTTCTCAGGCTTCTTTTATTTGTTTTTGTTTTTGCATTGCCAGTTAGAGAAATCAGCTTTAGCAGCCATTTATTAGCAATTATAAGGAATCTTTTTTTTAAGTAAGCAAAACTATATCAAAAACAGCTTTTGATAATAAATATTAGGTTTCCAACTTCATATCCAAATTTTAAATGATTTTATAAACACTACTTAACGATCTTTAAGATAAACTTTGATTAGGATTTTGCAGCTTCATTGAGCTCATCTAAAATAATAATATGGGATGTACAAATTTAGTTTTTAAAGCTAAAGGCAAAACTCTTAGTTAAACGAAGTGTTTAAAAGCATGATTTTAGTAATTCAATGAATGCATTTCAAACTTTTGGTAAAGAAAATTTGAACAATTTTAATCACAAATTAAATACATCTACCCTCTTGCTTCTGAATTATGAATTCATTTATTTTTCTTATTTTCGGTAAAGAAGATTGATACAGTTTTGATCACAAATTACTTTTCGTACTTTTGATGACACGAAGACAAGATAGATACATCTACCCTCTTGGCCTGACCCCGTCGCGGTGCAACGGGTGTGGACCAGGAGCAGTAGCAGGCGCAGGAGGAGGAGATCAGGAGCGGCAGGGTCAGGGGCATGGGCGCGGGAATGGACCGAACGGCCCCGAGGGTAAGGGCAACATTTTGCCGTTACTGTCTTTGTCGCAATGTCGTAAATAAAGTCGGGGCAGGCATCCTCGCTGAACATTGGAATTTATGCGCGTTGATTTATTTGCTGTTAGCGATTTATTGCTGCCGCAGCCGCATCCCATCGACCATCGCAGAGAGGGAGAGAGAGAGGGATACGGATTGCTCCTTCCTCCTGATGTGACTGCGGACGTCGCCAGGAGCAGGACACACGTATTGGGCATGTCCTGGTTTCTGTTCGGTTCCAGGGCGCCGCTCGTTATTAAGTTTTTAATTTATGGCCATGTGAATGCAATGGGATGCAGATCCCAAAAAAAAAAATGGATCTTCGCCGGCTCCCGTTGTTTTTCTTATTTTATTTCCATCATATTTTGCAAAAATTATATTTTAATTGAGCGCACCGCACAGCTCCCTCCTATCCTCCCATCCTCCCAGTCCTGAGGATTCCGCCCCATCAGTCTCCCAGCTTTACCCCTCTAATCCCCAGCGGCTGTCAAATAAACGCCCTGTGTTGACAGTTTGCCGCTGACGGCCACATCAGCGGCAACAAAAATATTGAAATTATTATGATTTTGTCTCTGGCCTTGTTTACCAGCAATGGGCATGCATATCGACGATTTGATACCCATTGGAATACGAAATTTCCTTCAAGGAACATGTCATTTTTGGCCTAAAAGTATGCAATGATTTTTGTAGAGGACCTTGCAATCCTGCTTTTATTAATATTTGATTATTGTATTATTTTTTAAACTTCTACAAAAATAATATATATTGCTTAGTTACCTCTCATATCTAATAATCTTTGGAATAAACATTATGTTTTCGGGTTGGAGGATCAAAAAAAAGATATTATTTGCTTCTTTTCCAATCACAAAAATGTATTTATTTGTCAGTGTTTTTCCTTCCGATTCTCCCAACACGGACAGTGCCTCAAAAAAGCATTGTGTAACCTGCCCACCCTTGAGCTTACCCTGTACAAATATATTAAATTTTGGGTGCTGTGCGGGAGGCGAAGTGTCAGGAAATGTGGCCGGGAGCGATGTCGGCATCCGACGGCGTCCAAATGCGGCGACCGCAGACACACGCAAAAATTCTAATTTCTCCACTCAGACAAGAACCTTTTGGGTTGGGAACAAAAAAAAATATATATATATAACAAAAAAAAGAGGGAAAATGGCAAAGGAAAAATACCAGAAATATTTTTCTAAGCATGCGTCGGCGACCCGTCACCATCATCATCGTCGTCATCATCCTTGGTTAGCCCAGGGCTTCAAAACGAAATTAAATTTGATGTGCCTCGGTGCTTGGGTTTGTTTAGTTCCGTATACCTTTTCCGCCCCCTGCCCCTTCCCCTTCCCAAAAATTATATAGCCAGCACCCGGTGGTCCGGAGCACCACCCCGGGCAACTCTGGAATCGCATTAAGCAAACATTTAAATTTAATTTCGCATGTAATGAGGCATTTGTTTGTTTATTTTATTTTACTTGGCTTTTTTCGGCCGCATTTCCAGCATGCACCCTCCAGTGAAAATATTCCGAGATTTTGATTTGGGTTAGGAATTTTTTGGGGTTTCTCATGCCTTGACTATTTAATATTTTTTGAGGAATTTGGAATGGCTGGTAATTTGAAGTAAATACTTCCCATCCTACAAGCCAATATCCTTGTTACTAACAAAAGCGCGGAATATGATCAATTAAAGAAAACTGATGTCTTCGTTTTTTGTTAGTGGCGAGTGTTTAATTACAGTTGGAACACTACTAAAATCCATTATACCATGGCTCATTAAATCAAAAATGGCCCGCTCCATTTTGGCTAATGGACAACCCCCACAGAACACCCACACTTTACCAACAACTAACTTGTAAGTTGAACGTCAAATAAATCGCAGACTTGGCTTTGTTTTATACTCTAACATATACACTTTATGTGAGGTATATCTTTTAGATATTTACTAAGTATATCTATACTAAAATTCATATTTAAAAAGCGGGTTTCAAATCGGTGGTAATCCATTTGTCTACTTAGCTATTATATATTTCAGCCATTCAAAAATATCAATGTTTATTAGGATGAATAGTTAGAGGGTAAGTAGAATTCTGTTCTGAATATTTTTAATTAAAATAATATTTTTTACTGAAAAGTGCCTTTGAAAAGTGGGTCGCAAATCGGAGATAATCCCGCTCATGTAACACCTAAACAAATCATATTTAGATTACAAAAAATTCTGATGAAAAAAAGAGTATAACCAGCATTCTTCCATATATTATACATATTATTTTCCTCCTGCCTTCTTGCTGGGCACTTAAGCCAGAAAAGAGTGGTAAACCTGAAGAGCGAGATGCGCTGAAATTTTTAAATTGGAAATAGCACACAATTTCCCTAATTGGCGCGGGGATGGTAGTAGCTGCAGCAGCAGAAAAAAAAAAAAAACAAAGTACAAGAACAAGCTGCCACAGCGCTAAAGGCTTATTATAATCGCGAAAAAATGTTGATAATAATGACGCCACCGGTGATGGTGATGATGATGAGCTCATGGCGCGTTTAATTATTATGTCTCTAATGCATCCATCCACTCCTTCCCTCCACCCCCACCTGGCCCCACCCACAAATCGCCCGACTCGCACCTGGGCTCGCACCTATGAACATGCAATTTCACACATGTGAGGGAAAACACAAAGCAGGCGTCGCATTCGCATAATGGCAGCAACAAAATGCATACTATACCCATATATATATATATATACATTCTTTATAATGCCGCATCCCCTGGAAGGCAGAGGCAGAGGCAGCGGCGGAGGCAGGCAAACAATATTTTTAATATGGAAACAAAATGGGGAAATGGGGAAAGAAAGATGCTGCCGGCTTATCAAAATGTGTTGCAAAATTAGCCGAGCCAGTGAAGAGCTGAAATGAGTGGGTGCGATGTTTAAAGAGCTGGAAATGCTCACATGTCTGGGAGTGGGCACATGTTTGGCTAATTTTCACATTGGAATGGCACTCAAGAGGCTGCAGGATAGGGGATAACTATATATAATAATAAGATCTTAAGAACGATGCCTTTTTAAAAGCAATATTTAATACAATTTCTGTTCTTTTTGACGTTTGATTAAAGTAGCTTAAAAATAATAAAACTATTTTCATTTTAAAAGAATAACACAATATTGATGAGTTGGAATTATTTTGGTTAAAAATAAACCTGATATTAAATAAAGAAACTTTTAAAAATCTTTACAACCCTAACATGTCAAAAATAATAAACTCCGAAACCATTTATAAATTATAAAAAATAGGCAATTCACAATAATGACAACTAAGTCATTTTTAATTGTTTATAATGCTTTTATCTTCTACAACACATATTTATATAATATTAATTTTGCGATCGGGATGAAATTTTATATATTTTAAATAGTTTAAGCTATACTTTAATTATCCAGGATATGTACAAATCTCTTTGCTCTTAAAATTCTTGATAATTGTTAATTTAAAGCACAATTGTTCCCTAATTACAGCCTGTTGAACTGTAAGATATTTTATGAGCATTTAACATTCCAAAATGACAGTTTTAAAAATTACAAATTTCATATTTATTAATATCGACTTCATGTCTCTGGAATAATCATCATTTGTGTCAAACCGCAAGGCAACAAACTTAGCTTAACTCTCAGATTCCTGTTAATTTGGCAATACCAAAAAGTCATAGCCAGCATCATTTATTTCAATCATTTATCAAAATACTCAAGGCGAAAAAAAAACAACCGAAAAAATCTCCGATTTCAGGCTTTCAACACGACCGGCTAATGAGCCAAGTTTTTGTTGATGCTGTTCCCTGGAACCCAATGAGTCAAAGTGGGTCTTGGAGGATGGCGGCCAGACAAGTTGACAGCCCAAAATTATGTGGGAGAGGGCGGGGGTGGGGAACGGCAATGCGGCCAAGTTAAGTGCGCGGATTCATTAATTTACATTAAAATGTAATTAGCGGTCAAATAAGTGGCAGGAAAAATACTGAAACCGCAAAAATATGCGAGCTGCCATTAAATACAAAAAAAAAAAGAAGAAATGGAAAAAAGCAAACGAACCGACACATAACTAATTGAAATGCAATTTAAACTTATTTATTTTATTTTTTGTACTTTCTAGAGTCTACAGTATTAATGAATATTCATATTTTGTGGTGTCATAAGAGAATAATTTTTCGCAGCCCTCCCAATTGTTATGACAAATAAAAAAAAACTATTATTCGAATTAAGAGTCAGAAAGCGTTTTGTAAGAAACACTAGTTTTTTTTTATTTGAGGTCTCATTAGAAAATATTTTTATACTGAGCACCCATTTAACATAGTTGAACATGAAGCCTGATGTATTCGTGGTCCAAACAATGCCGGTTTCCTGCCAATGCGAACCTTAATAATTGCTTAAAACATGGAATATATTAGGGCTAACAGTGAGTTGCCAACTCAGAATGCTCTTCAAAATATGTAAAAAGTTGGTATTAAAAAAAGGTTTTGTTATTAATATGTCAAAACAAAATATTTTTAAACAGAAATGTATATTTCTTTATTATTTAATGAAACTAAAACAAAATGGTGAATAACCCCGATATATGGCATACCTACGTAAAATATAAAACTTTTTAATTGATTTCAATAAAAGAATGTTGCCAAAAAAATTTACTAAATTCATTTATAAAAATAAATTGTAAATAA
>JAJJHY010003979.1:6598650-6687129 GCA_021224005.1 Drosophila setifemur
AGGGAATTACCTTTTTGGTTAGGGTATCATAAAAGAAAATTCGCGCTTGTTAGTTATTTCCGCCAAGAAAATGGCTGCGTTGTTATAGGTGCTCGCCTTTTCCCCCACCTCAGAGAATTACGAGCAAGGCATTATTTTTTCCGTATTATTTTTTAGCTTGTTAACAAATTTTATGCATTTCTTAACTTTTGGAGGCGAGTTAACGAGTCCCGGGCTCTGGAATCCAACTTGCTTATTATTATTTGCGGCGATTCTTCTGCGCGGCATTCTTCTGGGGAGCAGCCCGGAGATGGAGGCGAAGGACTAGAGACTGGAGACTGGGGCCTGCATTGTGGTTATCATACTTTAACAAGTTTTCAAAGAGCATGAAATTTCTTTTGGTCGCGTCCCGGTCTAAGCCAAAATGCAACTTGGGCGCAAAAATGCAAAATGCAAAATGCTGAAAACCCTGCTGCGTGCAGCAAACTTTTTATCGTCCCGGCCTCGGAAAAAATCTCTTGCAAAATATTGCATTAAAAGCGACCTCCCCAGAATGGCCAGAATGGCCGTAATGAGAGGAATGTTGATCGGGATGCTCAGCCCTGCAGGTGTATTGTCCGAGTGCGGTCGCATTTTGTTAATGCCACAGCCCGGTGCCCGCTGCGCGCAGGACCAAAAAGGATGCCCAAGAAAGTCGCCTGCCTGCGTGGCAGGAGCAGTTGTTGTGCCGGCATACAAAACGAAAATGAATTCGTAATTAGATGACACCATCCGTGCGTAAATAATAATTCTTACCCGCTTTTCCCCGCTTTTCCCCTCATACCGCAATCTCACTCGCTCTCTGGCTCCCTCTGCTAGTTAGTTAAAACGCGCGAATGAGTTTTCTTGAGTTTTCCCCCAGCATCGCTATTGTCAGCGAAAAATTTTCCTTCTGCCGAAGTTTTATATTTAGCCAGCCATCTAGGCAGCCGTCTTGGGTTGAGGTTGTGCAAGTTTTTATCCAATCGCTGCCTCAAAATACCCTGTGCTCATTTGTCTTTTATAGAGTATATAGAGCATTGATCATACCATCCAAATCAAGTAAAATTAACTTTTAAATTCTTAAAATTATAATGTTTAATTGTTTCGATTTGGATGATTATATAACTGGCTACTGTATTGAGTGATATTGATTTTGGTCAAAATAAGTAGATAGATTCCAATTTAATTTTTGATGTTTTATTTAGCATGAATAACTGTAATTTAATGTAATGTAATTTTACAGTTTCCAGTACTTATAATATTTAAAAAATATGCCTTCGCTTGAATATATAAAATGTTAGTTGGAAAGTATACCCTGATTTAGGTAACATTTTGTTGAATGATATTAAAATAAATAATAATAAAATAAAATAATTCTTAAAAAAAGGAATATTTTACCAGCCATTCCAATTATTCATGAGACATCAATTAATTTTGTATTTTTTATTCAATATCATTAACCTAGCATTACTTAGCTTAGTAAAATCTTTACAAAATTGGATGATTTATATATTTATGTGTAATAACTAAATTATGAAAACGTGACATTGAATAATCAACAGATAATAATAATATGAAACAGGAAAGTTACAGAATTAACAATTATTTAAAATACTCCTACATACATATATCAGGTTAAGGCAGACAAATAATTATTGAAAAGTTATAGTTTATACATCTAAATTGAGTTTAAAAATATAGATTTTCTCCATGAACAGAATTATTCCCATTAAGAAATTGGGGAACATACATTTTCACGCAGAAGATTATCGAAGACACCTCATTCGCTGTTGGCCAAGTTACCTTTGCCTTTGGTATCAACTCTTCGGTATCTTCGCCTTAGTTTGGCTGGAATCATCCCACCTCCAGCCGAATCTTCTTGCCACCCAGTTCTGGCCAAGACGCAGCTCAGCCCTATTTTGTGCCGCTCCGTTCTGTTCAGTTCAGTTCAGCTCAGTTCTGTTCTGTTCTGTTCTGTTTGTTTCTTTATCGCGCATTTGGCAAGTGGCAAAGTTTTCTCGTTATAAGTTTTGTAGCCTTTGTGTGTCTCTCGCGCAGCTCGAAGCTTTTCCCCGAGCCGAGAAGAGCGCGAAGCGATGCGATGCGAGGAAACTTTCGATATTCCTTGGAAAAGTTTATGGCCAAGCGTCGAACGAGTCGCGAAGTGGCCCGAAAATAAAAATGGAGGACGCCGGGCTGCGCTTGCAACACGTTCCCCTATTTTCCGAATTTTCCCTCTCCCCAAACCCCCCCAATTGAGAGTTGGCAAACAAAAAAAATTTATTATTTTATTGTTGTTTGGCTGGCGCATAACTTTATGCCAAACACTTCGCTCACTATGGGACTCGCATTATGCCAGCCAAAGTTTTCCGTATTTCCCCATTTTGGCCAGGGGGTTTTTGTGTGGGGGCTGGCGGGAAAATCGAGGAAATGGCAGCCCTCCGCCTTCGCCTTCGCCTGTTCGTCTATAACTTTTAGCTCCATTTGTCGCCGTATTTTGCCGAAGTTCAGAGCCAGACTGAAAATAGATAAGGAAAAGTATTTCCATATTCGCATGCAACTGGCAAGTGCACTTTAAATTCTTGCAAATGAGTGGCTCAGCTCAATGCATTCGTTATTTGATTGCCAAAAGTTTTCAGTTTGATGGCGGTGTAAATAAATAAATTATGTTAATGCATTTACACTATTCCACAAGGATTTTAAATTATATTATTGTCGATATTAGAGTTTCTTTAGTGTTTAATAAGGATCGAAAAATAAATACATAAATAATGGAGAAAAGCTTATAAATTAAATAACATTTTTACAACTTCTGAATAAGTTCAAAGTAAAATTTAAGGTTTTACACAAAAAAAAAGCGTCCAACAGATCCCTGAAAATAATTTAAAATTCACAGCTCATTATATTGTGCACAGAACACTTCCGCTCCGGTTCGCCCATACTATTTGTGGCCTTAATGCGCCTTCCTGCCGCCGGACAACGACGGATGCAGTGCATCGGCCATGAGCTGAGCGCCACCATATGTCGCTGTGTCAGGCCCACCATAGCCATATGTTGGTAATACCAAAATTAAATCGGACTTTTTGTCACATGACCAGCAATTAATATGCAATCAGCGATAAATAATAAACAATAATTAACAACTTTTTGTCTGTTTGGAGTGGAGTGGAGAGATTTATGCAGGAACTAATTTTCAAGGTCATTAGAATGCTCACCGAACGGGAGGAGCCACTGACACTGGGCATCCTATTGTTAGGCTAATGTTTATTGATAATCGCAGACAATAGACCATCCCACTGTCATTGTTGTTCGAGCGTAACCCATAAATACTCAGGGGCAGTCAAAACAATTGCGAAAGGCAGGGAGGGAGTGATGGGGGTAGAGGGCAGGGGCGTAGTCAGGCGTCTTTGCGGAGACAATAAACAAGGCAAATCAACGCAATCGATAGGCACTTTGATTTGGGGGCTGCCACAGCCACAACATCCCAACTGGCCCAACTCCACTCCACTCCAAAGCCATTTCCACGGCCACGCCCACTCTGTTTGCCGCCCCGGCTGCAGGACAACTATTGTCCTTTTTGGGCAGGCGTGCAGCAAATGGCATAACTTCCGCCCTCGCTTGACTGCTGCAAAATTCACGGAAATTATCAATAAATATGCGAGGCCCGACCCGTAAAATGAATGAAACTGGCAAATTTTTCGCCACATCTCGTTCGGCTTCGCCTCGCCTCGCCTCGCATCTAGATGATTTTTATGCGGCGCGGCACACAATCCAATGTCCAATGTCCTGTGTCCAGTTTTGTGTGCCCCATAACGGAAGCATCATTATCATAAATTATCATTTTGTAGGAATTGCATCCGCTGCGAACCAGAAAAACCTAGCAATAACAACAGAAATGACGACAATTTCAATTGCCGGCATCGCATCTCTTCCTCCATATCGGCCATCTCCGAACCGCCAACCCGCCGCCATTATCCCCCAACACATTTCTCATGGATCTATGCGATTCGCATTGGTAAATACTTTTCTAGTTTAATTTATGGCCGGCCAATGAGACCAAAGAGCCATCATTTGTTAAAGCTGTATTTTTTTTCAAGAGAATCTTATGGCACTTTTGGTTTTATGGCCTTCTCATAATTTTTAATGGAATTTTCATTGGTTTTAAGATACAATTTTTTTTAAGTTTCACACTAAGTGAAACCATTTATGTTGGTTACAAGATTCTGTTAATCAAATAATTATCCTTCAATTAATAAATAAATCTAAAGAATCTATTCAATATCAATATAAATTTGTATTGTTTATTGAAACACATTTGAATATATAAAATAATATTTTATCGCTGGAAATCATTTTGCGAGAGTATTAAGAAAATAACAGAAAAATAAATGTAAATGCAGTACTATTAAAAGTTTTTTAAATAAATTGTTGGATACCCCTAAAAAAACAGAAGGGGAAAACGAATGTGCTACTAATCCGAAAAATATTTTCTCTTTTTATATAAAGATGATTTCAGATTGACTTTAGAGTCACGTAAACTCCCTGAACGACGTTATTGAGGCTGCTGCTCTTCGATTAAAAATTGAATCACGCATGTATCTTATAGATTCACCCTGGCAGGTGGATGTCAACACGTCTGGCTTATGAGGTGTGTATAACCCCATATTAATCGAGGTTTTTATTGATGAAATTCTCCTTGAAATTATCCCACTCAATAAGCTGCCCATTTGCATTGTCTAGATGCTCGTATATTTCAGTTGCTACTAATCTAAAGACTTTTATGACAATATACAAAAATATACAATGATACAAGTTACTTTTTTCCCATGTTAGTCAGGATGGCATATCCGGCAAGTCGGGTGCCTATTAAAAACAGGACATAGGTTATATAAAGTACGAGTGCCATGAGGACGGCATCATCCCGGTTCAGCACATCCAAGTGTTCGCTGGTGATGAGCACATGGGATACTAGGACGAGGATCACACTGACCAAAAATGCCGATGCAGCCAAATCTTTCCAGTATAACCAGTATTTGAGAATTCCTGCGACCACGAGACAGAAGGCCAAGACGAATCCCATGGCGGCCAGAGCGGCCAGCTTGAAGGGATTCGGATATATGCCTATCAAGATGAACATGACACTGACCAGCATGAAGATCAGAAGAAGCAGGAGGGATAGGCTCAGGATCCCCAAAGTGTAGACCAGTTTCCAATTCATCAAAAAACCGGACACGCCCAGTGTGAGCAGCTCATAGCAGATGAACATGACAATGTAGTTCCATGGACGCTTGTACTTCATCACCTCGAACATGTGGATGATGGTGAGCAGCACGAAGGCAATGAAGAAGATGATCAACGAGCACCATATGAACTCCGTTCCGAAGATGCACAACATCAGCCATTGGGGAAGGGCCAGCAACATGAGCATACATAAAATCAGCATAGTGATGGCCACAAATGTCTGCTTACTTATGCCCGCATCATCGTCTGGCATGGTGGACACTTAACTTCAAGGATGCACTTGCCGATGATGGGATTCATGGAGATATCCTTAATACAATTTGTATTCCACACGAAATTTATCACATATTTAAATGACTACAAAAAATATGTTCCAATGGTTTTACTGAAGTTTGAGTCTATATGCAAATCAACTTAGATGATTTTCTTTTTTTTACTGTTCAAGCTCTTTTCATACAACTAAAATCTGTTTTTAAACGCAGCTCAATTTAAATTCAAATTTATCTCAGCAGTTGGCCTTTTGAAGTAACTATTTTATATGATTATTCGGGAAAAATATGTTTAATTGCTAAAATTTGGCAATATTTTTATTATTAAACATTATGCCTTATTTATTTTAGAGACTCGCTAAAGAGTAAAAAATACAATGATAATTTTATATGGCACATGTATGATTCACCCTCGGATCGGAAAGAATGAAAAGGCTTACGTGATCAGAAATCGAAATTTTATTAATGAATACATATTATTTCAGCAGTAAATGAAAGGTTATTTGCTTATTAAAAACTTGTTCAAAAACCAAATAATTAATTGAGTAATTTATGGACTAGATTAAAATTAACATTGCAAAAATACATATAGTAAAACACAAAAAATTGGTTGGCTTTTTCTTTAATGGTAATAAATTGTCTAGAATTGTTTACGTAGGAAATATAGCCTTCCTTTTCACTTGAAATTTAAAAAAGATTCAAATTATAATTTACTCTAATACAATCGACCGCAATGGCACAGCCTATGAAAATGAGCACAAAATTAATGTAAATTTTAAAGGCCGTAATTAGGTAGTCATCAACGACCAGATGCTCGAATCTGTTCTTGGTAATCAAAACGTGGGCCATCGTCCTGACGACAGCACTGCAGAGGAAGACGGCCACGGCGAAGTCCACCCAAAATGTCCACTCCTTCAACAGACGCATATTCATAATACAATAAACCAGGGCGAAGCACATCGATGAGAACGTGGCCATCTTGACGGGACTCGGATGCATGTTGTAATATATGAGTGGGGCGCAAATGAGCAGGGTGATGGTCATCAGCATGATAGCTGCGGCCACGGAAATAATTGTGTACCCAAAGTCCCATTCCAGCACAAAGGTAGCCACACCGATCGTCAGCAGCTCATAGCAAGTAATGACGACTATGTAGTTCCACGGACGAGCATACTCCAGAGGCTCCACCAGGAAAATGACGATGAGCAGTGGATAGGAGATGAAGAAACAGATCATCGTGTACAGCATATGATCCGTTGCGAAATGAGACAGGAGCAGCCATTGGGGGATAGCAACGATCACAAAGATACCCAGAATCAGGAAGGTAAATTCCAGAAACCTTTTTGAGTTAATGCCATTTTCATTTTCCTTCCACTCAATCATTTTTTATTGAGAAAATACTATTCCACATTCTTGTTTTTGTAACGGGTATCAACTGTTGAGTTCTGTATGACTTGTGTCTCAAGGCAATTGTGATCATCACAAGTTGACGGAAGTTCAAATGAAATAGTATCTCCAGAGATAGATTGATGTAGAGTTAGATGGGGGACAGTTTTCCAGTACCATTCAACTTTTAAGCCTCCCCAGCCACATCTAATATGTGGCAGCCGCAAAAGTGCCGAATTTGCCACACCTCTCGAAAGCCTCTTCTCCATGCCTCGGTTTTTGTGGCATCGATTTGAGGCCTGCTGAGCCCCTATGGAGATGAAAACAAAAAATTGAAACCAGGAACCGGGATCCGGGAACTGGGATCCGGGAACCGAAGCCACAGAAACGCTACATAAATGAGTAAAAAATGTCGCATAAGCCGTCGCAGGACATACTGCAAGGACACTTCAGGCTCAGCAGCGGCCAGAAGTCCTTTGAAGTTGGATAAAAACTCGAGTCCTGTGGGCGGGCCAGTTTGTCTCCAAGGAAATACAAAAACACACAACAAAAAATAAAGCGGAGCGAGAAGAGAAAAATCAATCTGCGACTACTACTGGTAAGAATATGAGAGGCTTTATAATACAATAACAAATACCACGAAGCGACCTCAGAGTCCAGGGGAAATACGTGCATATATATATATAAATATATGTATATATATGAGCTGATACATATATCGGCAGCATAATGAAATAAAAATAAAAGGAAATGTTTGGCTGGGAAATTGAATTGGAAACGCACACACACAGAGAACCACATTCGAATTGAATGGTGGAAAAAACCAATCAAATAAGGGAGATCCTGCCGAGCCAACTGCTCCTGGACTTCACCTGTCGCTGATTTCGTCCTTAATTTTAATTGAAATTTGTACAGTGTCTTTTTTTGCTGTTGCTGTTGCTTTTGCTGTGTTATTGTTGTCGATGCTGATGCTGTGCTTCTTTTCGTATAATTACAACCGATTAAAATCAGTGAAAATTTATTAAATTCCATAAATCAGCACTGCCGGGGCCCATCCCTCCCAGCTTTCCCTTGACAATTATAAATTATGCGTTCGTTGCCAGGCTTGGCCAACCAACACCCCCTTGCGGCAATCGGTTAACCACAAAATGTCACTTCACCCGTTTGCCTCGTCTGCCCCACAAATAACCGTTTTTTAACATTCTTGATTACGTAATTATCTAGGTCTGGGATTGGGTGCACCCCTCACAGCATCATCCACCAAAAGCAAAAATATATCAGCCACAAAATATACATAACCCTCAGCGAGGGTTAAGATTCCATCGGGTTCTAGTTTCCGTGGCAACCTGTTTTTATCGATGCGATCACCAGACCACAAATTCGTATGCCCAATTAATGGTATTTATTTCAGTAGGAGATTTGCCTTACCGGGAATTAAAGCCACCCAGGCAAAAAAACAATCTGGAAAACATAAAGGACAAAAATCTAACATATAAATCTTCTCAATAGTCAAAAAACTCCAATTATTTTAATGATTTGTACATAGATAGAATTAGGCTTTTAATTCAACTAATTAATTAGGCATCATTCATTGAACATAACTTTAAAAAGACTACAAATAATAATGGATGTAAAGCAATTAAAATGATATTATAATTACATACAAAAATTAATTTCTAAGTAAATCAAAGAAATTTTCGACAGAAATATGAGCTTTGATCTTCACTTACAAGAAATATATACTTTGAAAATTGATTCGTTTAAGAACAATCGATTTTCACTTCATACATAATAAATCCTTCAATTTCCGCAATCATTGCTAAACATTAATCACGACAAATTACAATGCCCGGCACAATTATGGCCGGTAAAAAAATCACAAAAAACAAATGATACAAATAAAAAGTAGGAAAACGAAAGACAAAAAAAAAAAGAAATACCAAAAAAGGAAAACAAACCGCAGACAGCAGTTAAATGATGCTACTTAAGCGATAAGAACCGAACGAACATCCTTCTGGAGTGAAGGGACATCCCCCAGGAGCGTTATTTGTTCTGTGCGTTGTCCAAAACAATTTCCTTCCTTAATCACATGCTAAGAGCGAGGGGGGAAAACAGCGAAAATTGCATTTATCTGACCAAGGGCCGAAACAAATCAGAAGAGGGACCCGCACAAAAAAATATACGCACACACTCAAAAAAATATATTCTAAAAAGACAAATTCATGTGTATTATATTTACTGCCATTTTGTATCAAGGAATTATAAACCCGAAATCACAATTCTTTAAATGTCAAATAGCTTATAATACAAGTATATTTAAGGTTCTTAAGTTGTGCATTATATAATTTATGAAATCCTGAGAAATGTAAAAGATAACAGTTGTGAAATGATATATGATAAGGCATATTATGTTACAATAATTGTCAAAGAATTTTTAATTTGTTTTATAATCTGTTACCAATCATGGCCTGCATAATTATTTCGATATTTCCAAATCAAAAAAAATGTCCCTCATAATCCGATTTGAAACCAAAAAAAATTCTTTCAAAGAAAACTCAGCCCTGACATTTTCTCTGTGTGCAAATATATGGAAACCCCTCGGACAACGTTTCTAATTGTAAGAGATAAAAAAGCAAGCACACCAACTTTGGGATGCTCGACATTTCTCGTTAGACCCCGGCAACAACAACAGCAACAAAAAAAAACGGTAAAGATAAATGACAGCCATGTTTTGGAGGTGGGACTGGAGGTGGCGTGGATTTGGAATCAGTGTAAAGAATGAGAGTGTGTGTGTGTGTGGGTGAAGACATTTGACGGCAACTGTAGCATACTTTCGAGTGTCTCTCTCTGGGCTTTCAGGACATTCTATGTATGCCAACAGCTTGTCGAGTGGCCCACCCGCTCCCGCCCGCCCCTTCCAGGAGGGTTTCGTTTTTTCGGTATTTGTCCTATCGATGTCGCCATAAGTTGTGCAAACCCCTTCAGATGTCGGCCGCCTTGTCCGCCTGCCACAATTTCCCCGATCCAGCTACGCTCCTCTGCTTGACCAAGTGCAAAATGTCAAGTTTCCCCCGGATCGGTGTGTGTGTTTGTTTGCGTCTCTTTGATGTACGAATGGTTGGTCGGGCCGGGCTATATGTAAATTCGTATAGCTTATCGGCTGCCCTGTGGTGTAGTGCGTTTTAATGGAAAACACCACCCTAACCTAGGCCAAGTCCACAAAACCGAAATAATCGGACTTAAAGCTGATTATTCAACGCAATGGGAGCTGCTTTATCTTCCATCTAATCCGAACAGGTTCCGAATGTTGTTACCGTCTACGGGGGCAAATTTAATTGAACTTTCTTGGATTGTCTGTCATCTGCCCACATTTGGCCAACAGGCTATTAAAATTTTAATACTAGCTTGAAACTGTTTTTAATTTGAGGGCTGCTTCTTATTTAATTGGTTCTGTTTTAAATTATTTCAAACAAAAAATTCTACATAAACCTGGGCATAAATCTAAGATTGTAACTATGTGTTTTTTTATTTGCTCTTTATTTGTGCTCATAAATAATAAGCTCTCTAATAAACCAAAAATGTTTAAAAAGTTTATATTTTATATTAGGTTTTCCTAAGTCAATTGACAAAAAACATAAATTAATTTTTTTTTAAGAATACTATTAAACATAGATGAAATATCGAATAATAATATATTTAATCTTTAATATTTTTGGATGAAAAGGTTATTTACTTTTTAAATATATTTAATCTTTAATATTTTTGGATGAAAAGGTTATTTACTTTTTATTAAATATTTAATTACCTTAATATATATATTTAAATTTACATATTTTAGATTATATACATTTTATTAGGTAATGAAAATGATATACTTTTTATTTAATCGTTAAGAGTTATTATCTGATTAATCTTATTTTATTTATTATTTTTATTTAATCTCCAATATATTTATCGAGCAAATTCTCGCATCTAAAGTATATCTCACATAAATAATCATCGGAAACTATCCATGAAGCCCAACTGAGCATTTTCTCATGGCAAATTATCGTAGATTAACGATAATTAAATTTATTGCCCTTCGATGCCACCCCTCGTTGATGCCAAGGTCCAAACGAACATCATTAGGCTGACGCTTGAATAACCAACAAACAACAAATGGGTTGCCTGGGGAGGGGTGCTTTGTAATCGGAATTCGAGGGTCACTGAGGTAATCTGTCACTTGGCTCCTCGAATCGAACTGCAAATTAAACAATTAAATAACTGTCCGAAAATATTCAAGATCACAGCACTTTGAGGGGAAATGCGGGCAACAAAGAGGGAAAATCATTTACATTATTCCCGTAAATTAAAGAAAAAAAATCAGTTCTTAGTCTCGTAATTATAACTATGAACTTGACCCTTATTTGAATATGCGGGTCCGTTACCTCTTATGTGCAATGTAAATCCATATCATTCAATATAATGTGATTTTGATTTTCACATCCTTATTGTTTGTTCAATGAATTCCTTGAGTTTTGGGGTGTTTATGGAAGGAATAGGGGGAAGGAAATTTTTATTGGATTCCATTTTTATTGTCCTACATAAATTTATTTATTTTATGATTTTTCATGGTGTTTTTCTGGTGGGCACATTGATATTTGACAGTTATTGCGGGTCCCGGAAACGCCCCATTTTCCGGGTTCTATTTTTTTCGCATGTGAATTTTTTTCAAATATATTTTATTATATAACTTTTTAACCTCGCTTTAAATGTAAAGAAATACTTTGATTTAATGATTGCTTACTTATTACTTAAATCTAAAATTTTTAAAAGGTTTTTGAAACAAAACATTTTTTTGTAAAAACCAATTGAATTCTTTATTACTAAATAACTTATATAAGAAAAATATATATATAGGAAACTGTGGATGGCTAATAATTTGTGTCCTTTGCAGGGCTTCGTGTTGGGGAAGCTTGTCGAATGCTCCACGGGTCAAGGATATTATATGTTGTACAACACCCTCGTAAACAGTTTTCACTCCCACTCTCTCTCTCCACTCTTCCCCCCCAATTCCAAGTAGTCATAAAAAAAAATCAGGGAGCGCACGTGTCCTTTTTTTTTCGTCCTTTTTTTTATGATTTTTGGCCGCTTGCATGTCCAGGACGGAGATGCGTGAATAATTTTTTTGCAGGACCTTTGGTCACGCTGTGAATCAATCTTGCGGGCACAGGATGTAAACAACCATCCCCCTCCGAACCACTGAATATGGGAATTAATGAATGCAATTTTCGAATATATATATTTTTATGAGTGAGCTTTAAGCCGGCCAGAGCCACAACAAAATGGAGCAGCTCTCTTTGTCCGGGGTTGTTGTGTGGGGGTCGAAGGGCGAACTATTAGGCGTTTAGTGCGCATGTTTAAGGACGAAATCCCCGCCAACAGGGCGCAGAGCAAACAGCAACACTTCCAAGTCCTTGCAACCCTGACTAACTTTTTCTCCCGTTCTTTTTTTGTTGTTGTTGTTAGTGTTGTTGTTGCGCCGCGTCCTTTTTTGCGCCATTTGTATTGGCATTTGGCAGCGCGTGCTCCAATAAGAACAAAAGGAATTCCCTCACTCTCGGCCACCCCCCTCCACTGCACTCTCCACCCCTGTTTCCTCCAATATTGTTGTTTGGTTTTGGGTTTTTCTGCAGGTTTCTTTTTTGCCGCGATTTCCGAGACGGCTGGGCCACAGACATGGCCAAAGGTTATTGGGATAGTAATGGGCGGTTGAAAAGGGTCTACGACTTGTATCCACTTTTTATACACTTTATCTGCTTTAATTATACACTTTTCTCAATTTTTCAAAATTTTTAAAATGGGTAAATGCAGGAATAAAGCCTTTTTCGAATTTCTTCTATTTGTCAAACTTGAAAAGTTTCTTCAAATTATTGGACAATGATAACTTTTTAATATTTTTGTTGGCTTACCAAAAAGTATTTACTAGCATATTTATTTTGTAAGCCCCTGATATTTTAAATAATAAATTGTTCACTTATTACTTTCAAACATTTAAATAAACTTGTAGTGCTAGGTTATTATAATTTGGTAAGGTTTCATAAAACAAATTGTTCCTTATATTGTAATAATTTATCGATTGAAACAAATAATCAGTATTACTAAATAAAACCGCTAATATTTCAATTAAAAAATTTCAAATAATTTAAAAAATTTGTGCTCTGGTTTATTTGTAGTTTACTATACATTGTAAAGCTTTCATAACACAAAAGTATTCCACGATTGATACAAATAATTGATATTAAAAAATAAAACCCCTAATATTTTAATTAATAAATTGTTCAGTTATAATTTCCCAATATTTAAATAAACTTTTAGTTGTAGGGTATTATAACTTGGATCATCAATTAAAAGAATTCCAGGACCGTTTTCTTTATTAATTGATAAAAATGTTAATTATAAAATAATTTAGTGCCTGAATAAATAGTCTTCAAAAATATTTAATTAAATAATGAATCCAAATAATGTAACCCTTTCTTGACTTGGAAAAAATCGGTGTTATTAATTTTTATGTATTTGTAGCCGTGGTAACATTCGTATTCGTACTTACCCCTTCCTATTTATGTATTACCCGCAGAAGTACACCCACAGAGAAACACTCTGTGCCACCTCGACTGGGATTGCGGACAGGTTTAGCCACCCAAAGATGCGAAACCACAACATCAACTTATCAGCATCGTGAATGAATCTGTCATATTATTTCGGCAATGATGTTGACAACAGCAACAACCACTCCGGGCCAGCTTCGTTTATGGCTTTGAGAATCCCCCAGCGAGCAATATTTATCATGTCACATAATATTTTTCTGGCATTTGCACGTCACCTCCACTCCCCCCTGCCACAATGCTGGATTGCTGTATCTCTCCCTTACCAATTTTGTCTGAAATCAGCCCCTTGGCTTAAGCAGCTGATACGCACACACACACACGCACGCACGCACGCACACACTGAAATCGCAACCCCTTCGCTGGCAAAACGATGTGGGCGGTGGGCGGAGGGCGGAGGGAGGGGTTGTGGGCGTTTTGGGTAGATTGGTGGGTTAGGGGGAGGGGCAGCGGTTGGTTGCCAGCCATCAATTGCAGTCATCAACCACCGCTGCCAGGACGTCAGTCAGCCTGCCTGATATCACTGTAAAGATTCAACTCTCGCTACACACAAAGAACTAAAAACAATATATATTTTAAATTGAAAATTATTGGCAGATATTAAAATGTATATATTACGAAGAATAAATATATGTGCTGCAGTAAATTATTTATATTTTTGTATATCAAATATATGTAAGAGTTGTAATATTCTTTATTACTAGGCATATAAAAAGCTATGGATTTTAAATTTCAAATTTAATAAATAATAAATTTAATAAATCAAAACCAATTTTATCTTTTTTTAAAGTAGTACTAATCAATAAACATGTAATATTTCATATTAATTTAAACTACATAAAACCCACAAAACTCTCCACCACTCAACTATAACCTTAGATTTTTTTCAGTGCACCGCAAACCAACCCGAACCCAAATCCAAATCCAAGTTTCAACCCACTCCACCCATAACTGCTCATTGAATTTTCTGCTGATTTCATTTCGACTTCTTTTGCTCCGCTGGGAACAAACTTAAAGTGTGGATGGGTGGGTTTTGGTGGGGAATGGGTGGAGTGGGTGGCGTTGGTGGTGTGGGGGAAATGCGTGGGTTTGGGTGGCTGATTGTTGTTGTTCCAGCTTCTGTTTTGCCTGTAAATATTTTTGGCAATTGTCGCTTCCCTTTCCCACTTCATGCCCCTTGAGAGCAAATTAATGATGTTTTCCCTTCTCGTCCTGAAGTGAAAATAATTTATAAATTGCTCAAACGTTTGTCGTTCACTATTTAAAGAAAAAATAAAATGAATTCAAATGGATAAAAATTCAATAGTTGTCTTAAATATTATTTTAAATTATGATATCTTTTTTGTAGAATTAAATTAAAAGTAAAGAATTATATTTCAAAGACAGAAATCTTTTATTAAATCGTTAATTATTCCAAGAAACCAACAAATAAATTTCTCAACAATTTCTTAGAGAAGGGAATGAAATTTTTGAACTCCGGCTAACTTCAGTTTACTTCCGCAAACTACGGTTGGAGGTTACCTCCAAGGTGTTATTCATGGCTAACTCTGAAAGGCCTGTTGGTAGTCCCAGTCCCAGTCCCAGTGTCCGCCACTCAGGAGTTACCCTCAGAATTTTCATCCATCAACACCTGAGCAGAAAAGCGGACCCCGACCCAACCGAGCTGGAAAAGATGGGAAAGAATGTCGCCGAGTGGCGAGGACGTCGGACCGCACTTGAGGCGCTTCAGAAGCTTGAGAGAAGCGGAGCGGCAGCTGGCCAAGTACCGCGTCGCCATCATCGACATCAGCGTCGTCGTCGTCGTCGTCGTCGTCGTCCTTCCTCGCAACACTCTCAATTAAAATGTCCTCGCTTGGTAAGCGTGAGCGTTCAAGAGGCCATGAAAACTCCTTATTACATGGTGTCAGCGGACCAGTCGACACTGCAAAATATTCTTTTTAATATTATGAATATAAATGTAAGCTATCCAATAAGAAAGTATGTAGGTAGTTTTATTTAAAATAGGAAAGAAAATTATATGACTTCATACCTGTAAAAGAAAACTGCTAGTTCCATTTTTATATAATTTATATATTAAACATAAAAATACTCATAAACTATATAACGAATTTTTCAAAAATCTCTTTATGCAAATTATACAATAAGATACTAAATATGTAGATAGTTTAGAATTGTATTTGAATCGGTTTCTTGTCATTTATAAAAATATTACTAGAATATACATGCATTCAAAATAGAACCAAATTTATATGTCTTTGCACATGGCAAAGAAAATTCCTAGTTTCATTTTAATATTTAAATATATATTTAGTTATATTATATATATAGAAATACTTAAACATTGCATTACCTTATTATAGTTAAAAATATATAAATATTTATTTTTTAACGTCTGGAAAAGTGTTTTAAGCAATACGTATAGAATCTTTTTTTTTTTTAAGCAAACCATAAACAAAATTTGAATACTATTTGAATGTACTCAAATATTATATATTATGTAACAAGTGAGATCAGAGTGTTAAAAATGTGTAATTTTTGTCGATAATCTGGTAAAACAACACAAAAATTTTGTTCAGTGCAGGATAACCGTTATGCAGGGCACCACCCCAAGCCAACCCAACCCAACCAAACCCAACCCAGGCGGTGTCACACCTCAACCCAAGGAACACAAACGCGAACCGCTGCTAACCCGAGCCCGCCAGAGTTCTTGGCACCTACGTGTTAATAACGCGAAATGCGGTGAAATTTTTGTATTTTCAAGCACGCACTCGAGCTTGCCACGCCCCGAAGTCCTTGCCGCCCCCCCCAGCGCCATCCTCCCGCTGGAAAAAAAAACCCACCGAACCACCCAGCTTGAAACAGAAACCCTCCACAAGGCAAAAGTAGAAAATAAAAATTGCTGCAAACCAGAAATCATTGAGTGAGTTGGCAACACTTGGTGGCCCAAAAGGGGAAGAGGGGGTAGTTTTTTTTTTGGTGGGGGGGTCGGAGTTGGAACATTTTAAAGAAAGAAAGAATCGTGTTTTAATTTTCTGTTTCTTTTCCCAGAAATCTGAAACACTTCAAATATTTGGAGAGAAGAAAGCCAAGCCAAATGGTTTGGACAAGTTGACGCCAAGTGAGAGGGGAAAAGGAGATGGAATGGACATGGGAAATTTTAAACCCACTTGCCAGCTGCCTAAAGGGCAGCACTTAAAAGGGCCTCCCCAAACTTTGTCCTCAAGCCGTGTTTACTTTTGCAATATTGACATGAAAATATTTACACAAAAATAACAAATCGCGACCTCTATCCCAGCCCAAGGAAGGTTCAATTGCATGTGGTTTGTGGTATGCCCTAACAAGGGGAATGCTACATTTTTAATAGACAGGGAAACTAAATTTTTTACACTGTTCAAAGTGAATTTAAGAGAAAATTATTCCGAATTTGTTGTGTATTTATTCCTCTATCATTACTCCCACAGATATTTTTAAGTTCATTCCCCAATTAATACATTTGAAAGAGAACATCTAAGTTCGGTGTTTTGAAAATGCCCCTTAACATCTTATGTGTATTTTTTTGTAGCTTGTGTTGTGTCTGCGTGTCGTCTACAATTTCCACATGTGGCTTTTCCTTGAAAGGTTTTACTGGGGAAAAGTTTCTGATGCAGCTGGAGGGCACCAATAAACGTCAGACGCGTGTCAGGGCGCGTCCTTTGTATCCTGACACCTCTATGGCTGATTTGATCCGAACTTTGGAGAACTTCGAGAGCGGAGATGGATTGAGGTGGGCAGGACAGGTTGGATGTACTTGGATGTTGGGTATTCTTGGCCACGGTGCGGCTGTCACCTCAATTGGGAAATCGTTTAAGTTATGTTGCCAAATTAAGCGATTCAAGTGAGTTTCCTGTATAAATCTAAAACAATAAATAACAAAAGATACAATTGTAAATTCAATTTCAATTAAGATTATATATTTGGTTTTTTAACAACAAATGATCTGAAATTGTTTTATCAGAGCTGGTTAAAGGTATTCCAGATGGCAACAATTTTTAATAACAATAAAAACAAAACAAATTAAAGGTTTTTTACTCAGTTAGTTATCTACATTCCATTTTTATAAAGTTATCTTAAATTATGTGATTATTCTTAATTGATTGTTTAATGATTTCCTTTATCCAATGTTTCAAATTATGGCCTATTCAAATACCGATTTAATATTGCCATTAACATGCTCGACAGATCCTGGAACATCCCCCTAGGGATTAAAACTCATTCCCATCCGCCTGCTACCAATGTTTCTTACCAAATCTCCCCCCCCCAGCCCAGAGTTTCTTATCAGCCAACTGAACTGCAAACATACACACGCGCTGAATTAGGAATGGCGTATAAATCTCTTTGACTAATAAAATTAAACTGATAACTTAACTAAATCAAACATGTCACCCAACCGAGAGCAGCCACGAAAAAAGTTCGGACCCCTTTTTGCCATGTGGTCATGCCCGGGCTCTGGGCTCTGGGCTCTGGGCCAACTCTCCCCACCCACTTCCCCCTCATTCCGGCGGCTTGAAGAGCTGCAAGTCTCGAACTGAAAACTTATGTCAGAGGCACGCGTCTCCGGCACGTGACCCCGACATGAAAATCACGCTTAAGATCGCTCAGCGGGCAGCGAACAAGGGCTGATAGAAGGGAAGCGGAGGGGAGGAGAGGAGAGGGGCGGCTGCTGCTGTGGGTGGGAGGTGGGAGGTGATGAGTGCCAGTGTACAGATGCTTTTAAATTTAAATCGAATCAAATTGATTTGCTTACAGTTCCAGTTTCACTTTTTGGCTCGCTCAGGCCGTGCACTCGAAGAAACCAATCAATCAGTCTGGGAAATTTATAAGCATAAATAAAAAAAACCTTATATTAATTTTTTTCTTTATATATTAGCAGGGAAAATTTGTATTTCTTACACTATTATTTGTATTGCCTACTTTACAGCTTAACATTAACAGAAATAAATCCTTTTTTATCAGTTAAAATAAGATATGCGTGAATATCTGATTTAAATGTATTACATAATAATAAATTATTAAGACTGTGTATACTTAAAAATATTAACAAATCTATATCAAAAAATTGTATATATATATTTTTGCAAGTATTATAAAATACTATTGCAAATAAATAAAATATTGTTAAGTAGAACAACCACCAGAAATGTAATTATAGTTAGTATGCATTTTCAATTAGTTCCTCAATTCTATTCGTAATCATTACTAGCTTTTTTGTTTAGTGTATTATCAATTGGCACGCCCACTTGAAAAATTGCGAAGGCTGGGAAAAGGGGGGTGTGCGGGGTGCATGCTGCCATGTCCGTGGCCCTGCTCTTTGTTTAGCCATTTGACAAGTGTTTTGACAATATTTATTTGAGTTGCTGCCGCCCACTCCCATTCCCACTCCCCCGCCCAACGCCCATGCCCCGCGTCAAGTTAGACCCCCCCTTACGCCCGAAGTCGCGCCACTGTTGCCTCTGGGTAATTTGATTTCCTCGGCGCTCCCATCATCATCTGCATCCTTGACGTTGGACACGTTTCTGCCTAATGGAGTTGCTCGAGTGGCGTGAATTTCAATTAAATTAAATCAAAATGTTGCATTTTTTATTGTGGCCATTAGCAGCACACACACACACACACACACACGCACCCTCCTGCCCACGTTCCCGCTGGAGTCCCTAGTTAGTTAAATTAAGTTAGATACCTCCTCGCCAGGCCCATTCAATTTGTATCTTAATGTGCATAATGAAGTGCCAGACTTCACTTGCCATGCACCACCTGAGTCTGCGGAATCCTAAGAGCACCAGAAGCATCCAAAAGAATGAGAAAAATTCTTACGATAAGGCGAATCGAAGTGCTCACCACAAAATTCAATTCCAAGCATAGACATTTCGTGGCGATGGCATTACAAATTCACATAATTAGGTATATAATAAAGATTTACTCTCCAAATGACTTAAACTATTAAAAACTGTTATTAGACAATTGTTTAATAATATTGCATATACTTGTTGTTGAATATTTTTAAGACTAGCTTTAAACAAAACTTTTTTTAAATTAAAAAATCCGAAGCACAGAAGAAGATCCGTTGCTAAGAAGCGGCATGGAATGGGGCATAGTCTGTGAGGTTGGCGATTGGAGCGAGTGGTGAGTGGAGTTGCCCCATTGTTGCATGTGCATTAGCAAAAATGTTGCAGTGCCCGGAAAAAAAAAAATATTCTACAATGTGAGAGAGCGAGTGCGACTTTGAGTGGCAATAAACAATGCATAATGAGTTGAGAGTCTCGTTATTGTTGTTGTCGTCCGCGACTGAGGCTGTGCACTGCTCAAACAGGTAATTCAAATTAAAAACCCAACAATAAGCTGAGGTGCCATTTAAAAATGCGAGAAAGCCATTTTGCTATTAGGAAATTACAAATTAAGATGGTAGCACTTTCAGCATTGGTATGTAGGCCCTTAGCCATTTCACCGAAATCAAATAATAAGACAGGAAGAAATAATATACTTAAGCCTGCAGATTTTAAAAGACTTAATACATTTTATCGTATGGCAAATACTGTTGTTTTCCAAATGACGAATACTCACTGTATTTTGAATCGCATACAAATTTATTGCAATTCATATTCGGAATGTTGTTGAAAAAATGTTAATGCTCATTCGTCATATAATTAAGAAGAAACTCAGTCAGAAAACCTTAGGCTCCACCAGTTTCATTCTTATAATATTGAAATTTTTTTCCTAGGAATGTGCTTATCAACTTATTCGCAAGACTAACACTGGCGAATCTGCAGGAGAAACTATCCAAACTGCAGAACAGACTTGACGAGAAACAAAGAATCCCGCAGAAGTTCGAGAAGATTGGAGAAAAGTACTACTACATCGAGGACGAGAAGGAGCAGAACTGGTTCTCTGCTGAAATGACCTGCCGAAGGATGGGCGGTCATCTGGCGAGCATCCACAGCGATGAGGAACTGGACGCCATCAAAAGGAAACTCTTTTATGATCGATTCTGCATCGACATCAACGATCTTAGCGAAGAGGGAGGGTACATATCTGCAACCTCCACATTTGCAGCTCCATTTCTTAAATGGAGTTATAATCAACCGGACAACCACCTTAACCATGAAAATTGCGTGGATCTCTCAACATACTCATTCGACATACTCATTCTCATGAACGATGACAGCTGTACAAAAGAAGGTTATTTCATTTGAGAGTTCGACACTAAAAATGTTATCTAGCACAGCCATGAAATACAGCGAATAAGAGTATATATACGAATTAATATTCTCCATAATAAAAAAAAAAATAAATTCAACTTTTCAATGCTCAATAAAAAAGGATCTAAGTGGTTGGCAAAAACGTAATATTAAGAACGGTCAAGGTAGTTAATAAACGGATATAACTAAGCAATTAATCAAATATCTTGAAAGTATCTATATTATGTTATGATTTCCCCAAAGTGTTTAAATATTCCGACTCCGACTGTTCTGACTAATATATTTCCTATCAGAATTATAAATAAATGTCACAGTCCGATTGCTTCAGTCCAGAGAGACTATTTTGCATAGCAACCGACAAACAGACAGGCGGACGGCACAAATAATTAGATAAAAGAATATATTATATTTAAAATATAAAAAATTACAAAACAAAAATCAAACAATTATATATAACTAAAATAAATAATTTAAAGCAAATATCTAAAAACGAGATTAATGAAAATAAAAAATTGATCTGCCAACATATATGAAAGTATGCTTTTAAGTCTATGTGAGGGAATCAAAAATCTGTTCAACAATAATTCATGTATTTCATCTGGGGATAAATATACTCGTAACCAGTAAGAGTAAACAAATTATTAAACAACTGTTGTTAGATGTTATTTTCCAACATTTCCTTGGGAGTAACGAGTATTAAACATCGATCTTTCTTGTTTACCTTCTGGTTTTTCCATAGTAGTTTCTTTCCTTTTACGATAGTTAATTTTTTCTATATACGGAATTCGAAGCAAACAATATGCTATTCTCACGACCACAGCTGTATGCGAAATGCAAAGGGCCTGCTAATGTTGCTTTAATTCACATTAATGGTGATAAAATACTTATCGGAATGTTAGTTTCATTCGTTCACTCTTTTTATTGGCATTGCATGCTTA
This sequence comes from Drosophila setifemur, assembly GCA_021224005.1. NCBI lineage: Eukaryota > Metazoa > Arthropoda > Insecta > Diptera > Drosophilidae > Drosophila > Drosophila setifemur. The sequence goes on from JAJJHY010003979.1 coordinate 6,620,361, forward strand.
TCAATTAATTCAGTAAAATAAACGGCAGTACTTGGAGAACTTTCATATCAAGAGGTTGCTTCGATCCAGAATGAAAACTATTTCATATATTGTCCTAATTGCCGGCATCTTTTATGGATCCTGGGCAGTGTCCTCCGAGTGCCTGTTGCACGATCCAGCTAAGCAATGTGGAGAATTCACCTTGAATACACTGACGCCAATTCTGAACCACATTGAGAAGTACCAAGATAGATGGACCGCATGCGAGGACACCAAATTGGAAGACAACAAGGCAGGACTCGTCAAGATAGACAGTCAACTGGCGAATCTGCAGGAGAAACTAACCAAACTGGAGAACAGACTTGACGAGAAAGAAAGAATCCCGCAGACGTTCGAGAAGATTGGAGAAAAGTACTACCACATCGAGGACGAGAAGGAGCAGAACTGGTTCTCTGCTGAAATGAGCTGCCGAAGGATGGGCGGTCATCTGGCGAGCATCCACAGCGATGAGGAACTGGACGCCATCAAAACGAAACTCTTAAAGGATCGATACTGGATAGACATCACCGATCTTAGCGAAGAGGGAAATTACCTATCTGCAACCTCCACGTTTGCAGCTCCATTTCGCAAATGGGGTAACCACGAACCCAACAACCACAACGGAAATGAAAATTGCGTGGAGCTGTCAAGCTACATAGGATTTCTCATGAACGATGTCCCTTGTACAATGAAAGCTAATTTCATTTGCCAGTACGATGCTAAAAATAATGAGGAGATCGCAAATGAACAAGCACATGAAATTGGGTTTGAAACTACCACATACGAGTATGATACCAATACATATGTGACTTTTGATTTCGAATAACGTTTATTATTTAAAAAGCTTCTGGGTTTCTTAAATTTTCTATTGTATAAACAAATATTTTATTTAAAGTTTGTAGATTTTGAAAGTATAAATACATTTGAAATTTTTACCGATATGCCAAATACTTTTGAACATATGTTCATATAACTTCGAAATTCGATGATCACCATGATGATTTATTTAGATGCCTATTGAATAGTTTTAATAACGTGTTTTTTAGTGATTGATACTGGATCGATATCAACGATCTTTGCGAAGAAGGAAATTATTTATCTGCGACCTTCACCATTGAACCATTTCGCATTTCTCCAGTTGGGTAACGAGGAACCGCACAACCACAAAAATAACGATAACAATATAGTAGAATCTAATTGCATTTGTTAGTTCGACACTAGAAATTCAAATAGGCACAGCCATGAAAGTAAAAACTAGAAAATGACTTATCCTTTTTTTTTGTAATCTTCTTTGTTCCTTAAATGGTATTTTCTCTATAATATAATTCTCTATAAATATTAATAAACTTATCTTTTTATTGCTTATAAACAAGGATCTTATTTAAAAAAAATACTCCACAAGAGCTCAATTAAACGATTTTTAAATACTGATCTGCCAGCATATGTGCTTTCAAATCTATATCAGGAAGTCTAAAATCTATTTAATCGTGTTAAAATTAAAATTCCCCTTTTCCCCTTGTACTCTACATCATTGATACATGAGCGCCAACCAAAATTTTACATGAACTTCTATCTAGTTTCTGCCAACATCCGTTACGGGGCGCTGACTCTAACATTTATATACTTATTTACATATACTTATGTAAATATGTACATACGTAGCCAACAGATAAATTCAAAAGTACAGGCTTTGAAATGCAGTTTCATTAAATTTGTCTTAAAATTTTAGTAAATAGTTAAAGGCAATCGTCGGCCAATATCCCTAAATTTTGAATTTGAATTTGCTTGCGTATTGCTGCGTTCCCTCTGTGGTGCCATTCTTATTAAAAGCTGTAAAGAAAATCATATTCAAACAATACTTAAATCCTTTATTTACTATCCCGCATTTTATTTCATTCGAATGTATTGCAAAATAGCTAAAATAAATTTAAATTTATAAATTATCATTTTAAATTTAATCTCCAACTTTTCGTGGATATTCCAAAAAACGTGAAAAACCCCTTTGCTAGGCAATAGCAGTTGATTCGTATTCGATTTGGTGCTGCAAAAAGTAAATACTCGTTTCAAAATATTTATCTGGGATTTCTCTCTATTCGTCACGTATTTAAGAAGAAAACTTCAGGCTCCACCAGTTTCAATCACAATTTCCGGAAGTTAACATTTTTTTCCTAGCAATGTGTTTATCAACTTAATCGCAAGACTAACGTATATAAAGCAGTCGAAAAATAATTCTAACGACAATACTTTGCGAAGTCTCATTTTCAGTAGTTGTCCGTATTCAGAATGTCGAAGACCGCGACTGTTTTATATATAGCCATCGTTGCGTGCCATTTTTATGGATCCTGGGCCGTTGTCTCCGAGTGCCTGTTGCACGATCCAGCTAAGCAATGTGGAGAATTCACCTTGAATACACTGAGGCCAATTCTGAACCACATTGAGAAGTACCAAGATAGATGGACCGCATGCGAGGACACCAAATTGGAAGGCAACAAGGCAGGACTCGTCAAGATAGGCAGTCAACTGGCGAATCTGCAGGAGAAACTAACCAAACTGGAGAACAGACTTGACGAGAAACAAAGAATCCCGCAGAAGTTCGAGAAGATTGGAGAAAAGTACTACTACATCGAGGACGAGAAGGTTCAGAACTGGTTCTCTGCTGAAATGAGCTGCCGAAGGATGGGCGGTCATCTGGCGAGCATCCACAGCGATGAGGAACTGGACGCCATCAAAAGGAAACTCCTTTATGATCGATACTGGATCGACATCAACCATCTTAGCGAAGAGGGAAATTACCTATCTGCAACCTCCACGTTTGCAGCTCCATTTCTTAAATGGGCTAACAACGAACCCAACAACCACAATGGAAATGAACATTGCGTGGAGCTGTCAAGCTACACAGGATTTCTCATGAACGATGTCCCTTGTAATACAATGAAAGCTTATTTCATTTGCCAGTTCGACACTAGAAATTTAAATTAGCACAGCCATGAAATTAAAAACTGCAAATACGTGTAGGCATAGAAAATGTTCATTAGTTTGTGTAAAACTCCTTTGTTCCTTTAATGGTATTTTCTTTATTATAAACAAAATATAAATAAAATATACTTTTTATTGCTCAATAAACAAGGGGAAAAAAAAGAATATTGTGCGCTGTCTAATTAACCAACCTTGATAAAGGATCGCTAGAAATTCGTATGACTCTAACTCTAAAATTGTGCAGTTACGACTATATTCGTAAAATTACCAGTAAGAGCAAATAAATTATTAATAACGAATTTGATTTTACTTTTTTCTAAATTTAATTCCCTTTTTTCCCAAGTCTACAATCTACATCATTAATACATGAGCGCTCTACATGAACTGCTAATTAGTTCCTGCCAACATCCGTTGCGGGGCGCTGACGTTAACTTAGTTCTTATACTTATGTAAGTGCATTTTATTTCTGTAGAATATATCGGTTAATAGATAAACAATATCTAAACATATATATGGGTATTAGTCTCAGTTTTCCTATTTGCGGCTTGCTAAGAAAATCGTGGAAAACTCTCGGAAAGCTGTGACAGCACTGAATTAATTGTTTCCCAAATTATGTGGCAACGCCGACCTCACGAGCTTGAGCGAGTTGAGTAAGTTGGCAGCGCAGTTCACGAACAATCTGGCTAGCTCCGAACATGTTCGACCAGCTGTTCAATTCATACCAGCAGAAGTCCCAGCAGAGCTCCGGCAGAACGTTTTTTCTTACTCTTCGACGAGTTCTGCGCTGCAAAACAAACACAAAAAGTCGATTGTTTATGATGTGACAATAGCGAATCAAATGTTTTTTTAAATAATAAGCCAAACGCAACTGCCGCCAGACGCCGAGCCTGTTTTTTTGTATTAATATTAAAACGTGTCAAGTGATTCGGGTCCACAAATTGCTACAGACAGCGAGCGAAAGAGAGGGCCGAAAACAATGGAGCTGCCGTAAAAATTGATTAAACAAAAACAACTGAGAGAGAGAGAGAGCGAGAGGAGCCGAGCGGCGCGGTGAAAAAGAACATGCACAAAATGGTTAAATTATTCCTCAGGTAAATGCATTCACAACTAAGAACAACAAAAAAAAACAGCGACCAACAGCAGTCCATCTCCCTCTCGCCGTGTTGTGTTGCGCTCTCTTAGCGCTGCGTTTTTATTTTTATGAATGACGTAAGCGCGCCAGAGCAGCAAAAACAACAACATCAACATGGGCCTTTGATTTTGTGTTAGGCCAGTGGCGGATCCAAGGGGGGCTATGCTTCCAATAAACTGTAGAATAACCTGCCTGCAATTTAGCCATGTGTATACAGTAAAATGCGTGCAATATGGGGGGATCCAAACCCCAAACCCCCGTCGGACCCGCCACTGTGCTAGACTGTCAAAAAACAAAAAGAGAAAAGAAACCCACAAAAGGGCAACATAGACAAAAATAATAACAGAGCCGCTTTCTGTGTGTGTGTGTGTGTGTGCGGCGTGCTCCCCACTCACCTACACACAAACAAAAGTGGCGTCGTTGGCTTTTTTTTTCTCGAAAACGTGCTCGCCGAAAGAGAGCGCCTGTCTGAAAGAGAACGAGGCCCTCTCTTAAAAACGTTATTTCTTTTTTTGGTCAATGACCTAAGCTTTTTGTCCGTTAGTTGGTTTCGTTTCGTTTGCCAATTTCTATGCGACGGTGTGTTTGTGTGTGTGTGTGTGTGTGTGTGTGATCAAAACTTTAGCTGGAAAAGTTTGGTTTCCAAATACATTGTCTGTACTTTCCGTTTGAAGGTTAATTGTGGCTCACTGCTGGGATTTTCGAAAGAATATCTTAAATTTCCCTTTTCCACAATCAAAGCAATATAATACATACAAACCATGTAGTTAGACATGCTCTTTTATAATCTTCCGTTTAAACTAAACGTCGTTGACGAACTGTTGTTTTATATCCCAATATAAACCTGTCGGTCCAAAAATACCCTTTCTAGTAGAAAATTGTCGGTCATTAAATGGCAATTAGCGAACATTTTTGCTTAAGGTATGGATTTTTTATTTGGTCATGAATTTTAAATTCTGAAATCTAGCCTAAAAGCTATATATTGTTACAAAAATTAATAAATAAATCGGAACCTTGACCGATCTTTGACATTTCAATCAGAACACTATATCCAATAGCTACCATAGGTATGAAAAAATGGGACATAACTTAGTTGTTGGTAAAAATTAATTATTCATTATTGAAAATATATAATATACTTAAAAGCCGATAAAAACAAAAATATACCAATATATATATATTTTAGAGCCTGCAAGTGTTTTTTATTTTTATTTTGCGTATTTTTCAATATTAACTAGACCTTGTATATGTTGTTATTTATAGTAGCTTCTTATTTGTATTGTTTTTATTTTTACTATAATTCTTCTTTGCACTTAATATTTGTACATCCTACATCTGTGTTCCACTCGATCATCAAATTGCCTTGTTGTGGTGACACTTTGACAATAATTAAGTTTATGCACTTAATTGCAGTAAAGGCGGAAGCAAAGTACACTGCGATGTAACACGTTGATACAATTTTAGCAATAACAAATGCCAACAAAAACAACCAAATTAATAATCATTAAGATCGCAGAGGAAAACAATGCACTGTTTATAAGCAAATAAGATAAATATTTTTGTTGACGTTTTAAAATAGTACGCAACCGTTTTTGTATTATTAAAAGCCGACTACGATAAAGTAACAACTGCAGCAGCTATTCTGTTTGTAGTTGCCCTATAATATTTTTCGATATTTAAAACTATTACACTCAATCTGCATTTTATTTTAATTAAATAAATTTACAAATTACAACAGGAGATCAAAGTAAAGAATTTTTTAAAAGAAACTATACCTTCCTACTTTTGCTAATCCAAAAAATTTAATCTTTTTATGTTTGAGAAATGTAGCATATTTTAAACTATACATATTTATTGAATGTATTATGTTACAAAATATTTTAAACTAAGTTTCAAGACTTTAATGGATGTAAAACTCGTTTAAGTAATATCTTAGCTTAATGAATGACTACAAATGGGCTTCTTATCACAAAGATAACAATTTAATTTCAGCAATAAGATTTATAATATTTAAATTTGTTTTCTGTTTCTCTAGAGAAAATATTTATTTAATATTTAGAGTAAATCCACCTTTCCTGCAAAGATTTATTAAGATTGAAATTTGTTTTTAGCCTCGCTAGAATAAATATTTATTAAACTCTCAGATTTTGTAGGGTATCTGCACAATCAAACGGTGCAAACTTTAATTTGGTTTCGGACAGAGCTGAGAGAAAAAGTGTGTAGAAAGAGTGGAAGAGAGAGAAAGATTGTGGAAAAGCTTCGGATTCTTCGCAATCGAAGCGCTCGAGCGTTGGCGGGCAGTTCAGTCCAAGCGATTGAAATGTAAACAAACGGGAGAAAAATCGCGTGCCAGAAAAGAAAATACAATAAGATCAATGTAAAGGTAACATATGCATTATTATGTATGTATTTAACTTATCATCACCAGGAAGAGCAGGATCGGAAATTTAAATTGCTTTAAAAATATTGTATATGTAAATGGCAAATTGGCAATAAGGAATCGGCGAGACATATGCGTTAATATGGCATGGCAAATACAAAGGCACATCATTACTGAAGGTCGTTTTTGTTTGCGTGCGATAAAATGTTTTTGTTTTTGTTTTTTTTTTCGACTTTAAAGCAAATAACGGAAACTGAAGCGGTTGACTACATATGTGTGTGATTTGTATTATCTATGGGCTTTGTTATCCAACCATTTGCTTATCGGTAGGCATGGCTTTCCTTGCCTGTGTTCGTGATGGATACTTGATTGAATTGTCGTCCGTATGCTGGCTTCTACAAAATAATCGACTGCCGCTTATCAGCAGTGTGTAGAGGAAATATAAAAGAGCCGAATAGCAGAGAGACCAGAAGGTGAGCAATCCCATTAAGGTGCTGCCTCCTCACCTATTCCGAACAAATACTTGAACATACGCACAGGCACAGTCAAACAATTTGTCAATCAACTGGCAATCAGTTGCCAATCAAACCGCTACGCCCCAGAAAGAAACTGATTGCTGCCCCAACATGTGGGTGAGGTGAGTGAGTCTAGTGTTTCTATGCTCGGAGGATGAGAAGCAGTATCTGAAAATGTGGAACGAGAACCGAACCGACTGACTAATCGATCACATAATTTGCAGCAATTATTTCCATATCGGCAGCATGATTCGCGCTGGAAATATTTGAAATTTGTGTCAGCGGTTTGGCTTTCATTGTTCATAATCGGCTCTTATCCGTGGAGTAATTTTTGCTTAAAGTAGCATTAGGAATTAAATCGAAAATAATTGTGTGTTTGTGTATTTTACCTACAACTGTTGGAATTTATTAATTTCAGCTATTTGCAGTTTAAAATGTAATAGGTATTTCTATATATTTGAATTGTATTAATTCATTGTATGCTGTAAATCATTTAAAGGCCTTGAAAACAATAGCTTAGCTTGTACTTTCTGCATTTGAGATGTATATTCACATTTCTAATTAAGACATTAGTTTGATTTTCAAAGCTTTCAGCTATCTGCTCTTAACCGAGTGTTTGTGGTTGTCTTAAGTCAAATAAAGAAAACCAAACGCAATAAGAAACGAGCTGAAATTATTTCTATAAGTATTGTATTTCAGTTATATGACCCTGTACAGCTAAATTATAGGGTAATGCTTAATGTAATTAGTTATTTGTATACCCAAAGTGTTTTGTTTTTTAGTGACATGAGGTGTTGTGGTTATCCACTCACCTGCGCACATTTTATTGTTCCCCATTATTCCCTTGAATTAAATGTGAAGAGTTGTTTCAAACACAAAGCAATGTCAGTGTGCGAAAAACATTGTTATCCGCGATTATCCGGAACCGCAAATTATACGAACTTCAATGTTTTCACCTTGTTCGAACCCGTGGCAAGCAATTAATTAGGCTTAGATGGATTTATGGCCATAATATAACCCGAGATAACCCATCGGCCCACAGCCGCATGGCATCATCGCGAAATGCTCATAAAAGGCGCGTCTATGACAGCATCTCCACTGGTGCCGTGCACATTTGATTATTTTTGGCCAACACAACAACAGCAACAATAATATAATATAAAGAAACCTAAAACAAAGTCGGACCGAACGTCTTGGACATGTGCGCAAATCTTTTTGAACTTTCGCATTCGCAGCAAGCGAAACAAGTGCCAAGAGCAAACCCTGACATACATTATAATTTGTAGCAACGCCCTCTTTTTTTCTAAACCGATATATATATATATTTTTTTTTGTAAGAAAATATATATTTTTTGTGGATATTTTTTTTCACCTACACGCGCGCATAATCCCATTTCGAGCGGCATCAATAAATTTTCGGCCGGGCAGATATAGTCAGATTTCTATATGTTATTGGTTGTTTATATACACATGTGAATACATGTTCCCATCTATTTCGCGAATTGTCTTTGGGCCCGCCCACAGCCGGCTGTTGGCACTCACGTTTAAAAAAAAAAAAACAAAATGGAAAGGGAACGCTTTGGAAACAGCTCACTTACCTGTTATCCCTATTTTGAGTGGATCCAAAATAAAAAAGAAACTTATCGGGGCTTTCATCGAAGGGAGCCCCATTATTAGTCACAACGCAGTTGGTCAACTACAATCAATATTCGCAATTTTTGGCCATGAGTAATAGGAGTAATTTGTAATTAGGAGCAAGTTGGGAGCAGGGGCCTAAAGTGCGTTATTAACTGCGATTTCAAAATGCAGTCAAGTAAATGCAAAGTGCGTTTCGAAAGAATATTTATTAATATTTTAAGTTTGCATGGTTCCTTGAATTTTTTTTTTTTCTGTGAAGATTCTTTTAAGAAGTATTTTTAATTGTTTATTTTCTACAAAAAATTAACAGCTATATTTCATCCAAATGTACGTACTTCAAGAATCTTTTAACTACAAAAAGCACTGCAGCTAAACCAAATAAATAAACACAAAACAAATAGAAGAAAAAAACCAAGGCAAACAAACAATGTCATTAAATTGAAAACTCATGTCCAAAATCCATCTTAATCTAGGATATTTTATATTTAATTAAAATTTATTTTATTTATTAAATATTAATTAAATAAAAATTAAATTTTTTAATTGTTTAACTCATGGAGTATGGCAAATTTAATTGTAATCAGTCAATGAGCATTTAAGCTTTTAACGAACTTCAATCGAAATCATTATTTGCACTACATTTGGCGTGTGTGAATTTTCGATGATTTGATTTTGAGTTATGAACTTGTTGTTGCAGTGTTAGTGTGAATTAGTTATTTCGCCCCGGTCAACAAAAAAGGTTAAACAATCGAGAGTGTCCCACGCGCCGCCCGCTGCTTCTTCCTACTCATTTAGCGGCATTGGTCAAATTTTTGTTTGTTTTGAACGTGCGCTGCCCCAGCCTCTGCTTCTGCCTCAGCCTCTGCTTCTGCCTCCCATTGAGAGAGGGGGAGTGGGAGAGAACGAGAGCGCCACTCTCTTTGTCTCTGCTAGATATTCTCTCTCTTATGCTCTCGGGCCAAGCAGCGATCGATGTTCGAAGTACTTCTGCGGACATCGCTGGCTTTTGCGATTCATTCGCTTGCGTTGGCCCGACGCGTTCACAACGTTGCGTATACGCCCCGTACCTTCGGCCGTGTGCATGTGTTAGTGAGTGAGAGCTGTCGCCGCTGTCAGTCTCTCGCTGTGTGAGTGTTTGCGTGTATGCATGCGTGCGTGCGAGTGTCTCTTTGTGAGTTCTCTTGATATTTACGAATATTTACGAATATATTGCTTCGCTGACTTCCGTTCCGATCCAATCCGATCCGATCCGATACGATCCCATATAACCAAACGCGTCCCTGTGTGTGGGGCATAAAATCATTTCTAAATTTATAAAAACCCGCGCGTACACATTCTAGCGAGCAGCTTTCCTTTGCTCGCTCGCAAGAACATAAAATCAATTTTAATCTGTGCACAAATGAAAAGCATGAAGATGTATATTTATGCATAAATATTTGCCAAAGCACCCACACAAAAAACGAGTGGAAAAAACGACCACACACACACACACCTTTTGGAAGTGCCAAACAACATAAAAGTGGGAAATAAAATTTCAAGATTTATTTAGCCAGACAAATATCGTTATAAACACAAATACCCACACACACACACACACACACATCTGCATCTTGTTTTGGGCTGCATTCGATTTATATTTCGTTATTGTTTTCACTCATTTGCTTTGTTGCTTTCTATATATCAGTTTTTTGAACATTGTTTATTTTCACACCGATTCTTCAGTTGAAAGTGAAAGCGGCGTCGTCGCACCATCCGTGAAATGTTGTTGCCGGCCAGCTAAGATTGCAGAATGGACAAGTTATGCTAATGATGCTGAACACTGACAATCGAATGTAAATAATCCAGCTGAATACGAAACTGTGGAATTTGAAACGTTGAACTGATCGAACCCAATTCGAAACAAAATGCGCCTGCAACATCGCTACACAACCAATCCGGCAGCAGCAACCAAAACGCAAGCCAACAATAATACTAATAACAACAACAACATCAACAACAATAACAACAACAACAATAACAGCAGCACCAACAACAACTCAAATAGCAACATCAACATCAAGCGGGCCAAGAAGCTGTCCAGCAACAGCAACGGAATCATCAAATTGCGCTCTGCCAGTGGAAAACAATTGGCCCCAAAATCGAATACAATGCCACCCGCCACACCACAGCCCCTCAGCCCCATCCGGCACCACCCACTACTAATGGGCAAGGACCTGGAGGTGGAGGCGGAAGTGCAGGCATCCAATCCCCTGAAGGAGGAGGAGCGGGAGGAGGATGAAATTGGGGGCCCCACCACCACCTCCGTGGAGCTGCGGTCCTCGGCAAGCTCGCACTATCGGGCCTACACCACCCTGCGCAGCCATTCGACGTCGGCGATTTCGGCAGAGGCGGGCTTGCCGCCCCTCACCCCCGCCGGAATGCTCTACGCCCGCCCCCGCACCCTCAACGTGCACAATGTCTGCCAGACGCCCGCGCAAATAACACAAATGTTTTTTGGGTATGTTTTTGTTTTGTTTTCTATTTCATTTTACTTTGCTTTTCTATTACGTTTTGGGTTGCGGCTATTACTAACTATTATCGGAACACAATTGAAAGATTAATTTGGACATTTGGATAAAAAGTTAAAGAAAGTGCTACAAATTGTTTTGAGTCATTTTTGTAATCTATGCTTTGTTTTTTGTACTTCAAAGAATTTTAAAATTACTAACCAAAGAACACACATGAGGGATAAACCAATTCCAAGCTTCATTTGGATATTCGAATAAAAAGAAAGAAGTCTTAAAGCACTTTAAAGACATTTTTGTAATTGATGCTTTAGCATTCGTACTTAACTTTTCAACCACAAAAACATAAATTAAAGACTTATTTTTAAAGTGTTGCTAAAATGTGGTACACGTTTTTTTTTTAAGTAATCGATTCTTTATTATCCGTACCTAACATAACATCTTGAAAACTTTTTTTGTATTAATTATTAACATATTTATTTATTTTCGTACTTGCACCAATCGATTTGTTTATACCCAAAATGCAGAATTATTTATTTGCTTATTATTATTATTTAACACTTACAACACAGCTATTTATATAACAAAATGTTTCCATTATTTTTGTTCCCTAAAAAAAGATACAGAAATTGCGTTTTAAAAATGTTCACATAAATATGTTCGCAAAATTTTCCACACTTCGTGTATACATACCTATATTCATATTTTGTAAATCAGTGCAATTAATTAAAACTCACTTTGCGTAAACAATTTGGATAGGAAAGACTTCACCTGGGATTCAAGGTGATACATGAAAGTTCGCCTTATACGAATAGTTGGCCGGCCATTCATCATTCGCAACCATTTCTTGTCAATGGGGTGGGTCAAGCTCTTTGCATTTAAACAAGGTCAGAACCAAAGCATTCCAGATGTGGATGGGCATTCGTATAAATATTTCACTGAATTAATTGGCGGGGATTAAGGTGTGTATACAAACAGTTCCAGCCTTGAGCCCCAGAATAGGGAAATGATCCTCCCTGTGTGTTTATAACCTTTGAATTCCGATTTCCGAGTAGAAAATCAAGAGGTTCTTGGTAGGATAGGGTTCATTAGCCGATTTAGGTAGATGCACTTTGTCCGTTTCGGATGCGTTAATCATGATGTGAATTTAAATTTGACATTTTAAGGGTTATTCACTTTATTGGTCATTATCCACTCGTTTCGTGCAATGCCAATAAGTTCAATACGCTGTTGGCAGAGATTTATCTGCCACGCCCCCTTCCCGAGAGCTGCGATCTGCGATCCGTTCCGTTCCGTTCCGTTTGCTGCGCTCGTTCTTGAGAGATTTTGTCATCGTTATTTTAAAAAGCGAGATATTTATATTTATTTTGCGCGCGCTCGAAAACAGAAAACGAAAAATATTCAATTAAATGAAATTACCACAGCTCCCCGGGACTCGGTTTTGTCGCTGTGTGAAAATTCAATGAACTTGATCTTTGTGCGAGTTGTGTGGATGTTTTTTCCTTTTTCCATTTCGTTTTTTTTTTTGTCTGTATGTACAAGTATAGTAGACACAGAAGCGCGTGTATTGCATTTACCATATTTCGTTCGTTCGGTCGTTCGTTTTTCCTTTTTGTCAATTGGAATTGAAATTCAAAATAATAACAAAGCATTAAAATGTCAAAGCTGGCTGTAAACACGAACTCACAAGCTTCGAGTATCGAGTGCGATTGTGGGTATCGAGTACACGCTGTAGATTGGACATTTGTCTCAATTTGCATATAATAAAGTCATAAATAAGCCAGCAAATTGTCACTTTTATAACGTATTTATTGAGCACATTGCCTCCAGCGCTGCCATTTATTTGGCTGCCAAGTACCACGAATATTTCGTACCCTGTTTAATTGCAGCCAGGTATGAGTAGGAAGTTATTTTCCTCTGCCATTTTTTATCTGTCTAAATTTGATTTTGTCAACTTGTTTTAGTGGTTTTGGCAAGCGGCTATCTAAACAGTATAATTAGCACCTGAAAACGTATCTTTTGAATTTAGTATCCACTGAATCATTAAATTTTCTATTAGTAGTATATCGAATTCTGAATGCTCTCGGCTATATTTGAACAATAATGAATTCGTGCCAGATTATGAGTACAATATTTCGGTACGAAATCAACCACACCCAACTCCATTTAGGTATCTGCGGGGTATGGACAAAGTTCAATTCATCGAACGTCTGGCTATATCTTTCGCTCTCCCGCTTCCCACCGTCTTCGTGGTCGATGATGTTATGACTGAAATTTAATTTTAGCCATGATCTATTGCCGGCTGACCTTCTTTGTGACACAGACAATTTGTAAGCCGTGGTGTGGGACACGTGTTGGCGATTTGCAGAGTATTGCACTGGGAACGGGAGGAAACATTAGGCCCGTCCCGTCCCGTTCCGTCCGCTCGAGAGAGCAGATGAAAAAGCGTCCACTAATTTAAACTCATAAATCACAGCTGGCTGTGTTAATTAAAGACTTTATATGGTCCACAAAAAAGTTCAATTAAAAGAGTTGGATGGATGCGCTTGGCTCTGTTTTATTTCGCCTTTAATTTAATTGTAGCGCTGTCCGGAGGAGCCTCGTCGCCGCCGCCTTTATTCCATTGATGCAACAATAAATCAAGCATTGACCGGGCAAATGTTGACTGGCGAGTCCGCATGATGGGTTTATCAAAGGCACTTCAATTCAGCTAAATGCCGCATTCTTTGTCAATTGTTCGAGTAGCATTATTTGTCTTGTTTTGATGTCGCTTCTGCTTTATTGTTTTGTTATTCCGCCCGATGTGAAGTGCATTTGCGAGTATCAATTTGTATTCTTCACATGCATATATTAATTCGTCGTCTCTGTGTTTTCTGTGTTTGCTTCGTGATACTTTGCTATATTTTTAACTTGATTATGGAATAGTTCAATCGGAAAACCGAGAGGCAATCACGGATGATTAATTTAATAAAACGGCAATTTTCGAGTGGCGAATCATCGGATTGACGGAGTGATACTTCTGTATTTATGCTTGGTTTGATTTGGTTTGTCATCGGGCTTTTCTTAAATGCAGGGATAGCAAACTATTTTCTGGAATGATTTAACTTGTATTTTTAGATATTGTTCACTGTTTACCCGCAACGATAAAATAACAATTAGGAAGGGAAAATCACCAGCTTAGGGATTCGTTGGGGTTAATGGGATTTAATTAATTATCCGCTTATTTATATAATTTTTTTTCTAGAGATATTATGGATATCTCAATACGCTTAAGTAGAAATCAGGTACAATGAATCATGAATTATCCACAGCTTTATGTTGGTTGTGGTTTATGTTGGTTCAGTTCATTCAATATATAACACCCCCTAAATTCACTTATCTCTGAATAACTCAACTACTATTTTTATTCTGTATTATCCGCCATGCTCAAACTATTTTTCAAATAACGCATACGCCTTTGAAAGCTTTTGAAAAGAGTCATCCATCACAGGGCCGGACAAATTAGAATCACACAAAGCGTCGGGTAGTACCCATCCCGCCTATAGTCATATATAGCCAATGTAAATCGGGAGAAGTCAATTAGGTAAATTACCACTTGCACACCCAATTCTCACACAGCCGGCAATGCAATCGAAGGGGATTGGGTTTTGCTAAGCGGAACTGCGGCACGTTGGCAAATAAATAATAATAAATGTGCTGGAAAATGCATTAATAGGCTAAGCCAATGTGCGCATTAATTATTCATTCGACATAATTGAGAAACGTGCTGTAAACAATTAATCGAAAGACCGCAGAGAGAGAGCCGAGTGCTGTAAACACATCCAGAGCCAAACATCAATATCGAATAACGACCGCAAACTCACTGATCCAATCGTTTAAAAATAACAACAAACGCCAGATTCAAACTGCACACTGACGATTGCCGAGTGCCGATTGCAGATTGCAGCTGGGTGCAATCAGCGCCTAAGAATAGGCCACTCGCTCGGAACTACTTAATAGATAAATGAGCTGTAACTATATAAACAAGCGGCTATCTAAAAGCCAAGCTGTAAATTAATAACAAAGACAAAAAGCTGGACAAATACATATTGTTCTTTTCTTTTTGATTGCCCGATAATGGCAGCCGATAAAGTCGAGCGATTATTGCCAATGGATGAGCCAATGAAATTATGTTGTCATCTTCAAAATGGGAATTTTGATTTGATAAATTTCGAGCTGATAAGGGGGATACTAATATTTGTGCACTCGAGGCCAATTCAGTGCATTTTAATGCGCCTCACTAATTTCCTTTCTTGGCTTTATGATAAGAGCAAACGATAAAATCGAATTAATGATGAGCTAATCCAATGATATCACTTCCAATTGCGTTTCGAAGGGTATACTAGTAACAATTTAAGAAAGAGTAATAAAAGGAGTTCATCCTTCCTGACAGAACAATATATTTCGGTACTTACCACATATAAACCGATTTCAGTTTATATATCCACATTTTTGGTTTAACTTCTTGTACACGATCTAATTGTGATGATCTTGAGTGAAGATCACTCATTTGCACATGGGCAATGTTCATGGCCAAAATGGCCAAGAGGTTGCTTATTTTCTCAGTGCCATGCCCCCGGCCACAAAATATTCGATAAGCAAACTAAAAAGCGCTTAAACAATGTTGTTTTCTTTTTGCATTGTTTACATACGTCTATTTATTTGCTTTGCTTTGCTTTGGTCGCTTTATTTTTATTTACGCGAGCATGTTCTAAAAATAATGTGCATCATCCAAAGTCGAAAGAAAGTGTGAATTTTTGAGGGCCATAACGAGACTACTTCATAATTTACAATGCAAACACCATCAACAGAAGCCGCAATAAGAGCCAAAATAGCAAACAACAAAAATCTGAACCACAAAAAATAAATATAAATAACAAATATAAAACAATTCTATATATGTATATATAAGAAATGCCATTAAATCATGTGATAGCTCAGATATGTATATATCCGTTTATATCTAAAGGAAAAAAGAAACAACAATCGGTTTTTTAAGAACACAATTTTATGGATTGCTTAAATTTTGTGTGGGATTATTTGTTTTCTAACCTTTTCAGCTAAATCATGATGATTTGTGGGCAGTGATCTTATAATTTACTAATTGAAGCGAATTAAAAATTTATAATATTGCGATAAACTTCGAAAGGCAGTATTTCTTATTAAGATTTGGTTTAAATTCTATTTAAATGGATTTAGTTGTATTTTAATATTAGCTTTTATAAGAAAAGCTTGATTCTACAATCTGTATTTAGTTCGCTTTTGAATCATAAATTCGGAGTCATATCCTAGAATTTATGCAAAGCCTTTGCCAGGTTCTATTGCCTGGGACAGATCGAAGAGCATGTGACCTCAGATTCCAAAGCCTTTACACACATCCGTACCTCGAACTGACTCACTTTTCACCGATTTGCATTCGCATTCGCATTCATCCGTCCATTAGAGCCAACCAGATGTCGGACCGATCGATGGCTCACTAACCTTGCGCAAAAAGCAAATATACTCGTATAGTACTATATATGTGTGGAGGGTGTTGTGAGCGGCTATATGTGGGTTTGTGTGCCTTTACTCGCTTTATCGATCGGTCGGATCTGGGCTTTTGGTTCTTTGTTAGTCGACCGAAATATGTAACCTATTTATTTTAGAAATGTTGACCTCATAGGAACGATGGGGCCTAAGTGGGAGTAAATCGATAGCGACCAAATGTGTCGATGACAACTTCATTCGCCACAGCATGAGGATGATTGAGCGACTGACTGACTGAGTGAGTGACTGACTGACTGACTGACTAAGTGATTGACCGACTGATGGACTGGCTGGCTAAATGACAGCGTGACAGTCCGTAGGCCGTGTGACAGGCCTCAGTTCGGCGGCTTTTGTTCTCGGCCGACAGGGAGAGCGGCGATGGTCGTCGACTGTCGGGTTCACTATCTCGATACTTTCAATCAGAAAACGATAATTCATGACATCACCGCGCCATCACCAACGGTCCGTAACATCGTCCGTAACCAGAACCCGAAGTTCTCCCTTTCCGCTCGAGTGGCACGCTTAATTAGTAATTTAACACAATATTAAATAAATGTGAGCCCTCTGGCCTGGCCCGGCTTGGCCTGTCTCCCTTTTGGCTCAACGCCCCTGGCTTGTTGTAATTCCTATTAATATAATCCACGCCATACTTTTTTTTGTTTTTCTTTTGTTTTCCATGACATTAAGAGTTCGTGAGCGTTGGAACAAAAGCAAAATGTTTACTTCCAGCTTGGGCGGGTGATTTGCTCATAATCAGAATTTCATTGAGCATTGATGGAGCCGCTGGAAACTGAACTAAAAACAAAAAAAACTCAATCTGAAAAGCAGCAGCAGGAAAAACGCTTGGCGGGAAGAAGCACTGCATACGAAGGGAAGCAAATCAGTTGCCCGTGTGCGCGTCTAATGAGCGGTCGTGTTGTCTGCATCTGGGCTTCGAGGTAGCACCTCCCGATTCCGCTTTTAAATCAAACAAACCAAAAAATATTTGTGCCAGTGCAGCGTTCTGTAATGTTTGAGCTTGCATATAACTTTAATCAAAAGGAATACCTTTAAAAGTTAAGCCAAAAGACATCCTAGATCTCAAGGATTCTTAGCATTTCGGTAATATATTTTAATAAAATGCAGGCCTAAAGAAAGTTTACTTTTTAAAAGCTATTAATATTTTAAGAACAATCAAGTATCTTTATAATGGTTTAATTTTCCAATTCACATTCTTGATTAATTTTTATTTCTTCAACAATTTTTCAAATTATTTGAAACTATTATAAGATCGTAATGTTTCCGTATTTAAAATATTGAATTCTAAAAAAATATTGAATAGTAAAAATTGTTTAATTAATCTTACCAAGCAAATGGCACCCTTTAAAGATCAACATAAACAATTGCTTTACTTTAATTTCCCATTGAAAGTTCAGCCAGCAAAAGAACATTTTGATTTCTTTTTCTGGAGCATGATCGAATCGCGCTCCCTGGGCAATCTCGATCGATGTCCATACACATAGATCGACTGTTCCCTGCCACACATATATTCCCCCAATGGAAAACAAGCGACTCAAATCGACTTGCCTCGATTTAACTCTTCACTATTTAGCCATCAGAAGTTGCGATTAGATTAGATGCGCGGGGCCGATAGGACAAATCACATTGTACACTCCAGAGAAACCCAGCTAGATTGGGAATCAGACAGTTGGGCCAATACAAGGCAATCCATTTGGCCTGGCGTCTCGCCGCCGACACCTGGACGGAGGGAGGAACGGCTGCCCGAGTACTCCGAAGTGTTTGCGAAGGTAAACAAATTACTCGCAAGTGATATCATGCCGCTCCACAATTTCGGTATACCATACAATCGAATAAATAATAAATAAATGCAAACTCGGCGCGAAGGCGGTGGAAATATATAAATACGGAATACAAATGGTAAAGTGCGGAGCTTCTAAAATAAACGTTGATGTCACAAGCCGGGCAGACGAGCCAGAAGCCAGAAGAAGTAACAAGCGGACGGAGCGAAATAAAACGAAAAAATAAAAGGTTATAGGACAACGACTCTGTAATCAAGATATGAGCCAGGCCAGGCCAAGCCGATTCCCAGACGAGCGATGACGCTATATCTTCTGCAGACGAAACTATCTTCTGCCGGTCGGCGGGCTAACTGCTTTGTGAAAGCCAAAGTTAGCCGCATTGTTGTTGATGTGCAAATTCTGACCATGTTTGCCGAGTCTCTATAAATAGTCACTGGTCGAAAGCGGTCGGCAGAGGCAATGCTTTCAAAAATAAACAAACCAACGATTAATTAGATAGTGTAGCTCTTGAGGTAGGGTTTCTCCTTCTAAAAAAAGGTGGCAGGTAATTATCATGGCTTAGAAATGTTCAAAAAGCAGATGTCTGATTTAATGACTTCAGAGATTATCTAAAAGCGTGTCAGCATTCATTCTTAGAATAAAAGCCTTTCCTTTGGAGATAGTATTCATGGGAAATATTCAATTTAAGATTTAATTTCTACGAATTATTTGTTTCTGATAATGAATTCAAAATAATACGTAAATTTATCCGCAGTACTCTCTTAGTCATCATAAATGTATATAATTGTGAATTACAAGTATTGTTGACTATAATTTGAATTGGGATATTCGTGGTAAGTAAAATGTAATCCAATGCAATTATAAATATGTATCTTTGAATCTCTAACAATTAATCTCGTACTGTCTAGGCAAACACAATTATTTGTTCAAATAGTCAAATATTGGCAAATTTTTTAAGTACACCTCGCACATTCAGATGATAAAATTCCGTACCCCAGTTCCGTTCTTATTCTCCTTTTTTTTGCACCGCTTGCTCCACTTAACATTTAAGGGCATTAGGCGCTTGATTTATTGATACGTGAAATATGTATCTCGGTTGTGGCGATAGAGTAAATGAGCACGGATCTAGATAAAAAAGTATCTCGAGTGCAGGGAGTTCGAAGAGTTCGGGGTGCGGTGACGCCGGACCCATTGATAAATATGCCCCGAGAGTGGCTATACCATAGATAACAGGTAACAGAAAGCGCCCACTAAATGGCTAAGATACTGAGCGGGAAAATGTGTGTTGCCAAGATTGCTGTGCTTGGCCGGCCCACAAAAAAAACAGCTGTTCGCGAGAGCGAGCGTTCTCAGGCTTCCGCTCCCGCTCTCTGCTCTTCGCCCTGCCCTGCCTCTCTCTCTCTCTCTCTCTCTCTCTCTCTCTTACGCTTTTCGCTCTTTGTTTGCCTTTTTACTCACCAGGCAGCGTCATTTTTATTATTAGTTATGACCTCATCATCGATTATTGCTGCCAGAGTTGTGCGAGTGTGTGTGTGTGGCGGTTGTTCGAGGTGTGTGTGTGTGTGTGAAACGAGTCGTTGCTGAGCAAGCTGCACCACAGCTGCCCCGCCCCCCACTCTCCGCTGCCCCTTCTCGCGCCACTCGCTCCTCTGGCTACCTGTTACCAACAGAGAGCCAGCTGGATTTGGCGAGTGTGTTGGTTAGGGCGCCACAAGTCTTGTGCAAACGTACACTGCAAAAAAATCATTTATTCTTGTTTTAGCATGCAAATATTATTTTGTGGCAAAACCTAAAATTTGGGAATATGTTGACTCTCCAATTTGCTTAGCCCTTAATAAAGTTCTGAACTTATTAAACAATATCCGAAATGTTCTGATATTTTGGAAATATTTAGAATTTGTTTACCAACAAGCCCCTGTTTGACAACACTTGGAAAAAAGTTTAGTTTTTTTGTTAACAAAAAAAGAAAACAATTTTGAAGCATATACTCTTTTAATTAATATAGTAAATGCACACTTAAACTATTCTAAAATATAAATTAAATCAACAACCCCTTATGAAAAAGTCAATTTAGTCGAGGCTTAAAAAAATGTACCAAATATTTTAAAAGCTTTCCAAAATAATACCTCTATTTAAATGCATACCCTTGTTTTTATGAATGTACAAACCCTACCACCAAAACCATGTTTTCCCATGGATATAAAATAGAATTACTTGGCCGAAATAAAACTTATTGTATACTACATTTTTGTTTAGTGCAGTTTGAAACACACCTCGCTCTGAGATTTGTCTCCATCTTTGCATAGATTGTTGCTGATTAATCTGCGAGTGCTTGACATGTGTTCTATAAATTTGTAAGCAAATATTTCTCTCTTGATTTACAAGCTGTTAAACGCAAATATATGCTTAGCCATTCATAGTTGTCGTTATCTGTTGCCAAGATACAGATACTCGAGCCTCGTTGCGGCTCTTCCTCGCTTGATTTACAGATTGCCAAATGCAAATATAATGTTTTGCCGCATGTGCGAATATTTATAAGTTTCTATTAGCGATATTTCATATGCTTCTCCCGCCCTGCGAGTTCAACGTACATATTGTCATTCCGTTCAATTGTGTTCGGAAATTGTTTATTACTCATTTATAAAGCACTCGACGATGAGCTTGGGTCAATGAAATCATTTCCACAAATGCATTTTCTTAATGGCCCACTGTACGATTTTGCACCGACCGCAAACGTCATTTAGCTTGGCCCCAGGCCAAAATTATAGCATGCGATGTTGTTGGAAAAGTTTCATTCATCACTTGCGGAAATGCTGATCTGTTTAATACTTTGATCTACGAATGAGTGTATGTGGTTTATCCATTGACAATGGCTGCGGAAATTGTCGATAAGCTGACTGGATAAAGACGGATATAGTAAAACATTCAACAAATTATCTTTTAATTGTAGCGTATTCCGATTCAATGAAATCGAATTATGAGCAAATGTAAAATGGATTGCATCGGATGGGTATTTATCTATTAATTTTGTATTTAATAAAATTTTCCAATTACAATTTGATATCTTTAATACAATCTAAGTATTTAAATCATTTAAAATTTTGTTGTCAATTTTTGCATAAAGAATTCATGGAAATTTCATTTCGTTTTCATTCATAATTTCCAGCTCGATAAACAAGCGAATATTGCCTATATTTACTATTCAAAGCGGCATACGAATTTATTTCCACATTCATTCATGCATTGTATAGATACATTTTGCAATCGGCATAGATAATCCGCCTTATCGAATGAATCAGAAGTAGGCTCTTAGGATTTCTTTATATAGCAATTTTGTCTCGTTATCGAGGGATAGCCAAGTTATAGATTGCATTGGCTTGATTCATGTAGAAACGCTTATCTTCACGTAGGGCCTATGAGATAATGGAGCCGAGAGAGCGAGAGGACCTTGGCTTATTAAATTGGCCTTATCTGCTTACACATTTATGGATCACAAAGAATTTCCGGATGGCTCTCTTTTGTTTTCCCTTAGTTGGTTTTGTTTTATTTTATTTGTTATTCCATTCGTTGGGCCAGCATACGAATGAGAACGCAAAACTTGTTTACCACTAAATGTTGTCGCAGTCGCAGTTTTAGTAGCTCATCATTCCAGATTCTAAGAATCCACCTGGTACCAGAATTTCATCATGAATACTAATTATGAATCATTCGTTAACATCGCCCCACCCGTGACCTATCTAAAATTGAAAGAAACTTCCTAAAGATCGCCCCAAAATTAACATCGTAAGTTATTGTTGTGTTAATTGGGATTATTTCATATGATATTAAATTGATATAGAATTTTAGGGGGATGATAAAAGGAGAAGGGACAAAAAGACGACTTGAAGCTTAACTTAAATCACATTTCATTGTACAAGTTGGCTTTATATTTATAATACTTTAATTTTGATATTAATATGTTGATTGAAAGTCTTCTTTGATATCTTAGCAAGAAGTTTATTTCATAGTAGATGAATTTTACTAAAAAGAAGTTTAAATTAAATCACATTTCGTATCAATATGTAGCTTTATATTTATATATGTTTTTTAGATTATGTATTTTATTTGGATTGAAGCCAGTTTAAATTTGAAGAGTGTGTTAAAATTGTATTTCTTTAATTTATCATCCATGTTTAATAAGAATGTTTGATAATTTTCTAGTAAACATTTTATTTTCTGAATAAGCTAAAGATAACGCTTATCGTGTGTGTTTTAAATTAATTGAGGTGTTAGTAGATCGTTTTTAAATGATAATAACAAAAGAAATAAGCTGAAAAAAAGTGTAAATATATATTTTTAAACCAACGATAAAGCTTATCGAAAATGTCTTATATTTTGTTATTGTTTTAATGAACAAAATGTATAAGGAGTGTTATTTATCAGATATATAAATCAAAATATACCCATTTTTAGAAAGCTTAACTTCCAGTAGTAGGCTTTTTGATGATCAGGAAATGTGGTTCGGTTGTAAACATACTTTATATTTAAATGCTCAAAACAGGTCTTATTGTTCAGTTTCGCTTATGACCAAATTCAAAGATGAATGATGCACTTCCTTGTGCAGAGCATCTCCTCTCTTCCCGGAAATGTTACGACAGCCAAATTTGTTCATCGATTGGCGGCCATTGCTCTTCCTCTTGCTGGCTCTCTGATTTCCCTGTTTTTGTGGTAAACAAAGCATAAATTCTGTTGCCGCTGAGTCTGTTTGCCATAAAAATTCCAACAACCAGAGAAAACTCTACAAATATGGCGCAACTTCACCCACACAGGCACTGGCAGCAGCTGAAGCGGGCCAAAAATAGAAGATCAACAGAACAGAAAAGATCAAAATCGAAAAAATACAAAACAATAAGAAAGACCAAAACCCAAAGAGAGGCCAAGCCAAATTTAGTGAATGATGTGAAGATGTGGGCGCGCCTAGTTGGTTGATGCAGTCATGTAATTGGCATCTAGACAAGTTTGACCGCCGCCTGCACTTGCTCTTGGGTTGTCTCAGTCTCCTGGCAAGCCAAACAGATTGTCTTTCCGGAATTCGAAAGACAAAATTACTGATAGATACGGAAATTTTTAAATTATTGAACCAGTTTAGAAGTCATTTGAAAAGATATTGTTTACATTTTCCAGAGCATTAAAGTATGTCTTTATTCATTTATTTAGTAATGAGCATAAAACTTAAAAAAAAGGATATGTTCGAGGGCCCCTAAAATTTAGAAGATTGGATAAATAAGAATATTCCATTTTTACAAAGTAAAGATATCAAACTGCTTTTAAATGCACACTATTCGCAATTATAAAATTCTGTAACTATTGCAACAAAATAACTTTATCTATACTCTGACATAATCAGGCATTTGGATTTGAGTTTTTATTGGCCACAGTTTCTTTACCTCAGTTTTTTTGTGTGGGCCGCAGCCCACAGTTAACAGTTTTAAAGACAAGTTTGTTCAGCTATAAAACCAAAAATGTTGCTCCTCAAACGTGCTTTCTCTTTCGCACAAGCGTTTTGCTCGCGTTTTCGGGCGATTTAAAACGCGTGGTGTTTTGTTTTTGGTTTATGATGTTTTTGTATTTACTTAACTCTTAACATTTTTAAATTATTAATATGTTTGGTTGTAATTCAAATCGTAAGCCACTTTTTCATTATATTTTTCCAACAATTTTAATGGTTTCCCATTTAATTAGCACACAAAATATTTAATCGTTTTTAATTTGTTTTCTGACTTATTTGTCGCTTGAATCGACGTCATTTGCTTCTTCTTGATTCTCGGACGGAGTGATAAGCCATGCAAATATATGAAATAATTCTAAACAGAGCTTGAAATCTATCTTTAAAATGTGTTTAAATTTAGTCGCGTTTCTCAAGCTCATGGAGAGAAATCACGGAGATTAACTTGACGGATTTCATATAATTTTCGCCATATATTACACAAATTTGTGTCTTATTTTTTCGGTGTGCACGAACTGTCAACAACGACGCAAAAGAGATATTATAGATATTGTGTATAAATTATTTTTGCGTTTTCCATTCCAAACTTGAGCCCAGCGATATATGTACATAAAAAAGCACATCGAAAACAGAAAACAGAAACAGTTTCGAAATGAAATAAAATGAATATCAAGTAACTGCGCCGCAATATTTTGTTCAGCACGGGTATAGCTATATACGATAAATATTACCCACCACCAACCCTCTGCCAATCTGTTTTTCTCCCTTTGTGCCTGGCATACGCTACGTATACGCGATATTTAAATTTCCATTGCACAAATGATGCAATTGTCAATGTTGTTGTGGCTGGTGTTTCTGCTGCTGCTGATGCTGCTGACGACGCTCTCATGCCTAAAGGCGGAAGACGAAGATGTAGCAGAGGGAGCTGCCGCAGAAATCGCGTAATATTTTCATAAAAATATATTTGTATTTTTGTTGGGGAATCGTTTTTCCTTTTTCGCGCTTACATGACTCAAATTGGTGGCTTTAAAACATGTGTCGCCTCGTGAAACGTGACTGGCATACGATTCTGAGCGTTTCTGATTTATTTAATAAACAACGCTTACAGCTCGGCAGCTGTTTAGTATTGGTGTCCTTGGGCGGGTTCATTGCAGCTATCATCCCCCATAAAAGGCCGGAAAGTTTGTGAATTAATTTCCCGAATCGATATATTTGGTCATTTCGATCCAAAATGGCAGCAGGTCTTTGTAACCTTAGAATGCGATCATTAAGCGATAGCTAAAAACAAAAAAAAATGAATTTCAATTGTCTATGTCCCATTAAAATTATTTATGTACAATAAATTTGCGCTCTCTTCACTCTATCCAATAAATATTAAATGCACACAGAATCTTATCCTAAAGCCAATAAATCGATAAATTGTTCAATTGGGCCAATAAATCACTCAATAAACGATTACCTCGAGGCGGTCTATTTTAAAATCTTAAGCAACGATCAAATTGTACGTCCAGTTGCGACTCCCCACTGATCATTTCCCCATTTATGTTCTTACAGGGAAGTTCTGAATGCATGGCGGGCAAAGGCCAGATGCAATGTGGTGCCCGACGAGCGAACGCAGGAGCTCTTCCACGAGCTAAGCTTCCACCCCAGCCAAAAGCAGAGTGAGTACCAAATGGAGAACTCCCAAAAAAATGTATTCCTAATGGTTTTTATTTTCTTTTTCAGTTAGCGAAATGCTGCAGACGGCCAAGAAGGTGGCCCGCAAGGGAGGAAGTGGCCAGGCGAATGGCCTGACATTTGGCCAATTCTGTGTTCTAGCCGCGGATTTGAAGCGTTTCAGGTGAGTGCTTCGATATAGTTCGATACGGATTATTTTAGGCCATATAAAAGATCTCAAATTGAAGAATTAACAGAATAACGAAGCATAGCTTTTTTTTTTTAAATATGAAATTAGTCCAGTACTGAAATCTTCTATACTATATTTCATTAACTGATAAAATCAGTTAATTAAAATTGTTTATAAAAAAATAATATTTTTCAGTAGATTCTGAAATTCTGCTATATTATTTCGCTCAAAAAATAAAAATATTTTAGTAACAAAATATATATTTATTTATTAAAAGATTTTTTTATTTCAATATGCAAAATTGTAGGAGTTAATATTTATCAACTATGTTTTAATATATTAATAAAAGGGAGTCCACTTTTATTCACAGAGCTTCGACGATTTCGAATCAGCCATCTTATTGCGAATACCAGCCACCGTCAACATCGCTCCTCCCCGAACTGGACGATCCTGCCAGCTCCTCCAATCAGCACCTGCAATCACCTGCCTACAACAACAAGAAGCCGGATAACCATGGGACCGAGCTGCGGAGTACCAAGTCCTTCAGCAGCGTGGACGATACCAAAAAGAAGAAGAACGCCAGCAACGAGCCAGTGGAGGTATTCCTCGGCGGCTCCTGCAACCCAACCACCTGGCGAGCCGACGTTGCCATACCAGCCCTCAAGGAGCTGGGCATTTCATTCTACAATCCTGTAAGTTCATACTATTACATTGCTAATGAAATACATGGCTTATTTCGATTTTTGTTTTGGCCAACAGCAAGTATCCGATTGGACGCCCGATCTCATCGAGCTCGAGCATCGAGCTAAGGAAAAGGCCCGTGTATTATTCTTCGTTATGGATTCGGAAACACGCGCATCTGCTGGTGCCATCGAGGCGGCACACATAGCGGGTCAAAACTGCAAGCAGCTGGTGTTGGTTTTGCATCCGTACAAACCAAATCAGAAGATCCTACATGAGCCTATTTCACAGCAGTGAGTATTACAAAAATTAATCAAAAATTATTCATTTTCTAATAGTAATTTGATGTTTCCGTTCTTCAGAGAATACCTCGATCTATATCGTAATCAACTGATACTTAAGGAGCTGGTCTCCCGTCGCGGTCTGCCGGTGCTGGATAACATACCCTTGGGCTTGCAGCGCACCAAGGAAATCCTTTCCGGCATCAGGGACCCACCGTCCAAGATATCTTCTATACTAGAGTGAGTATGCCAGACCTGAATCTATATATATATTCCATATTTAACTAATTTTTCCCCACTCCTTTCAGTACCGTTCGTGGCGCCTTTGATCGCGTGAATCCGCAAAGCGACCTGCTCACCGTGGAACAATGCAAACGTGCTCTCTTATTCCTAGGCTATGCTCAGAGTTTAGTTAATTTAGACAATCTAAATAAGATCATAATCAACCAACGCGAATCGCTGAAATTGCTCCAAACACACAGTACAAAAGCTGGCGTCGAAAGTTCGGATGGTGAGGCAATCGAAGGCAGCAATTGCAGCGTGTCCAGACCTCCACCCAGCCGGGAACTCATCGACTTTGATCTGTTCTGTGTGATCTCGGCATACCTGTCCGTCCTGCAGCAGGAGATCCAGGAGAGTGGCTGCATTTCACCCATCAAGGGCACCAATGTGCCGCCCCCGCAAGTTTATTTCACCAACGGTAGGTAGTTTTAATAGTTTAGTTAGTTTGTATGATTAATGTTTTTGTTTTTTTGTAACAGCTCCCGATGTGGACATTTACTACTCGGCCAGCAAGAATATTTCGCGGACCTCTAGCAACGCCAGTGTTCCGTCCAACAGCAGCAGCGGCATTGGCCATGACTTGGAGCGGCAGAGCCTGTTCGAGCAACTCAGTCGCAGCCGGGACAGCGGGACCTCTTCGCCCCAGCCCATGGCATCGAGCAGTCTGGGCAAAGGGCCCCGGCCCCAGATCCTGCTCAACGTGGAATCGATCGAAACCACCGAGATAATCACCACCAAGACCATCGAAACGAAGGCGAATCCGGCTGTGTCTGCAATCGCCTTGCCCGCCGAGGAGGAGGAAAGCGACTCCAACGACTCGGTCTTCTCCAGCAGCAGCTCGATAGCCAGTGCCGGCGATGCCCTTTGCTGTGGTGGTGGCTTGGACCTGCGCGATGTCTACCTGGGCGGGAGCTGCGTCCTGCGCAGCAAGTGGCGTCAGGAACTGGCCGTGCCATACCTGCAGGCGAAGCGTGTGAGCTTTCACACACCGGCCCTGCACGAGAGCATCCAGCAGTTGCATCAGAGCCCGGAACCGGTCACCACAAACAACCAACAGCAGCCGCCGCAGGAGCAGCAGCAGCAGCAGCAGAGGACCTTTGTGCGAACGCGCAGAAAGTGCCGGGGCAACCAGGTGCAGCTTGAGGAGCAGGAGGAGCTGACCGTGGCGGAGGAGTCGCTTAGCTGGTCACTACCTCCGGTCGCCGTTCGGCAGAGCCTGTACAATCCCTCGCTGCTCGACTCCAGCCGAGTGCTGCTCTTTGTCATCACCAACGAGACGCGCTCGCTGGCCCCCATGACACTGGCCGCCCACTGCATCGGGCTCATGTACAACGTGGTCCTGGCCGTGCAGATGCTGCCCGACGACTGCGTCCTGGCTGGCGAAAAGGTGCGTTTCTAGTCATATAGTATTGTCATACAAAATACAACTTTAGCCTAAAACACTCATATAAAATGAATACTAATATTCTTGATCTTTTAGTTGACGGTGGCGGCCATCAAGGACTATAATCGCGGACGGTCGTACCTGATCGACCTGGCCAAGCGGCAGGGTGTGCCCGTATTTAGTGACATCCAGGCGGCCCTCGAGTGCACCGTGGCCAAGGTGCAGGCGTACAACAATCGGGACCGCTGCTAATTCGTACCTGTATTCAAGTTCCAGCACGTGACAATTAAGCTTATGTCTAATCTAAGGCCTAGTGCAATTTACGTTCTACCTTCCCCCACTAACTTAAACGGTGTTCGACCGTACTCGGAGTACCCTCTTCTAGTTAAAGCTATACGTAATATTATTATACAACATAAACTGAGTGTAAAACCACTAAAATGTCGTCGCCCAGAGAGCGCATTTCATAACCCAATGGAGAAAGTCATGCATTCAGCTCACCTCTCTCTATAATCGCTATATGCTATATGCTTTATGCTAATTTATTATTTATTTAACACAATCCACATTGTACATGTGCTAAATTGACTGTAAATATTTCAGCATGTACAATTTTAGTGCATACGCAATGCAAAACAAACTAAAATTATATACTACCTACTTTATATTCATAGTAAGCATTCAGATATAAATTAATTATTAACTATATAAACGCCCCAATTATGTATATGTTATACCCAAGGTGACCCACTGTACCAGTTAGCTGGCAAAAAATATCTCAATAAACAAATTTTTCTAACATATGTCTCACAAAGGTTTAAGGTTCTTCAGCAGTTTCCGATGGAAAATATGTAAACTTAAAGGTTTTCCTTATCTGGATGAAAAACTTTTCTAATTGGTTGCATAGTCTGCCAAACATTAAGTATACGTATATTATTCTTAATTTAAATCGTTATATTTATTGCAGTTATGATGGATTACTTTTACAATGATTCAAAACTATTTTCGTATTCAAAAATTAATCTTTATAGTCCACGGTGCGGATGAGTTATATTTTATTTCAAATTTGAAGTTTTCTGGCTTTTACGTATGAAATCCTTATATATTATTTTTTCAGTTATGTTTAGTAATAATTATTAAAATGTTTTCTATTTAGGATGGGCATTCCTCTTGTTCCTCTATTCCTACCAATATAACATTTCAGAAAACTAAAGAACCTAAAACAAATCCCATAAAACACACATTTATTTAAAACTACTTAACAATTCCTTCTTAAAGTTCCCAATTCCTGTAAATGATGTTCTTTAACCAAACTTGTTCTGTGTTTAGCCAGTGGTAGACTTTAGTACTGGACCGCTCAGCTGTCGGTTCTTGATTTTATAGCGCGCCTTGTAGCCATTCTTGTCGGCAGTGTACATGGTAATGGTCTGGATGTCAGTCTTATCATCGTAAACGGAGTAGGTGCCCATCACCACAAGCTCCTGCTGGTCGGTGTCCGGATTCAAGAGGACTCCCATTTCCTCGCGCTTGCTGCCATTGGGATCCTCTAGACTGAAAATAGAGAAGGGTTTGCGTGAGGCATCGAATCGTGTTGCAGATTAAATTGACTCACTTGAACCTGTACCCTTCCTTTGTAGGAACCTGGCTATAGTGCTCCGAAATAATGGTCGGGAACAAAGTATCCAGAACACTAGCCGCCGTGCAGGTAGTTGCCATTAGGGCAACCAAGATTACCTGCAAATATGAATTATAATAAGGCTTCACTATTTGGCATGGCCACCAACTTCTACCTACCATTTTAGATGTGGCCATGGTTAAGTCTTTACTGGAGGCTATGATAAACAGGCACCTTTATATATCACCTGAAATCTGCATTGATTTAATCTGTTTCCAGGGTAAACTGCATCCAATAGGCTTTCTATCCAACCGGTTTAATTGATTCGCAAATAAAATTGTGCGAAAATGCCAACGCCTCATTCGGAAGTTCAATGTGGCTTAGAGATTTAGAGTTCAATGGGAAGGAAATTTTGTTATTAATTGAACTTAACATAGTTTTCACTGCTAGGCTTAACGATTGGATTCTAAATTTTAAAATTTTCATTGATTTATCCTTATCCTTGATTTAAGATATGTATTTAACAAAAACGTAAAACAATGAATAAGTTAATGACGCTGCATATTTGAACAAGTTCTTTATGTATTTAGTGTGTTCCATGTTATGCTGAAGAAAAGATTAGGAAGGGACGTTGAGTTTTATTTTTTTTTTTTATTTATATTTCCAATTAAAATATGTTTAAATTTACACTAAATATTAGTGTATAAAATTACCACAGATGATCATTATTATTATTAAGATGTGCGGACTGATTTCGGACTATTCCGAAAATTTGTCTGTGGTCATAGTTTTACTATAAACGAATTATTTTTTTCTCAAAATTTGGAGCGATTTGTTTCTAAGGATATATATAATTGATACATATTTTTTTCGTTTCACACAGCTAGTAATTATTTGAATTTCCTTTTGGCAATAATCATTAATCAAACTCCAAATTGTTCTTCCCAAAACAAACAACACAATTTAATTCAATAAGAATTACAATTTTTGAGCAAACCACATTTTAATTTAATTTAAGAATATAAATTTATTTGCTATGAGAAACTAGTTTTTGTAACATTGTTGTTAGTTTACAATATAGAAGAGAGAAGAGGGAAGAGAGAAATGGACCAGAAATCGAACATTTTTATTTTGTTTATAAAGATGTAACTCCATTTTCATTTTAAACTGAATTTAAAATGCGCGCCATGTTAGAGCTTTTTAAAAATGTCAAATGAAAGCTCCCCTGAATGGCAACTCTCACCAAGTGCTGTGCTTTTTCGACAGGATGGCCACTCGCTCAGCCGAAGATCGTCGAAAATCTGACATGATGGACGTCATGCTACACACGCATACCAACGCCCCCACCCCACACACCGACGAGCACTCTCACTCTCCGCAAATCGCTTTGTTACTATTTTCGCGTGGCTCCGTTTTAAACTCTGCCCAGCAGAACATTAAAAACAAAATGTGATATTAGCGGCTTGTTGGACACGCGTCCCGCTTGCGCGAGTGTGAGTGAGTATTTGTTGCTATTTTATATGTTTGCCCGATTTGGCGACTTTGATTTCAGTCGCCAATCGTCAATCGGGCCGCCGGGTCGACCAAACGTTCTTTTCTCCAATTGGAATGCGAGTGAGAGTGTGTGTGTGAGTGTGTGTGCGTGCGCCAGCCAGCGGGTTCAATCAACTGTAGTTTGCCAGTCGCGCACATTCCGCAACTAGTCTGCGCCAATCCGTCTCTCCGCCCCCCCTCAGCTCCTTCCAGCCAGAGCCGTGCTTAAGAACCACAACACGCTCCATTTGTGCAATGAATGCATGCTAAAATCAAAAGCCAAACGAATTTTGTTTGGCAAAAACAACTACGTAACATTTCAGTGCAGCAGCTGTGTGGCTGTGTGTGTGTGAGTGTGAGCAAAGCAGCAAGTGTTGCTCGCCGAGAGCGCGCCCCCGTCCAGAGAGTGGGAGTGAGAGCGGGAGAGGTGCCTGCTAGGGAGAGAGTGATAAGTGAGAGGCTCTCCTCTCACTCCTCTCCGGCATTGTTGGCGCTTTTATAACGGACCGCACAGAAGCCGTAGTTGAGTTCAAGTGACGTTCGAAGACGGCGGCGCAAAGAAAATCGCTGCAAGAACAACAACAACAAGAACAACGGCAGCAGGAGCAACGCCTAGAACAATAACAAAGGCAAAAACAAAAACAAAAACAAAGACAGCGAAATGTTAAAGTTATTGCTTTTCCGTTTGATTGATATAAATGAATATGCAGTGCGCGGCAGTTATACAACAAAAAATCACTCTTGTGTGCATGTGCGCGGAGAGCTTAATTAAAAGCCCGAGATGAATATCACAACAACAACAACTACAACAGCAACAGCAAAAACAACAAGTGCAATACAAAATCAAAGGCAAAACAAAATCCACTCCCCAATACAAGAGGAGCGTGTCAAATACAGTGCCAAAAAAAGCAACGCCACACAAAGGCTAACAACAAATGCGGATAAAAATAAAAATAATAACAAAGTAAACAGAAGCAGTAGCAGAAATAACCCGGCAGCAACTTTAATTATAATGAGCCACAAAGTCGCATAAAGAAATCAACAAGTGTGTGTCTGGTTTGCTATTCGCTTTCATTCATGCGGTCAGCTCGACGCAAATCAACAACAGCAACAGCAATATCAAGACTGGCCGATAAAAGCCCTGCAGTTGGAACAAGAACAACAACAACAACAACAAAGGCAGTTAGACTATTGTCTGGCCGGTGAGCTTTAAGTAAGTTAAAGTATTCCTAGAATTATTGCACTAGTCGTTCAACCAGTTGGGAGCCTTAACTATATATGCATACATTCATACATATATCTACTTGTTGCCGCCTATTTGCTGAACATTTTAGATGGACAAGCTTTTGGGTTTTATATCAAGAGAGTGGGCAGTGCGGTACGAAAGTGTAGTTTTAAGTAATAAAACTGCACTTCAAATATCCTAATACTGAAATGGAACTCCCTCCGATAAAAGTTCGGTTTATGTGTAAAGTAGAAGTCAGGGAATTGATTTACATTTCTGTAATGATATCTCATTGCCATTGAAATTAAGTTTGTTTGTTTTGGGGATTTGCATGCTCGATTATGTATACTGTTTATTTAAACAAATATTTGTATTCTTTGTCATATAGTTTATTTTACTCAATTGGTGTTTATTTGTGAATTTAGGCATTTGTATATATATGATTTCATTGA
Source organism: Drosophila setifemur (assembly GCA_021224005.1). NCBI lineage: Eukaryota > Metazoa > Arthropoda > Insecta > Diptera > Drosophilidae > Drosophila > Drosophila setifemur. Next base: position 6,653,672 of record JAJJHY010003979.1, read on the forward strand.
TGATAATGGAGTCAGAATGTATTTATGGATATAAATCCATTAGTTATCATGCGTATGTAAACATTTTCAAGCTGTTAAAAGATCCATTTGTTCCTAATTATCAAATTAAGGAAAATTAAACAGCTTTAATGCGGTTTCGTAGAATATTCACCCACTCTCGATTCATATGCATTGTAATCGCTATATGAACCGCACTGTACTTAACTGAGATTTATTCAATCAAGCAGACAAACCTCCTGACACGTGTGCATCATGTAAACCTAGCGGTTAGCTAATGACAGATCTTGGTGGGTGTTTCTCGGTGTGAGAGGTCTCCGAAAGGGCGACATCATCCGGGTTAGATAAATACCGCCAACAGATCAGTTAGGTGAGCAGATTATACAGATATGCATATAACCAATTTCCCAAGGCTAACCCCAAAAGTATGCAACGGATTTTAGTCTAAGGATCATTTAGGTAAAACTAGGAAACTTAAACTTATTAAAGGAAAAGCTCAAACAAACAAGTATTATTTTCCGTAGGTATGTTTTTTTTTAACTACACTGAAACCGGTTTTCGTATTCGACATATTTACGGCAATTTTTAGTAATAGTAAATAGTAAATCAAAGGCGGTTACATATATTTAAAACCTTTTCTTTAAATTATTCAAAATGGCCTGACAATGCAATTCTAAATGAGGAAAAATTGTCATGCAACACGCAACAAGCTAAATTTGAGCACAGTTTAGAAAACGTGTAATACGTATGGAAAAGGTTTTTCCGATAATTTGAGAGATACATTGCGTTAAAGATCTAAATCTTTCTAATAATAGTTAATTAACTTTGTTAAAATTGAGCCTACAATCAAGACTGATTCAAATATATTATTCAGAATTTAACCCCTATTTACCCCTTCAAACCTAACACTGACATTTAATTATCAGTTTAGAATAAAGTTGAAGCAAATACAGTTTGTTTTAAACAAAATGAACTCCAATCCACAACCTAATATTTATTAAAATTCCCTAAAACTGAGAAACTTAAAACTAAGTAATTATTTCGATTATCAATCATTGAACTTGTTACAATTGAATACAATTTAAGGTAATACATTTTGTTCCTTACCTCTTTCTTAACCTTTCAACTCTAGAGCAAAACTCATTGACACAGTAGTTAGGTATTACTTTTGTTCTTGAAACATTGATCTTCACATTTAATGATTAGTATATAATAAAATGTAATTTAATACATTTTGTCCCATTTTGTTCCAATACAAAACTGAATAAATGTGATTAATTTAGAAACAGTAAGGAACAAAAGACAGTGGTGAAATACTAGTTTCGTCCATCATACCTAGATCTTGGATAGCCTGGCCGTGTTCAGAGCCTCCGTCATCAGTCGACCAAAGTCAGAGTGTACCATGCTGAAGAGCTTGACGGCTCGCTCCTGCAGGAACTGACTGGCATCCGTCAGGTGGTCGGACAAGTTGCGGACAAGCCGCTTCCGTCCGCAGTTGTCCAATGTGTAGGTCCAGAAGTCGGTGACCTGGCTGAAGTTGTCCTCGGTGTCGCCGCTCATGTAGCGGTAGACATCCCCGCTCAATGGACAGCACGTTTGCAGGGCCAGTGCACGGGAACTCTCCTTGGGACCGCAGAAAGAGTTGGGAAAGTAGTTGGGGGCTCCGTTCTGGTTGTCGGTCACCGTCATGGGCCCATCCCGCTGGAAGTTCCTCACGTTCACCCTGTACGGACAGTTCACCGGTATTTGCATGTAGTTGAGCCCCATCCGGTGGCGCTGCGAGTCCGCATAGGCGAAGAGCCGACCCTGCAGCATCTTGTCCGGCGTGGGTTCGATGCCCGGCACCATGTGGGCCGGACTGAAGGCCAGCTGCTCGATCTCCGTGAAGTAGTTGGTGGGATTGCGGTCAAGGATGATCTTGCCCACTGGGATGAGCGGGAATTCCTTCTGAGGCCACACTTTGGTCGCATCGAACGGGTTGAAACGGCACTTTTTGGCCTCTTCGTTGAGCATCACCTGGTTTTTGGGTATTCATTTTTTTACGTCTTTTAATGTAATGTAATGTCTAGAATTTTACTATTTTCTATGTATGCATATAAATAGATATGTAAACATAAATAGTTAAATAATAAAACCAGACTTAACTATTTCAAGTAAACATCGAAAAGCATCAAAATCTTGAATAGTCTTACAAATATAAATATTACAAAAAAATAATAAGAAGAAAGTAAAAGATAAATGGGTTGAGACCCATTTGGATTATTATGATTTTTAATATGAAATTATTGCAAAGTTAATAATAAAATAATAATAAAATTCCTAATAACTAGGCCAATAAAACAGGTTCAAAGTCTAAAATTTCGGCCAACAAAATTTTGTTATCCATTTCTGAATTGCGATTTAATGACGAGTTTTATAGTCCCAGCGTAATAAAAGAAAAGTCAATACTATACCGCCCAAGAATAGCTATTAAGAATGGGAATACCAATGACTGCCTACCTGGATGTACATGCTCCAACTGGGGTAGTTGCCCTTTTTGATTGAGTTGTACAGATCTCTGATCGCGTAGTCCGGATCGTGGGACTTCAACTCATCGCATCGGCGGGTGTCGAGGTTCTTGATGCCCTGGTCCGTCTTGAAGTGGAACTTCACGTACTGGGTATCGCCACTCGGGTTGACCATGCGATATGCGTGCACTCCGTACCCGTGCATGTGCCTGTAGCCGTCGGGCGTTCCCCGATCGCTGAAGTACATGAGCAGGGCGTGCAGCGTCTCCGGACGCAGGGTCATAAAGTCCCAAAACATGTCCGGATCCCTCAGATGCGTCTGCGGATTGCGCTTCTGGGCATGGATCAGGCTGGGGAAGAGCGAGGGATCCCTCACATAGTACACCGGCATGTTGCAGCCGACAATGTCCCAGATGCCATCATCTGTGTAGAACTTCAGGGCGAATCCACGCTGCTCACGGACTGAATCCGGCGAGCCATTCTCCCCACAGGCCACCGAAAATCTCATTGCGATGGCTGTGCGTTTCTTTACCTTGTCAAAGATCGAGGCGGCGCAGAATTTCGAGATGTCATGGGTGCACTCAAAGTAGCCGAAACCCCCGGCTCCCTTGGCATAGGCCACACGTTCGGGTATCCGTTCCGAATCGAAGTGCATTACCTCGTTGATGTACTGCATATCCTGAATCAGAGCCGGACCCCGTGGCCCCACCGTCTGGATGGCATCCTGCACGCCTATCGGCGACCCACTGGCGGTGGTGCACTCCTTCTGCACCTCGGACTCGTTGGTCTTGTAGTCGATCAGCTGATTGGAGGCCGGATCGCGGGAACACATTGTACAATTTCGAAATACAACTTAATGCGCTCGAAAAAACTAGAAATTCTAAATTTTGCAAGAATTAAATACTTCCGAGCTAATATTTCACACACTTGATTTGATCCACAAACTTGGACTTTGAGAATGAAGCTAGTCGTGTCAAGTGTTAGGCCAAAATGAAGTCTGGTTCCAAGTCAGCTTGTTTGATCGATGAAATAATAAATTTAAAAATATTGTATTTAAGTAAAGGCGAAAAAATTGGACTAATAATAATGATTAATGGCGTAAAATTATGGCCTTAGAATTTGGTTTAAAGGCGGATTCTTATGTCCACAAAATGCTGTTTAATATCTGTAAATTCACTCTAAAGAAATGGATTTTGTATCTTCAAATTATTCATGGTTTGAGCAAACTAAATAATAACAATAGTTGTCTTTGTTTAAATATGTTAAGCTACTTTAAAATATAGAAATTATATGCTAAATTAGGGCTTAAGTAGAATCCATAAGAACTAAAGCTCTGTTTAAAAAAAAATATATAATAATATTTAATATGCAGAAGGAATCAAGCTCAAACATTTTTAATTTCATTCGAATTTTATACTTTTCCATTTTATACTTAAATATGATATTTTAATATGATTTCAATAATTAGTTCGATGAAAATGTTTGGAACTCTATTGGGTAAGATATTTTTTAAATAATTTAAACTACATTTAATCCCCATAAGAATTGGCTTTAAGTATATTTCTAAAAACAAGACCTTTTCAATTATTCGCCATTGCAGTCTTAGTTCGCACCAACATGAATTGTTTTATCCAATAATTGGATGTTTTCGGGATTAGTGATTAGTTAATCCGACTTATCTGCCCTGTCCTAACCAAAAGAGGGAGTGATAAAACTTTAGCTTTCGCATCGAATAACGCTCGGTCTGGTTCTCAGCGTTTTTGGTGTTGTTTAAAGCGGCTCGCGACAGTCACGAGCGTTCAAAGGTGAAAAAGTGACAGCGCCAACGAGGGGGTCTCTGCGTCAGTGATACGATAAGCTATGGCAGAGAGAAATCGGGCAGGGAGATACGGAAGAGTGAGAGGCCCAGCCGGGGCGCTAGAACCCGCAGAGCCCCATGGGGCTTATCGGCTGTTCTGGCACTCGAGCGAGCGCAACAACAAAAAATTCGCATAATGGCAAACGGGTGGAAGAAAACCATAATGTTTGGTAATCAGAAATTCATTTTCACTGCTATCAGTAGGGAGTAAATTTTTGATACAACTCCCACCTTCTCTCTCTTTTTTTTTGTGCCGCCTTGGGTCATTTTATCTGGCCCAGTCTATAACGCATAGAAGATTACGATTTTGGGCATTTTATTTTTTTTTAGGGTTTTGGGTATATATTTTCGTGGGGGGGGAGTTTGGCTTTGGTTTATGAAAGACCCATAAATACCCCGGATAGTACAGGTGGGCCTGACACATCGCTGATATGGGATTGTTAACTGCATGACTCCACCTACCGTAAATATCCGATGGGGGCCTGTAATGTTCGGTTGTTGGGCACTCGAGTTTGATACCCATGTGCATTGTGTGCTCAATAGCTCTGTAAGCACATATATATATATATACATATTTTTGTAGATTTACAGGCGATGCTAGTTCTGTCTGATTATCGGACAATTATTGAAACTTTAATTTGCCCGTGTTGCTTTGTGTTTAACCAGCGATAGATTGATATATGACATCTAATCGATTGCCTTCCCTTCTTCCAGTTTCTGGGCTATGGCTTTATGACTTTGTGATTGGATCCCCGAGCCCAAAACTTGTAAATACAATATAACCAAATAATGAAACACCCGCAGGATCTAAGTACACCCGATGTACAGCAGCTCATGAAGGTCAATAAGGTGGAGAAAATGGAGCAAGAATTGCCAGAGCCTGGTGAGTTTATTAAACAAATATATTTCAATTACAAGTAATTTTAAAGTTGAGAACATTTATTTTTTTAAATATTATTATAGTCTCATCTATTATTTGTTGTCACGTTGTTATTCGAAAAAATGAATAATACTGTATTTGTATTTGTTTTTAAGCAAACATTTTTTCGTTCGTTAATTCTTTACTTTAAAAAACTCATAAACATGTCTTATCTAATTGATCGAACAAAATTGCAATTTCCTGCAATTAGTGAGAGTTTTACAACTACATAAATTGTAGATTTTTCCTTTCTAAGTAAAGTTTTTCATTATTTGTAGTTTAGTTGTAAGCATTTTCTTTTCGAATTATATATTTTACGCCGCAACAAAGTTTCCCAATCCTGTCGCGATTATATTTACAACCCTCGATCATATTTTCAAATCACTTTGATAGCAACATAAACATTATATTATTCTGGTCAAAACAAAAAACACGTGCCACGTGTGGTAGCCAAATCATAGCCAAAACCGCTTTTAGCCAGCGGTTAAATTATAAATAGTCCCATGGCCTTGATAAGATCGCTAAGCAGCCGATAAGCCCTGCAATCATTATACATTTTAATACCATGTTTATTGATTTGGAAAATTTGCTGGCCCAGCCGCGGCTGCAAGTGCTGATGTTGCCATTCCAGTTGCAATTGAAACAGAGCCCAGAGATGGAATAAAACGTCAGCGAATATGGCTGTAAGACACAAAGAAAACGCGCACAAAATTAAGCGAAGTGAAACGTAATCGTAATGTTTATCTTAACCCCGAAGGGTTAAATATGCGCAACAGCAACAGCACACAACACAGTGCGACTAAATACTGGGTCTGGGGCTCCTCTATACCTATATACCTCTACACCTCTACACCTCAATACCTCTGTAGCTTACAAGCCAGCCAAGTCGCCAACTTGTTGAATATTTATAGAGACGATCGGGCCGAGGTTGGTCTGTGTGTGCCGGGGTGTCACCTCAGTCGGTGACATGACGACACTTTTTTCCCCCCAGCCGAAAGCAGATTCATACCGACTCTTTCCTCCTGTAATTCAATGGTATTATGCATGGAGAGGTTCAGGGGCCGGCGCTACTAAATGCTATATAAGCTGAAGACCTTTCCTGCTGATATGATTGGGAGGTTATCGCCCAGACGCGAACTCCTTTCCTTTTGCCTGGGCTTTTGCAAATCCCTCCCTTTTTTTCTGTTTTTTGTTCTGGGTCAAGCTTTTCTAATTAAAAAACTCATTATCTAGCTGATATAGCCGCAGTGCCAGACGAACTAACGAAATAACCCACATATTTGTATCACTTCGGTGAGCGTTTTCTATTTTTTGTTTTTGTTTTTTTTTTCGGTGATATCCGCTTCCGACATTCATTAATTTCCATGGGCAGATAATGGAATAAGTGCCTTGCGTCAAAAATGTGATATAAAGTAAACAAATGCAAATGAAAGGTTTCGCCATTGAAAGGCAAACTAAAAGTGTAGGCCACTTGCATATATCTTTGCGATATCGGGGATGGCTAATGCAAAACTATTGCCAAGAAATAAGTTTTGAAACTCCTTTTGATTATGAATGGTGTTCAAATCGTATCCCGATGTTTGTGAAATCGATAAAGTGCAATGCATTTGGATTACTTCCTTGCTAAATCATGAGTTTCAAATGCATATTGCTTTATTATTGTAATATCATGAATGAATTCGTTTTCATATTTTGTATTGTAGTATACACTATTAAAATTTTATATGGTATTAAAATTATGTATATATTCGAATTCATTTCTTTAATTTTTGTAGATTTTTAGATTGAAAACTAGTTTTTATGGGAAATTGCTTAATGAGGAAGGGAAAAGCTTTTGAAATTAGTCATGATTATGAATGGTGTTGAAATCGTATTATTGTATAATTATTTTAATATGAATTGTTTTTTTCTAATAAATATTGTTTCCAATTATGTATGCTTTACTTATTATTGGTTACATTTAAAATCTTCAATCTTTGAAGGTTTTTAGATTGAAAACTAATTTAAATAAATATATTTTAATGGCAAATCTCTTGAACTGAAGTCGAATGGTTCAATGAGGGAGGGAAAACCTTTCGAGTCGAGTGGCCGGCAGTGAAGTAGCTCACAGCTCGAACCCATTCCAGAGAATCGCTCCTTACACAATCCACTTGTCCGGGCCTATCCTCACACTTGAGCTAATTCTCCAATTAGTTAGAGCTGCCGCAGCCCCAGCAGATAGCTTTATTCAATTGCGATGCTTATTATTTCTGATTGTTTCACGCAGGAGCTCGCTCGGTGCGCCGAGTATCTCACAGATGCGGCGGCGAAAACAGGAAAGCGAGCAAACTACTCAGCCAATGTGGACACATTTCACTTAAAGTTGTCGCCGCTAAATGAAGTGTAAATAGTAAATTGCAGTCAAACATTATGAATACCATAATCATCATCATTATTGCCTTCGTCATGGATATGATCATTGCATTCATGTCACAGTTCCAGTCGCAGTCGCAGTCAGCCGCCAACGAGTGATCGTGATCATGATCGTGATCATGAAGTCGATGACGAACCACACATGCAAATCACATGTGTATCCCATGGATACGGGGGCCGAGCTCGGTTCATTCTTCGCTCTGCTGTCTCCATAAAAATGTATGCAAATAAAATAATAATTTTCGCACAAAATTCACTTAACGAAGCACCAGAAAAGTGCCACTCTGACAAAGACAGAGAGACAGAGAGAGAGAGAGAAGGCAAGCTGAAAAGACAGGGACAGCTGCTGCTTTTGGCTTGGCTAATTTTCATAATTCTCTGGAAATTGCAATCCTCAAGGGCCGCCACATGTGGCCGGGAAAAGCGACAGCCATCAGCCCGAACATGACATGCATTTTATTTTAATTCTACTCTTTTTTCCCCCGTTGTTTTCCATCCCGACGGACGTTTTTCTTTTGTTACATTATTTTCATCACTACACCACAACATCATACCACACCACACCCCATGCAGGAAGCGTATCTCTCGGATAGCAACTGCCGGAGTCGGAGTCGGAGTTGCTAGAGTCGGATTCGCGATTGTGGGGACATTTGTGTGCGTGTGAATCACTCGGATCGGTTGGTCTCCGTTTCAAACCAAAACATATGCGTCATTTACAGGCCCAGATTGCCGCTGTGTGCAAGTAAACATATTTTGTAATTGCAATTAATGCAATCTCTCAACCCCATTTCGCGGGATCATCCATATGATGTTTTGCATCAATGCCACAGTGGAAGAAGCGACTGAATCGGGTCTCTCCAAGACGACAATTTATATGCATGGAGCCAAGGGAATTTTTTCATACAGATAGTGAGAGAAATAAATCAGTGGAATGGAAAATAACGTCTAGTTTCTTTATGAGATATATGTTATATGTATAGTTATATGGTTACAGGAAGCAACTAGATATCTGGGAATGCGCAAAATAGTCAATATTTCAAAAATCTATCTTAGATAAATATTATATTAATTATGAAACTCTCAAATGATATTATTTGGTTTATTAAAACCCTAATAGTTCCCACTTATGTACCCTTAAAAATAATAAAGTACAAATTGTATAATTTTTTCGTTAATAAATATGTTGTAAAATTCGAATCCCCTTGGAAGAGATGAATCTTTATAGCAGGGTCTGTGATTCGGAACAAGATTACTATAACTGGTGAATATGCATATAAAAAAAGGTATCTGAAATCTGGCAAAATGAAGTCGTTGGAAATGTGTAACTGTCAATCAAAATTCCCTGCAAATCGCACCCTCATAATTATATCAAGTTCTCGCAATGCCGATTATAGCGAGGATGATGATGATAATGATGATGATGGGGGGACGGGAATGGGAATGATGACGACGATCGGGCGGGATTCGAAATGAAATGCAATGAAAGCAAAGTGCACAATGAGTGGGCAACTTGCAGCTGGAGGGAAGCTCCGTTTCGTCACAGAAATTCCGCCGTATAAAGTACAGCGGAATGAAGAGGCGACGTCGCGCAGACTGTGATTATGAGTGCGAGAGAGACAGCCACTGTGGGGCAGAGCGAGAGGGAAACAGTTGGTGGGGTTTGATGACAGACAAGGAAATTACTTTCAATTGAATCAGAAGTATCAATCAACGGCAGTAACACACACAAAAAAAAAACAAAACAAGCTGTTTGAAACTCTTCTGTCAGTTTTTCCACTCATCGATTTATCCCTGGAAATTCATAATTTTCCGACACTTTTCAGCCTGTTATCAGAATGTCACTGATAAGGGGAAAGAGGAGAGGAGCAGCGAGTGCCTTGAGCGGTTTAGCTTAAGGCGCTTACTAATCGTCTATATAAGACTATATCAACAAAAACAACGACCTACAATAATGCCTCACTACTATACTATATATGTGCAGCTCCCTGTCTCGGGGCCTCTAGCCATCTCCATCTCCCTCTAGCACTTGCCCTATCTCTGTCTACTACTGTCTGAGGCTATGAGGCTGCAGCTCCGGGTTTGATAAGCTACAACGGAGATATCAGCCGATCACCACTGGCTGTTTGTCGAGCTGAAAGTGAAGTGATCTACAAATAAGTTAATCGGGAAACAAATATATCCGAAGAGCCTGAGCTAATATCTATCCCAAGCAATGGAAGTCGAGAAGAATTCTCGAATAACAATATTATGTCATTTTGTTCACTAGATCTGCAGCATTTATAAAAAATTATTGATTATTTAAGTTAGCTAAAAATATTTAAGAATATATTAACTACATTGCCTTTATAGTTAGTTAGGTATTTGTTTATCTACACTAAAGCAGAACTAAAGCAGTTCCCCATAACATATTCCATTCTTAATTAAAAACAAGAAAGGAAGGCTAGCTTCGGAACCCGAAGCTTAGAATACCCTTGCAGACCAGTTGCCTTTAAACTGTTCCATCGATTGGCAGCTTTAGGATATAGTGATCCGATCTTTGGTTTTAAAATTTCTAAAAAGGCTTTAATGTCTATGAAAACTGTTTTTCTCAAGAATGAATTAATTGTCTTAAGAAATACCAGAGTTATGCTCAATGACCCATTTTCTCCTATCGTTCCTATGGCAGCTATAGGATATAGTGGTCCGATTTTAGTAAAACTTTCAGGATATGTCAAAAATTGCTATTAAATAGAGTTTACCAAAAAATAAATAAATTATCTTGAAAAATGACGAAATTATGGCACTTTTCCCAATCGTTCCTATGGCAGCTATGTGATGTAGTGTTCCGATTCCGGCCGTTCCGACTTATATACTACCTGCAACAGATTGAAGGGTTGGTGCAAAGTTTCAGCCCGATAGCTTTAAAACTGAGGGACTAGTTTACATAGCAACCGACAGACGGACAGACGGACAGACAGACGGACAGACGGACATGGCTAGATCGACTCGGCTGGTGGTGCTGATCAAGAATATATATACTTTATAGGGTCGGAAATGTCTCCTTCACTGCGTTGCAAACTTCTGGTCAAAATTATAATACCCTCTGCAAGGGTATAACAAGAACAACAATTTTTTTCAATGTCTTTGTTATTTCCCCAATGAAATTAATATTTATTTGTTTAATCTTAATATTAACTTGGTAATTTTATATCTGTGGTATTCCTGTAAATGTATTTAACAGGGAGAAAGAAGCATTTCCTAATTAATGAAGCCAAGTCCGTCTGTCAGTCTAGATGAACACATAGAACACGGATACTACGAAAGGGCCTCAGTTTTTCATGTGTAGACTTTTATAAACTGAAATACGTAATTACATATTAAGATTCGTTTGGTAATCACGCATATTAAGATTGTTTCAAATTTTGCACACGCCGCCACCGCGTGGAGACTCTTGTAGATCAAATTTGCTTAACATTTTTGCCACGCCCCTCCAGACCTCGCTATTTACATTTATTCAACTATTAATGAAAAAGAAATACATATCTACCAAAATTCCTACAGATCGAATAATTTTTTAAGGGAAGTTGATTAAAAAATGTTTATGTAGAGGTAATTTTAAAATCTTGAACCTATTAAACTGTGATTTAACAGAGGTGTTAGAGGTATCCCATGGTATTCACTTCACGATAGCTCCTGTTATTTTTGAATACCGTAAAAATCTAAATCTCTTCTTTTGCTGAGATAAGGCCCCAAAAACCCGAGACCCCTACAAAGTGGTAATCTTCAAAACTGTGAAGAAAATAAGCAATAAAAACTATTTATTTAAATGAAAGCTCAAAAACATACAGAGCCTCAAACAAATATATACAGATATGGTTTTATTATGTGTGCCATTAAACAATTTGAATTATATGTACACAAGCACGACCATATATACGAACGTATATATTTTGTGTATGTATATATTTGTGTGATCCGCTTAATCTAGGCTGATAAGGCCGTCCGTCGCAGCGGCGATCTTCTGCGCATGCCCCCGATCCAAAACCGATCGAAAGCGATCCACGCCGATCCGAGCGATCCGAACTGTTAACAATTTTGCTAAGACGACGGCTGCAATAATAATAATCACACAGCCAACAGTAACAGCAACCGGTGCGATAGCCAATGCCGTAGTAATATTATTTATTAAAGTTTTGTACGATCGTTGGCGCGGTCCGCTTTGAGCCGAACGATCCCCCAAAGCTTTCGGCGTCGCTTCGTCGGTCGGTGTCGTCGGTGCCGTCGGCTTCTATATCTACAACAAATAATATTAAGACAGTTAGTACGTGTTGAGAACATTATTTGAGGTTTAGTCAGTGTTTTGCACTAGGCGGTATTAATACGGACACCGCAGGCTCACCCTTGCTACCGGACACCCAACAGAGCACAAATCAAGCCGGCTTGGAAACCCCAATATATATACCCTCAGCAATATCGAGAAAGACCTGTGGAAAAAGGATTCGCGAAACGCACTGTGATAAAAACATTTACGATTTCACCTACCGCCTTAATTCGCATCGAGCATTTGTTTGCATTATTTATTTATGCAACTCGAAGGGACATATCCCCTACACATATGTAAATCCATATATACCGCATCGAACCAATTGCCGACGGTTCGGCTCTGCTTCGGCATTTTAAGCAGTGCGGCGGTTTTCTCTCGCTCCTTAACTTTCATCGCTTCAGCTATTTTCGGTTTTAATTTGTGCAAATATTTAACTTTACTTAAGTGTGTCTCTGGCCCCTCACCTCAGCTGGCTTAAAATAAAAACGGCGAGAATTATGCAAAAATAGCAACAACAACGAAAAATGTTCACCACCAATAACCGCGGCAACAACAGCAGCAACGGCGACAAAAGCAACAACCGTCTGTGAAAAAGTCAATTTGCAAAAGAGTGTGAAGGACTTTCAAATATTTACCCGACTGCCATCTTCATTATTACGTGGAAGGAACTAGCTCGAACCCTCCGCCTCCGCCACCGCCCCCGCCACACAGCCTGCTGAGTAAAATCTGTGATCGCAGCCAATCGGATCGGGTTTAATTCATTTTCGAAACGTAAATTATCAGCGGAGATTAACGCAATCATTATGTACGCCTCAATGTTGCCCAGTTTGCTAAATATGAAAACGGAGAACCTGACTAATTCAAGCTACGACGATGCCTTCCTTCTGGAGGAAAACCTACTGCACATTATGGGTGAGTGGGAGGACCTTTTAGGAAACAAAAGCATTTAAGAAAAAATTCAACAACAATGTTAAATAAATCTTATCAAATCGGTGGGCAGTCTAAGAATAAGATGTTCTCAAGAAGCTTCAGCTTTTTCCAAATTTGATTTAATTAAATCAAGTTTAGCTTTATAGCCTATAAAAGATAATGCGTTTATCCATAAACAAAACTAAAAAATATAGTCGAGTCATGCTGAAAAGAGCTTCTGTCAATTTGTAATGGGTGAATAGAAACAAAATTACTAAAATTCCACCGAGGTACAAACTATTATAAATAATATTATATTAAGAAAACCACATAGGTAGGCAAAAAAAAAAAATATCCAAAATTTTATATCGAAATAAATCTCTTGATGCGGGGTAGTTTCTTAGAGGGCATCAATTAGTCTATACAGATCATCGTCTCAATGTGTTCTGTTCCCAGAGTTGAATACCTCTGATAAGATACATTTAATTGCGTCCATGACAACATCGAAAACAACTCATAGCCCAAATCAGGCGACATCCAGATCTCTCCTCATTATGTGTCCATCGATTTGGGATCAGTGGTTGGTCCTAAAAAAAAAGCCCCCTACACTGTATTTGACATTTGGTTGGCCCATCCCCGATGTGAGTTTTATCTGCGGCTATATCTGGCAGCAGATAAGTGCGGCTATCACAAGCAGTTCTTTCATTGGGGGTGGCGGATTTATCGTGGTCCCTCAGCTCATTATCAGATATGGCCGGACAATAAAAACAACTTTATTGCAAGGCTTATCAGCGATTCTCTGCCATTGTGCATCCGAAACGATAAGATTCCATCACCAGCCAAGAAGCGAATGAAGCCACAGAATTAACGAATTTGCGTTGTTTGTTCTTGAAATACCCTTGCAAAAGGTATGCTTAAATGCTTTTCTTGCCAGAAATCCTGTTTTAAAATATATATTTAAATTCGATATATTTAATATAATGTTTTTGTTGTTTATTAAAACCGATTTCCAACAATATATGTAGTTTATAGTAAGAGTATTATTAAGAGTAGGATTACTTTATATTTTGGGCTAATAAACATGAAAATATATGATTTTGTTTTGGACATTTGATTGTCAAGCTAAAAATGGAACCAACTTTAATCTAGCTGAAAATCTGCCAGCTGAAATTAAATATTTTGATGTTGTGTTTTCACAAATGAGTGGTTCGGTTAATTATCAAGCGGTTCGTTCACTTTCAATACAGTTATTGGAACCTATATTACTTTAGTAAATAGCCCCCCGATCCTAACTCATCAAGGCAATTTGTAAAAGGAAAAAAAAAACTATAACAGCAATCATGCTTACATGTGCCATTTGTACTTAATTTCTTGCAATTATTCAGCTACCTTATTGAACTAATCACTGGTTTTCCGATAGTAGTGATCTAACCGGAAATACTACCCGTACTATATGCATATAGCTAAGTATTACCCACTTGAGTGGTACACACACGAACAGAACAGAAGCCTATAGTAAACGATAAGCATGGTCGAAAAGCTGGGAAAGTTAAGTCTGATTGAGTGTCAGATACTCTAAACAGCCGAAAATCACGAGATAAGTTCGAAAGTTCCACTTGTCGAAGAGTCAAAGTGTTTGGCTTATCTGTGGTACAAGAATTTCATAGCCTTTGACTGAGGATCAATAGTTTCAAACCTACTTTGAAATCAGAATCAAATCTTAATAAAACCGACTCCCTGCAGCAGGCGACATACTTGTATATTGGCCAAAGACCTATCTTGTAAATGTGGATCTTTCTGCTGGGTCATGCTGACAAGTCGCACTATCGGTTGAATACATCCCATTCAAAATAATGGTCATAAAGACTTCGTTTGGGGTTTTTTTAATCACTGCTTTCACACGCTCAACTCACTGTGACTTGCAGTTAGCATTTCGCTGGAAAATAAAGTCGGGCTGTCTAGTATGCTAATTAGCAATAATAAAAGTAAATACGAGAAAAATGCATCATCAAATAATCCGGACAAAAGAAACTATCTTTGGCTGCTGACCCAGACAGAAGTGAAAAACTTATCAAATTAAATAGGTAGCATTTCAGGCCGAGCTTCGGATAAATTAAACGAGTGCTTTCAGCCGCAAAGTTCTAAATGCCATGATACCTGGTTCAAGGAGAAGATTTGTTTTAATTGCTGGCGGCGGCAGTCGTTGGTGCTATTTGCTATTCGCTATTTGGAGATACAAATGTATCTGAAACACGTTAGCGCCCAATTAAGAGGACAGACGGACATAGCTACCATAACAAACATGGTTAATGGAAATTACACTTGACTCGAATCTAAGTACGTAACGAGAAGCTTTACTTTCAGCATCGGATGGATAGAGCACTCGTACAGGTCGCGCGATACAGATACATAGATACAATAGTTTTAGCTGGTTTTTTGCCGTTTGATTGGCCTGTGTTTTGCTTGCCGCTTTGCCTTTTCTTAATAACAATTTAATTGAGACGTTTTTAGTATTTTAATTATAGACAATATAAGCGCAATTATTAGTCATAAAAATAATGATAATGCCAATAAAAAAGTAGGTTCTTACGAGACGCTGTCGTTATTAATTGGATCAGGCCAGAGGGGGGAAATACGAAACGCAGATTTAAACTTAACCTAGGCCAACCTAAAACAATGATCGCATTCTGTCAGCTGGAAAAACCTCAAGAAGTTGACAATATTTATATTTACCTGGCAAATATGCTCAAACCATTTCACAACCACATTGTGGCTTTTCCAATTTGGCGGGTATTATTCCCCAGAACACTCAGGGAGAAATCAAATACAATTTATGAGAAATCTTTTTTTTTAAGATAACGTTTTTAGTTTGGATACATTGCTGATTTTTAAAATTTGATTTGGTGAGTGTATCTATAAATTTTAACCACCATTATTTGCAGTCAAAAGCAAGATCTCTAACTGAGAATGCAAATTTTAGCACAAATAATGGAAAGTTGGAAACTTCCAATATCTAAGATAAACATCCGCTGGGAAATCATCCCCAAGCCGATGGCGATGAAAGCGATCGCAAAGTTCGCGACGGGGTAAGATGGAGATCAGTCCAGTCCAGTCCCTGGGGATGAGCTCAGAGTTTGCTGGAGGACTGATTGATGTCGGTCTATTATTCGCAGTGATTTCATATGAATTTCTACGCACAAGTGTTTGCTCGATTCAAACCCAAACTCTTGATTTTTCCCGGGCTGATGATGCAAAGTTGGGTTTTCGGTTGATGTTTGGTAATGCCCATAAACCGATATTTATTGTCAATTGTTTGTTGACAGTCTGATAGAATATGGATGTTAATTGCAGTTTGCAAATGTTAAATACAATCTGTGGGGTGTCGGTGCCCGGGTCAAATCATTAACTTAAATTGCAATCCTCCCACAGATTTGAATAAATGCCTCCCCCTTACCGGAAATCACGGATGCAATAAACTAAAAACTTGCAAAGTTCAAGGAACTATCGTTGAGGGGAGGGATCCGGTAACCTTCAACGTTGCATCACTCCTGGGCGTTGTCATGAGGTCACATCGTGGGTGGGGTTAGGTGCATGCAGCTGCGCAAGTAGCTGATAATATTCTATCTGTACAATTCCGCTATATAAGCATTCTCCCCAGCAAAATTTCCACCTGGCAATTAGACATTTTTTTTTTGTGCTTCATCCGCCCTACGCATCTTCATTGAGTTTGATCTCTGACATGCAATTTCAATTTAAACGAACTAGCAATAATAATTCTCTGGACAGGCTGGGGGTTGCTTTGACAACTCATTGGTTAAGTCAAAGGTTATCAAAATATTTGAATTACATTTTTTGTATCTGGGCTTAAGCATTATAAACAAATTTATTCGGACAATATTAAGAAATTAATAAAATTATTGAAACTATGGGTTATAATATGGATCGATCTCAATTTACAACAAAATTTTCCGAGACAGCTTTCTAATATAATATTTTTTATTATCTAATACATTTTTGGGAAATAAAATAAAAACTCTGAGCTAAAACAAGATTTCAAGTTTCACATTAATAAGCCATAATATATATTCAGAGTAAGCTTTTTAAATTGTACAAAAAGTAATCAAATGATGAAACACAAATTAAATTTTTGTATGACATAACGCTCCAAAAAAGACAGGGTATACCAGCAGATAAAAAATAATAGTAAGAGTACCAATTAAAAAAAGGCAGCCCTGATATCTGGCTGATTCACTTTTTATTCTCCTACCCCTGCCTGCAACTTTGTTTCGCATATTTTTTTTTGCTAATTGCGCTTGTCGCATGTGGACAGCGTATGTTCACTTGTTGTTTCGATTCGATTCGGATTCGGTTTCGATTTCGAATGTTTTCATTTTGTTCGGCGATTTTAAATTGAGCATACGCCGTGTGTGCTATCAACGACAGATGGGGGCTTCGTTGCCATTAGGCACGTTATTGAGTCTCTGTCGCCGAGCTGCGACGTCGATAAGAGTCAATATAATACTCGATTGGGGGTTGTAAATGTGTGTGTGTGATCGGAGGGGGAGGGNATGTGTGTGTGAGATGGGAGGGGGAGGGGGAGGAGGGGTCATGGGGTTACGGGGATACAAATTACACACTTATGTGGGTTTAATGGCTAGACGATCGCCGCAATGTCGTTGAAACAAAACAATAATTAAGGTTATTGTTAAATTGCTATTTTCATGTATACACATTGATAAATCTGTGTGGGTATGTGTGCAAGTTTCAAGATTTTCTAGAATTAGCTGTGACTTCCTTAATACCAACACACACTTAAAAAGTGATTAGGGATTATCATAGCTATTTTTATACCAACCCATTTAGCTACATATTTATAATCAAGTTCAGCACCTGTGATAATAATCAATTTAACGTTATAAAAGCTAAGCTTTTCCAGCTTAGCAAAAAAAAAAAACTACCCTTGTAGGGGCTATTATAATTCTGTCCAGAAGTTATCATTTATATATATTTTAGATCAGCATCAATTACCCATATCCGTTTGTCAGTCCATTAATATTATTGTTTGTTTCTTGTTCAAGATTAAACTTGACTTAAATACATAGTGAGTTTAAAATTAAAAAGTAACCAACAAACCTACCAACATATATTGTCATATTTTTGCTATGTCTGTCATAGCTTTATTTGAACCGAGTACCACGTTTAGTATCCGCAATCATGAAAACTCTGCATGTGTTCTTATCAACCTTCAATGTTTTTTTGTGACTAATAGTTGACTAATGCGATGCAAACGAGGAACACGCCATCCAACTTATTCGACAATTATATGTATCAATGCTAATCAATGTTCATGGATCAATGAATACATTTTATTTTCAATTTTAACCACTACACGATCTTATATAATGTTGTTTATTAAAAAAGATTGATATATGTGTGTTTGGTAAACAACAAAATTGTTGCTAAAAATAGATACAAATTTTGCGTAGTTCGAACAAAGTCTCCGCCCAACTCGTGTGCGGCACAAATAATCCCATATATATATATTTATACTATATATTACTCATACGTACACGCATGAAATTTTTAACTCTTCGAGAGAGCATTTTGAAAATACAAAATAATCATATAAAACCCTTGAATTTATTAAGCTAAACTAACTAAATAACAGTATATCAATTAAATAAATTCTTCTCAATGAGAATGAGAACCCTTTAAGACCAAATGATTTTATTTTTAGACCAAATGAAACAATGATTTGTTTATTTTCGTAGATGATGCCGTAAAAATAAATAGGCGAGACGAAGAGTATACATATGTGTGTGTGTAATGGTACAGATTCGTATCCATCAATACGAAAATCGAAAATTAACGTCGGAACGTGAATAACTCGATTCGATTCTCTCACTCCCGCCACGCTCTCTAGATCTATTTATTTATACTTTTTTGGGGGGGGTTTTTGGGGGCTCGTCGCCCGCTGGCCGCGAATATTGTGTTCGGCAAATTAATTAAGCAAATTACGCTGAAAAGGCCGCACACGGACGGATGCACATAAATAAGAATAGATAAATTATGCGTGTACGAGTGTATGAACAAATACTGCGTACGTAGATATTTTGCGTTTATTGGCGCTTTGGGATTCTCAGGTGCTACACTTGTTGCTTCTTATCAGGACACATCGTAAATGTACATACATATATTTTCGATTGCTGTGTTTGCTCTGGCGTTTTATCAAGAACCATAAACTACGAGTATTTGCGGCAGAACTCACAAGAAATCCGCCAAAAAATATTTTGAGCAAATCGCGCGAATCCGATATTTTCTAATCTCAGATTACGATTTGCCCACTTCAGAGCGGGCATCAAGAGCAACAACAACGTTTTTGCAATACTAACGATGACGAAGCGTAAAAACTGAACTCTAACGATGACTAGGCTAAAAAGAAATATTACTTACAGCGGGGCCTGTTTCCCCACCCAGCGAGCGTGCGAGCGAGATGCCGCCAGGTGCGAAAGAGAGCGCCTGCGATGGCGAGAAAGTTTTATGCGCGAAATGATAGCAAACGAGTATTATGCTTAAATTCACCTTTTTGTTTGTGTGTCTGTGTGTGTGTGTTTTTTTTTTTGACGTGATTTTTTGTTGTCTGTTGAGCGGGAAAAACAACAATATTAGCTGTGATAAAAGACACACATACACACACGGATGCAGATAAGAATATTTGGCCGTAATTACTACTAGCGTTCGCTTTTTTTTTACTTAAAACTTCTGTGGCTCTGGGGTTTGCTCTTATTTCGCATTGGATTTTCAACGGGTGAGGTTTTCAGGTGATACAGGTGATACAGGTGTCAATTGGCACTGACCGAGTGCCGTGATTAATTGTCTGAGAATCTGTAAACAAAAGTGTTAATTTGTTGTTCCGAGTGCCTTAATGAGAAGTCAATTAAAATCGCAAATGTTTACGAATCAATTAACTAAGGAAGATTAACCGCGGGATGAAAAAATTCCGATAAATAGAGGAATATATTTTTTTTAAAAGGTTAAAAAGGATCACGTTGAAGAAAAATCACTTGGTTTTTAAATAAACTAGTATACAAATACATTGAAATATTTGATTAACTAAATGAAATTTACCCTTATAAAAAACTTTTTTAATTTTATTGTCTGTGACTAATAAAACAACTTTTATAATAAAATTTTTTTTTTTGTTACTTAGTTCTTTGACATTGAAATGTATTTTAAGCAACCATTTCTAATTTATTGATGATAAATAATACATTTCTGACGTATTTATAAATTCTCCACTGATCTTGTTTAAAAAAAAAAAAAACATTTTATTTTTGTTATTAAGCAATATACAATACATTTTTTTTATAAACGAAGAGTGTTTTCCATAATTACAAAGAACAATCTCCCACTGTGCGAGCATCTTTATTGTTTTTTATTAAAAGCAACTACTGTAAACCTTTTCCTCTTTTGCGCTTTACTAGTATTTCTAGTTTCTCTCTTTCTCCGTCAACCGAACACACACACACACACACGCACAACTAGGCACCTCTTAACGATGTCCAAATTAAAGCCGGCTTTTTTTCTCCACATTTTATTTATTTATTTGTTTATTCGTCTCAGTTGTTGTTGTTGTCTGCCAAATGAATTTCTATCTCTGCTCTGCTGGGCCTGTCCATGTGTGTCTGCGAGAGCTCCAAGTCTGGTTTTGGGCTCTCGCTCTCTCTGAGCGATCGTAAAAGCGGGAGTGAGAGAGCGAGCGAGCGCGCGATATGCAAACACAGTTGAATTGATTTAAGCGTCGATTAACGCACACTCTCTCAGAAAAGAGACAACATACGATGTGCTGCGGGCAGCGAGTCGGTGAAAAAGTTTGTGTCGTCGCGCTTTTCATTAATCAGTTGCATTAAAATGGTGCGCAAGTCCGGTAGAGTTAAAATTTCTAGTCGCGATCGGGTCGCCGTTGGCAGCATTCTGATGCGTGGCAAAGTGGGCGGTGGGCGGCGGGTTGCAGCAGAGGCTGCGGCAGAGGCACAGGCAGTGGCAGTGGCAGCAGGGCGACGTCGACGCAGATGCGACAGCAGCGCCAGCCGCACGGCCTCAAGTGATGGTCTGTTATTTTTTGTTTGTTGCTATTGCGCGATTTTTTTGCACACTTTACATATATATTTTACGACATTCAAAACATCAGACACGAATTTACATATGTACATAAGCATGTGTGTGAGTTTGTACGTGTGCGAGATTTTAATTGTCAGTGCGTGTCTAGTGATTGTCAAACTGTAGCCAGGAATTCGCGTGGGCTCACAGAGATTTCAAAACTGTGACCGAATGCCCATCCCCCTGAGGCTGCAAAACTGTTGATCTAAGCATGACAAGTCGATTATTTTGGTAATCCGTTTAACAAAAATCGAAGAACTCAAAGACCTACTAAGCCAATAAATTAAGAAAAATTTAAATATACCCCTGTAATCGTGACTGTGGTTTTTTAAATGAGCTAAGCCCAGCCAATGAATTCTAAGCTATACAACCACCATTGTAATAGCTCTCAAACTATAGTTTATCAACGTTTTGAGTTTGTTGACAATGTTTTTTTTTGATTTAAGGAATATTTTTTAAGCTGCTTAAGTTTCTAAATGTAATATAAAAAAAAAAATTATTTAAACAAATTTAATATTTAATTTCAACCTATTAGCTGTGTCTATTAAAATATATGAACCCGTAGATTTTGTCACACTTAAATTGTTGAATGGGAAATATTTATTCCGGATGTGTTTATTATAAAA
Source organism: Drosophila setifemur (assembly GCA_021224005.1). NCBI lineage: Eukaryota > Metazoa > Arthropoda > Insecta > Diptera > Drosophilidae > Drosophila > Drosophila setifemur. The sequence goes on from JAJJHY010003979.1 coordinate 6,675,363, forward strand.
ATTCTGCTAAACTCTTTCACACATATACAAACATTCATTTGTAAATCAGTAGATCCGATCGTAATTTTATATATACATATATATATATTTTTTTTTATTTTTTGTGACTATTGTTGTGAATTTATAAGTAATTCAGAAATTAAAAACTCATTATTAATATAATAAAATGTTTATAAAATCTCCCGTATATACTAAACCAGAATTCATGTGTGTTATAGAATTAAGAAAAGTATAATACTTATAAAATATAGAACATAGAGATAAAAATAAATACAAATTTTATATGTACTTAATACCTTGCATATTGAGTAAAGTAAATAAACCAAAAATATTTTTTCTAAAGTTTTATCCCAAATTAACTTTCGATTTCTCCAATTGCCTTGCAGAGTCCGAGAGCCACATAATGCACGCCGATGCCCTGGCCGCAGGATATCCGGCTGCCTCCCAGCCCCACAGCCCGATCGGCCACGCCCTCAGCCCCAATGGGGTGGGCCTGGGACTGAGCAACAGCAGCAACCAGAGCAGCGAGAACTTCGCCCTCTGCAACGGGAGTGGCAGCGGAAACGGAAACGCGGGCAGCTCAGGAGCCGGAAGTGCTGGCAGCAGCAACAACAACAACAACAACAGCATGTTCTCGCCCAACCACAACCTCAGCGGCAGCAGCAGCAGCAGCCAGCAGTTGCAGCAGCAACAACAACAGCAGCAGCAGCAACAACAATCGCCGACGGTCTGCGCGATATGCGGGGATCGGGCGACGGGAAAGCATTACGGGGCCTCGAGCTGCGACGGATGCAAGGGATTCTTCAGGCGCAGCGTGCGGAAGAACCACCAATATACCTGCAGGTGAGTGGGTACCCAAGGGTTTATTTTGTATACATTTGTAGAGGGTATAACAATTTTATAAGAAGTTTGTCACACAGTAAAAGAAATATGTGCAGCCCTCAAAGGGATATATCTACATATATTCGCAAACAGCATTATAGGTTTAGCATAATCTGTTTACGTTCCTAAACTACTATCTTAGTTTTAAGCTTTTGGGCTGTAAATTCCATAATAGGAACACTGCATCAAATATGTAGCTGTCTTAGAAAATATTAGGAATAAACTTGATTTTTGGGATATAGACTTTTTATACCCTTGCAGAGGGTATTATAATTTTGACCAGAAGTTTGCAACGCAGTGAAGGAGACATTTCCGAACCTATAAAGTATATATATTCTTGATCAGCACCACCAGCCGAGTCGATCTAGTCATGTCCGTCTGTCCGTCTGTCTGTCCGTCTGTCGGTTGCTATGTAAACTAGACCCTCAGTTTTAAAGCTATCGGGCTGAAACTTTGCACCAACCCTTCAATCTGTTGCAGGTAGTATATAAGTCGGAACGGCCGGAATCGGAACACTACATCACATAGCTGCCATAGGAACGATTGGGAAAAAGTGCCATAATTTCGTCATTTTTCAAGATAATTTATTTATTTTTTCGTAAACTCTATTTAATAGCAATTTTTGACATATCCTGAAAGTTTCATTAAAATCGGACCACTTTATCCTATAGCTGCCATAGGAACGATAGGAGAAAATGGGTCATTGAGCATAACTCTGGTGTTTTTCAAGACAATTAATTCATTCTTGAGAAAAACAGTTTTCATAGACATTAAAGCCTTTTTAGAAATTTTAAAACCAAAGATCGGATCACTATATCCTAAAGCTGCCATACAATCGATGGAACAAGTTAAAAGCAACTGGTCTGCAAGGGTATTCTAAGCTTCGGGTACCGAAGCTAGCCTTCCTTTCTTGTTATAAGGATAAAATACGAAAAATGGAAAATTTCCATAAAATATAACTACTTTAGCTGGCATATAAACGATCGAGTTTCTTCTAGCCTTCCTTCCTTTTGCTTAGACTCGTTTTCAACTCCAATTTTCCGCTTCAGATTTTCCCGCAACTGTGTGGTGGACAAGGACAAGCGGAACCAGTGTCGCTACTGCCGGCTGAGGAAGTGCTTCAAGGCCGGCATGAAGAAGGAGGCGGTGCAGAACGAGCGGGACCGCATCAGCTGCCGACGCACCTCCAACGATGACCCCGACCCGGGCAACGGACTGTCCGTGATCTCGCTGGTCAAGGCCGAGAACGAGTCGCGCCAGTCAAAGGCAGGCGCCGCCATGGAGCCTAACATTAATGAGGACCTCTCCACGAAGCAGTTCGCCAGCATCAACGACGTGTGCGAGTCGATGAAGCAGCAGCTGCTGACCCTGGTGGAGTGGGCCAAGCAAATACCGGCCTTCAACGAGCTGCAGCTGGACGATCAGGTGGCCCTGCTTCGGGCCCACGCTGGGGAGCACTTGCTCCTCGGCCTGTCGCGCCGATCGATGCACCTCAAGGATGTCCTGCTGCTGAGCAACAACTGTGTGATTACCAGACACTGTCCAGGTGGGTGGCATTAACTGAAATTCAGAAATGTGCCGGTTATGACTTTTATGCATACCAATTATTTTTAACGATTATTTTAAATCATTATAATAATTCCTCTTGCATTTGCACTTTCAGATCCCCATGTGTCACCCAATTTGGATATATCGCGGATCGGAGCCCGCATCATCGACGAACTGGTGACGGTCATGAAGGATGTGGGCATCGATGAAACCGAATTCGCCTGCATCAAGGCCCTGGTCTTCTTCGATCCAAGTGAGTGTCCGTCAATGTATTGCAAAGAAGGCTCTTTAATGAAATTATCCATCATCTGCAGATGCCAAGGGCTTGAACGAGCCGCATCGCATCAAATCGCTTCGGCACCAGATACTCAACAATCTCGAAGACTACATATCCGATCGGCAGTACGAGTCGCGCGGTCGTTTCGGCGAGATCCTGCTTATCCTGCCGGTCCTGCAGTCCATCACCTGGCAGATGATCGAGCAGATCCAGTTCGCCAAGATCTTCGGAGTGGCCCACATCGACTCGCTGCTCCAGGAAATGCTGCTGGGAGGTGCGTTTGTAATTTAAATTTTATGAACCATTGCATATGGTATTATAATTTTGACCAGATTTTTGTAACGCAGTGATAAATACATTTCACAGTAAAGTATATATATTTATGACATACAAGTATATATTCTTTACCAGCCGAGTCGACCTACCAATTGTTCAGCATCTTTTTTTAAATTGTTTTAATTGGCAACAATTAATCATAAATACATTTTTTAAATATTACAGGAGAGCTGGCTGACAATCCTCTGCCTTTGTCGCCGCCCAATCAGTCAAATGATTACCAGAGCCCCACCCACCATGCTGGAAACTTGGACGGCGGGGGTCAGGTGAATACCCTGGACTCGCTGGCGACGGCGGGCGGTGCTGGAGCGCATGCCCTTGACCTGGAGGTGCAGCACATCCAGGCACTGATCGAGGCCAATAGTGCGGAGGACTCCTTCCGAGCCTATGCTGCCAGCACAGCGGCAGCCGCTGCGGCCGCTGCTACAGCCTCGACCTCCTCCTCTGCGCCCACTTCCGTGGCACCCGCCGCCATTTCGCCCCCCCTCAACAGCCCCAAGTCACAACAGCAGCAGCAGCAGCAGCAGCATGTGACGCACCAGCAGCAACATCAGCAGCAGGCACACCAGCAGCAGGAAAGCTCCTACTTGAATGTGAATGTAAAGCACTACAATGGCAGCCGGTCCGGAGCTATTCCCTCGCAGCACAGTCCCCAGCGCATGCATCCCTACCAGAGGTCGGTCGCGTCGCCGGTCGAGGTGTCCAACGGGCCTCTGGGGCTGCGCAATCCTGCGGACATCACCCTAAACGAGTACAACCGCAGCGAGGGCAGCAGCGCTGAGGAGTTGCTTCGACGCACACCCCTGAAGATCCGTGCCCCGGAGCTGCTCACTGCGCCCACTAACTACGGACTGGGTAAGTGTTAAGGAGGATATCTAAATCTGATTTACTTTAACATTTATTGTTAATTTATACTTTAGAACCCTGTCGCATGACCCTGAAGCAGGAGCCGGAGACGGGATACTGAACGGATTATCAAAATTTTGTGCAATAGCCAGGTTGCAAGGGGACACCTTTGAAAAGACAACCAACCCCATATACAGGCCCTCTCTTGCTGTACCCCCACCAAGTGCTATACAGAGACGATGATGGAAATGAAGAACTTACTTAATTGTTATGCCTTGAACCTTTTTGATACTTTTTATTAGCGCTTAAGTAGGTATCTTGGAAATTGTTGCTTAATTTTTAAACGTTTAACGCAATTGCAATCTATTTTTGGAGTCATATTTTGCTCAAGAACTTTATTATATACCTTTATACACATTATACTGTATACACCATCTAGCATGTACTGAGTTTGTTGGTTATTTGGTTATCTTATTCTTGTGCATGGATCACAAAGCATTCATATAGGACATGCAATATATTGTTTTAGCTTAGGGTGTTGTCTAGGTTATGCGCTGAAAGTGTAGTTATATTTAATGCTAAACAAAGAACTATTTTTATATGAGTATGTATAAAATACAAACTATTTTAAGATGGCTGAATGAATAAACAAAAAATCAGAATAAAAAATATTAAAACAGGAGACTATAAATCAAAATCTATGCTTAACTTTATTTAAGGGATGAGCAATCCATTTCGAAAAGAAATCAGTGATGGAATTTACTTGAAATTTTTCAGTGCTAATATTATTAATGTGAACCTTGTCTTGTTTTGCCTATTTGGGGGTCCCATAATTATCTTTTGCTGATAATTTAATCAACATTTATTGATTCATATTTATTTTGGTAATAAGAACCTCAGACCCTCGCCGGACAAAAATGTTGTGGTTTTTAATAACTATAAACTTTGTCGATTTTAACGAAAATTGACTTTGGATTTTAGATTTTGTTCGCCCGAAGAGGAAACATTTTGAAAATTAAATCCCAGTAAATATTAACCGTTTAGTAAAGGAGTAAAAGAAAACCAATAGATTAATATCTAGAAACACATCACCTTGTAAAAATGTGTTTTTAAAATTGATTGATTTTGATTTTATGTAACACAATTGTTTTCATTTTTAATAAGTTATGAGAGGGAACGAGACTTTTTATTTATAAATGTGGGAAATTGGCTTTTGAATTTAAAGTTAATATCACGGTATAAAATGTATATTACAAGTGGTAAATACTGCGCATTAATTATGCTAACGAAAAAAAATCCTAGGTATGCATTAATTTTAAGCTCAAAGAGCGTATGCAAGCGTTTCAGCAATTGTTTTTAACGAACGCTAGCCAGAGGCAACAACTAGCCAACCTTCCGGATGTGCAATGACAAATTGATTTTCAACAAAAGACAATTCCAGTAACAGCGTAAAAAGAAGATTAACGTTTATTTATCAATATTGCTAATTCCCGTCTTCTCCACCTGGGCGAGCAGCTCCTGCAGCTTGTTGTCGAAGAGCTCACATCGGATGGGCATCTCCAGCGAGTAGAAGGGGTTCTTAAGGACGTAGTCCGAGTAGAGCTCGTACACCTTGCGCAGCAGCAGCTCGATGCCGTTTAGGCCCGTCTCGGAGATCACAATGAACTTGATGCCGGTGAGGGTCTGGAAACAGTGCAGCGTGAACGTGTCCGCCTCGAGAATCTCAATACCGGAGCTGCGGGGCTCCGGACTCAGTTGGCTAGCGATGGCGAACAGCGGGTAGAACATGCTGGCCAGGAAGATCTTCTCGTTGGTGGTCGTCTTTGGCCTGCTGAACTTCAGGTTTATGGGGTAGTTTTCCGCCGCCTCCAGCGTCGTCTTCACATCGCGACCATCGTCCATGGTCACTCCATTGACGGCTATGCCATTAACGGCCACCAGGACATGGCCCACTGAGGCACAGAATACATATTAGAGAGTACTGTTGGGTTATCTTAGCATGGACCCACCCACCGTTAATTCCATCCTTTCTGTTAAACGTCACCGATACCTTCTTGGAGTCGTAGTCCAGCACCAAGTCCAGGGGGTATGTGAAGGTTTTCTCGTGCTCGATACGAGGCACATTGTTATCCAAGTTGAATATAAGGCCACCCGATTTGCTAACTATATAGACGCCATAGATAATCATGGCTTTAATAAAGCTGATTTTGTGTTTTTGGGAATGTTTTCTTTTGTGCGAATTAGTGCTGGCACCGCAATATCGATTGAAATGTCAGCTGTCAATCGATAGGCAAATATTACGTTGAGTGAGTTCGAAAAGCATTTCAATCGCAATTTTTAAGACAAACTCTAAGTATTTTGTGTATTTTTTAATACTTCGACATTTTATAATTTGATTATCTGATGGTATTGACTGTTACTTATTCTATTTAATCGAACCTCATAAAGTCACTGGTTCATCAGTTTGCCGGCAACCGATTCCGATTGTTCGATAACAGTATATTTACACGAACTGGATCCAGCAGCAGCAGTTATCGATTTACTGTCAATCAGCTGATAGCTGGCATTAGGATTAAAAATAAACATAATTGATTTTCTGAACGACTCGAGTGGGCGTTCTCACCTGGTTGTGCAGCAGACTGACCGACTTCGATTCGTGACTCCAAAATAGAACAACAACAAGACGGACCACGATGGGCTCCGACGACCAGAGCAGCGGCGAGCGGATCCAGAAGGGGTTCCAGATCAACTATATGATACTGCGGGACGCCGACAGCGGAAAGGTCATCTGGCAGGAGAACAAGGACTTCTCGGCACCGGACGTGGAGCACGAGGCGCGCGTGCCGGTGAAGATCCTGGACATGCGGGCGGTGTCCCGCGAGATCAACTTTAGCACCATCGAGTCGATGGAGAACTTCCGGCTAGATCAGAAGGTCCTCTTCAAGGGCCGCATCATGGAGGAATGGTTCTTCGAGATGGGCTTCGTGGGCGCGAACACCACCAACACCTGGCAGTCGACCATCGAGGCGGCCCCCGAGTCCCAGATGATGCCAGCCAAGGTGCTAAACGGCAATGTGACGATCCAAACCAGTTTCTACGACAACGAGACACTCATCACCAAATCGGTTGTGCGCCTGTACTACATCTAAGCGTTCGGATTACTCACCACTCACCACTGACCACTCACTCACCTGTCCACGCCCACACACCTTCTGGGCCTTCTGCTGATTGAGGACGGGCTCATCACCCAAGATGTTCTCTTCAAACGTAGCTCGCTTTTGAATATTTCTGCATTTGAATGCACAATCTGTGCATTCGCGATCTAGCTGTAGTCTAATGCATTTTAATCTAATTTTACACAACGCCTACTTTATTAATTTATTGTCTAACAATTAACGAATTAACATGCAAGCATAAAGCAAACTGGAATGTACAAATCTTTATGCAGACTGCTAAAGTCTTGCAAAGTTGGATTATAAATAGTTTGGCACAGTTTGAAAGAAAATGTATCTAAGGATCTCTAGCACGAATGTTGTATTCATTACATTAAATCTGTAAAGTTACTTAAGGAGTGTTAGCACATTGCCATGTGTCATCATTTGAGAGAGGAGTTGCCTCAACGGATTTGTGTACTATAAGAGTTGTAATCAATCCAGAAGTCTGCTTAAATCTGTCGAACTTTTATTGTATACTTATATATACATATATATATATATATATATATATTTTGCATTAAATATAAATAGTTGTTTGCAAGAAAATGTGAGAACAAGGTTTTTTGGGAAATAGAATACTTAATGCCGTTTAAAATCGATGCTAGTTTTTGTAGAGCTTGCATTAATTTCACTTTCAATCGATTTTTGAACCAAATTAGAATTGCCAAAGAGAATTTAGAGGATTAGAAATTAACATGAATGAATTTAAACAAGTGTAACTTGACATCAAATATACCCAATTGCTAACTGAGAGGAAGAAAATACTGTCGGGCCAATCTTACAAGAGGTTGTCGGCACTTTTTTACTTTCATTCCAAGCAGCATAATCCCCTCCAGATCGCGGTTGGGTTTGGCTCTGGGCTATGCCTCGCATAAGTTCGCATTTAGATTGGTTTCGTTGAATATTCAACGATTGAAATTGCGAAAAGTGGCGATGAGGCTAAGAGGAAGCTTTGGATGGCGAGATGACTTGACCCCATTTGATCTGAAATAGAACCTGTGCCCGGTCAAGTGTCACTCGAAACGGCCGAGAAAGTTTTCTTGGTGGGCTTAGATCTTAGGTGGCCAACAGTTCGATTCTATCTACGCAGTGCAACGGATCGGAGTGTAGTAAACAGAAATGGCAAGATTTAGTGGAGTTTTGGTGCTCCTGGCGATCGTCCTTTTAGTCCTTTTTGTGGCCAATGGCCAGGCGCAGAAGAACAACCAGAATAAACAAAAGCAGCAGAGGCCCAGACCCGGAGCAAATGGCATGGCCAACAAAAATAAGCGGACCAAGCCTCAGCAAGCCCAGAAACATAAGCCCAACAAGCAGCAGCAAAATGTCCAAGAGCCTAAGGTGTTTATGTCATCGGTTCCCGAGTTGGGAAAGCTACGTGGTCGCATCCTCAGCACCGATTGGTCGGGAAAGAAGATAATGCAGTTCCTGGACATTCCCTACGGCAAGGCGGAACGATTCCAGGTGAGTTCTAGGGGCTAGGTTTTTGCTGAGCAGTCACCTTCCTCGACCCTTGTGCCTTTTTCGACTTTAGGCCAACGTCGTTCACCGTCCTCGATAGTATAGTGGTCAGTATCCCCGCCTGTCACGCGGGAGACCGGGGTTCAATTCCCCGTCGGGGAGAATGTGAAAACGTTCGTTCTTTTTTTAAATCGACAGAACATTTTTCTTTAGTTCGTATTTTTAATAATTTCCAGTGAAACATAAATATCTATTATTTTAACTTTCAATCGTTTTATCATAATAAAAGTATTTTTCAGTAAAACAATATTTGAAAATATCTGACATATTTATTTTATAGCAAAAGAAAAAGATTAAATGCTTAAATACGTTAAAAGTCTTAGATATTTATATATAAATAAAAAAAAATTCAACACCTCTCCCCGACGGGGAATTGAACCCCGGTCTCCCGCGTGACAGGCGGGGATACTGACCACTATACTATCGAGGATGTTGTATGCCGCTTGCCAAAAAACACATTCGAAATACGTACTCAACTATTCAGCTTTGGGCTGTTTATACGTGTGCATAAGAACAATTTATTTGTTCAAAAGGTCATCACCATAATAAATTTATATAAATAAGTGAAGATTTTATGATGTGTACCCCCTAAAGTACTCCTTTTTTAATTCCTAAAAATATATTATTGGGATTTTGGTACATATTGAATATGTTTATTTAAAAATACGATGTACTAAAATATCCATCTCTCCTTCCTTTTTCTTAGACAGCTGAGCCCGCACCAGCATGGAAGGGCGTCCTTCCCGCCCACCGCCCCCACGCAGGCTGCCCTTCTATTCAGGATTTACTCCTGTTCGCCAAGATGGAGGAAAACGGCTTCGATGTGGAGGACTGCATGCGGCTCACAATTAATACAAAAGCGGTAGGTTATATTTTGTATATTTATATTATGTTATATTTTGATTTAATTAATAATGTTTTTTTAAGAAAAAGATAATTTTCTAAATTGTGTATTTAAGAAAAATTATTTTTCTTAATGTAAATCCAAAAAAAATGCAAAATTGATAATAATTTGACTATGCTATTTTCTACAACCTTTTAAGATGGAGGGCAAGCCTAAGCCGGTAATGGTATACATTCACGGTGATTTCTTCTATGACGGCGACTCGGTGGAAGCGGCTCCCGGCTATCTGCTGGAGGAGGATGTGGTCCTGGTGTCGGTCCGCTACCGTCTCGGCCCATTCGGCTTCCTGTCCACTCTGACCGAGGAGATGCCCGGCAACGCAGCGGTCACCGACATCATCCTGGCCCTTAAGTGGGTGCAGAAGCATATCGCCTCCTTCGGCGGCGATCCCGAGCGAGTCACACTCTTTGGCCAGGTTGGAGGATCGGCGCTGGTCAATGTCCTGACTCTGAGTCCGGCGGTGCCGAAGGGTCTTTTCCACCGCGTGATCTACCAGTCGGGCACGGCTCTGTCGCCATCTTTTATCACGGAAACGCCTCTGGGCACAACCAAGGCAATCGGCCGGATTGCCGGGTGCAAGCAGCCCTCAAAGGTGGAGCAGCTGAACAAGTGCCTGGGTCGTCTGAACGCCACCATGCTGTTGGCCGCCTTCAGCGTGCACGGCGAGGATCAGCCCTCACTGTCAGGCGGAGCCTATGGCGGAGTGCAGCTGGTCATCGGCGGACCCTCCGGGGTGCTGCCGGAGCATCCGGGAAGGCTGCTGGCCGCCGAGAAGTTCCAGGCCTATCCCACAATGGGTGGCAGTGTCAAACATGGCGGTACCGTAATGCTGAGAGGTAAGATAAACTATTTTCCATCATTGCCATTTTATTAAATTTGGAAAAAATTGTATATATATTTTTAAAATGGTAATCCTATTCTTTCGTTGCAGACATCTTTGCGGACATCTTTAACGAGACGATTTTGGACGACAAGATGAGTGGACGCCAGTATATCGATACCGTTATCGAACAGGCCAACGGGGCAGATCCTACTGGATCCTGGAGCGAGTTCGCCAACGAGGAGATTTTCACGGATGCGGATGTCAACAACGGCACCTTCAGGCGCCTGACCCCGGGTCTAATCGATGTGAGTAGCTTGCAAATATAATAATATATATTAATTAAACAATCTATTTTTTATTCATTTCGATTGCAAGGGATTTCAATATCGTTTTATACATTTTTTAAAATTTATTTCAATTGTTAAAGCTAAAACATTTTAGTTCTGATAAAAGTAGAATCGACGTTTGTTTGTACAATCTTAATTGTCTAATTCAATTTTTTTTAAGTAAAACCCACATTATTGGTTATTAGAATAAATGAATAGATGATTAATGCAATTACTTCTCCCGTCCAGCTTTGTAGTACCATTTCGCTGAAGAATCCGGTGCTGCTGGTGCTGCAGGCCAACGCCAAGAAGCTGCCCAACAGCACCTTCCTGTACAGCTTCGACTACGAGGGCGAGCAGAATCGTTACGCCACCACAGCACAGGAGGCCAGCTTCGTGCCCTTCGACATGGGAGTGTCGCTGACGGACGACAACCTGTACCTCTTCCCCTGGCCACGCTTCCTCACGCTCAACTCGCAGCGCGACATCAAGGTGGCCCGGCGCATGGTGGCCCTTTGGACGTCCTTTGCAGCAACTGGAGTTCCTAGGGCTCCTGGACTTCCTGCCTGGCCATCGATGAGCGACGAGACGGGGCCTTACATGCGTATCGGTCGCACAGTCAGCTTCGGTGACAACTACCTGGATGAGTACCGCATTGCTGTCGATGAGGTGAAGCACGGCTACAGCCTGGTCAACGAGGATTTTTACGAGCTGGAGTCAGCACTGCTGGCAGCCAGCAAGCAGGATAAGTTAGCCGCTGCCGATGATGAGGATGAACAGGACATCGACGATGATGAGTCGGGACAGGGCGAGAGCGGTGCCAACGAGGCTCGCGGCCAGAACTTGGTGTTCATTGCCAGAAAGTCAACGCGCACCCAGAAGCAGTAAAAATTCAGAATCCATCTGACTTATTTATCCCATTTATTTGTTCATGAAATCCACCTCGCACATTAACCGCAAAATAAAATACCACTTTTCCAAATTCAAAAATTTGTTTGGTGATTTAAATAACAAGTTCAAACGGATGACTTGTGCCCGTATTCGACGGTTTTTGTATCTGTCCTGCTAGTAACATTGTATCTATGTGGTTTC
>JAJJHY010004047.1:0-109048 GCA_021224005.1 Drosophila setifemur
TTCCTCTTTGAGGGTGCAGGAGAAGGGGCAGGAGCAGGAGCTGGAGCAGGTGGAGGAGCAAAAACAGGTGCAGGAGCAGTTGCAGGTGCAGTTGCAGGTGTCATAACAAGCAGTTTTCCATTGCCAGAAATCCGTCAAATAGAAATATCAAAACAAATTACATTTCGCCCGAACACAGAAATTGCAATCAACACCCGGAATTGCATATGAAATGGTGACCTTCCGCCATATTTTCCGCCTTCCCACGCTCAATGCACATTTTCCCCCATATATATTTTCCACATTTTCCCACACAGTTGTGGGCTTTCTTTTTGTTTTTTTTTGTTTGTGTTCATTTTCGCTCCATAGTTTTCCGGTGCAAATAGTTGGGCAGTTCAACAGGAACAACAACAGCAACAGCAGCAGCAATGTTGCCACATTAATGTCAACGTTAAAACCAAAATTGCATTTACTCTTTACAACTTTTAATCTCCCGCAAATCGCAATTCTACCAAAACAGGTAACAGCATCAAAAGCATAATTTGTAATTCCTCCAAACTAAAAAAAAAGCAATTTTCAGTGTGCAACTGTTTTCAAAAGACTCGTAATAATCAATTTACTTTGTTTGTTATATATTTTTCAATTAAAATTCGAAATTTATCTGAACAAAACATTGCTAAATTGAAATATTATAAAATATCCTTAGTTGTTTCTGCGAATATATTTATATATATTTTTCACCCTTAGAAAAGTGGGTATTTTCCCTCCAATGCCAGGGTCAAAGGGCTTTTCACGACGGATTACGGAATATAAATAGACGGACTTGAATGCAAAACCGTACTTTTATATCTATAGAAGATGGAACCCGCCTTCTCCTGAATGGATACTAATATCAAAAGTTACAAATATTCAAATAAGTCCCTCGGCACAAAGATGAACCCCCCAACCCATGCTAACCATTATTCATTGGGAACGAAAATATATCCATATAAAGTATTTGGCCAAGGCGGAGAAGTTTTTGCGTTGAAGAATTTTCCACAAATTCCATTTGGTGTGTCGATGTTGGCGCTTAATTAAAAACGGGAGACGGGTGCTCCTAGAGAGCAGGAGCCGGAGCTGGTGCCGGAGCTGGTGCCGGAGCTGGTGCTGGTGCTGGAATTCCCCAATCGAAACCAAAAAAGCGTTTTCTCTTTGGATTTCAGATAGAAGAATTTCACCCTAAATAAACTTGGCCACCAAAGGGACCAGAAAGTTCGGGGCTTTTCTTCATATTTCCTCCTCGTATTTTCCGGTTTTCCGTTTTCTGTTTTCTATTTGGTTTGACAACAGCAACAGCTGTTGCAGATAATATTCACCCTCTTGACCATTTCAACGTTGGTTGTTATTTAATGAGAGCGCATGAAAAATTAAATGAAAATGCGTTGCATGCGATGCGATGCGATGCGACAAGTGGCTGTGTGGAAAAGTGGACAAATACCGGAAAAACGGAAAGCCATTAGCACACACAAAGCGGAAACGGAAATGGGAAATGGGGATGGGGTCTGCTAAAAAAAAATGGAAGGGCGAACCGGATGGGAACATTTAGTTGCTCCTTTTAAATATGCAAATGGATACTCGAAAACTATTTTATTATTCGCACGCGTCGCCTACTTTTCCTACTTCCTGGAAGACAAGTTTTTATTTTTCTATATTTTTCTCCATGTTTGTTTTTGTTTCTTTTTTTGTGCTTGGCCTAGGACACGCCCTCTTTAGTGTTATGTGCTGTTTACGATGCCATAAAAGAAGGGAAAACGAGTGACCGGAGACGGGAGAAAAGAGGCAACAAAAGCACACAAATGATAGGGGGGAAATGGGTGGAGGAAAATGGTATTGGAGATAGGGGAAGAAAACCGATGGAAGGTACCCCTAGAAATCCGATCCTGAGTGAACCCTATATGAAATTTGATTATTCAGGCACCGCTTCAACAGAGTATTTTCACAAATTCCAAACAAGGTATCATAATAACAATTCGATATTAGCAATTTAAACACATATTTAAAAATCATGCTGAATTATTTGTATAGTTTTTAAATTAAATGATACCATATAAGAATATTCACAATTTATTTATATATATTTTCTGATTACATTCATATTCATATACACAATTAAATTAATTCAATAACAAGAAAGGAAGGTTCGATAGTTTGTTTGTAGTGGCTTGTACGTGTATATGAAGTATATTGTCCAAGAACGAATTAATTATATTAATAAACACCATTGTCTCTCATCGTTCCTATAATATATATATATATATCCTCTTCAAGGGTATACAAATATGGACATCAGGAGGAGTCCCCGAACATTCCACATGAACACCATCGACATCATCGACATCATCGACAAGCTCTGCTCTGTGAAATGTCTGACCAATAAGCCGCCTAGGCCGGGTCGTAACCGTAACTGAACCCGGCTCAAATCATGTCAACTTAGGCCAGGCCACCAATGCGAAAACTGTCCGCATGTTTTGATACCCAGCAAACAGGGTATATCAGTTTCTAATGCCGAACCTTGGGCACTTGTCTCTCAATTTGAATGGTATCCAGTTTTTGCCCTCTTGCTGGTGGTATATAAGTCGGGCTTTGATTTAAAATTGTATTCCAATTGAAAAACCATACGAATTTTGCTCAATAGTTTTCCAAGAAAAAAAGGTATCTTTACTTAGTTAATTTTTGATTTTGAATCGTTCTTTATAGTTTTGAATCATTTTCTTCTATAAGTAATATGAATGGTATTTCTATTCTAATTAAAAAATCATTCGAATAATATTATTAAGGCTTCCAAGCAAAAGGTAGTCTGAACATTTTACAAATATGTCTTAGTTTAGATTGGAAATATAACTAATATATTTACTTCAATTGATTTTCTTGGGAAATCCAGGAAAGTAGTTATATATTCAATGCCCAAATATAAAATTTACTTTGCTGTGCCTTTTTATACCCTTGCAGAGGGTATTATAATTTTGACCAGAAGTTTGTAACGCAGTGAAAGAGACATTTCCGACCCTATAAAGTATATATATTCTTGATCAGCATGACTAGCCGAGTCGATCTAGCCATGTCCGTCTGTCTGTCTGTCTGTCTGTCCGTCTGTCTGTCCGTCTGTCGGTTGCTATGTAAACTAGTCCCTCAGTTTTAGGGCTATCGGACTGAAACTTTGCACCAACCCTTCAATCTTTTGCAGGTAGTATATAAGTCGGAACGGCCGGAATCGGAACACTAGATCACATAGCTGCCATAGGAACGATTGGGAAAAACAGCCATAAATTCGCCATTCTTAAAGGTTTTTTATTTATTTCTTGGTAAACTCTATTTAATAGCAATTTTAACATATTCTGAAAGTTTCACAAATATCGGACCACTATATCCTATAGCTGCCAGAGGAACGATAGGAGAAAATGGGTCATTGAGCATAACTCTGGTGTTTTCCAAAACAATTAATTCATTCTTGATAAGAACAATTTTCATAGACATTAAAGCTTTTTTAGAAATTTAAAAACCAAAGATCGGATCCCTATATCCTATAGCTGCCATACAATCGATCGAACAATTTAAAAGAAACTGCTCTGCAAGGGTATTCTAAGCTTCGGGTACCGAATCTAGCCTTCCTTTCTTGTTTTTACTTTTATTACTCGTAGCGAAACTTCCAAAGTCCGAATATAAAACCATTTCTTTTGGCTTAAGTCTTTGAGTTAATTATTAATAGGTATGCGGAGCTTCGACTCCTCCTCAAAAGCCATTTTTTATAGTTTTCAATCCTTTTCTCCCGTCCTGCCCCCATCCTTGAAGTTTTCCTCCCTCCCGCAGGTTGCATATTTGCACAGGAAACGGAAAACGGAAACTGTTCTGTTCTGTCCTGTCTGGATGTATCCTGGAGTACGCAGTTGGACGTTGGTACTGGGATTGGGATTGGGCTTGGGATTGGGGGAACTCGATGGAGGAGGCCATGCTACTTGTGTCGGAAATTATTTGCCTGGTCAAATGTCGCGAATTCTTTTTTGATGTTTGCATCTCGGTTGTGATTTTTTTTAGTCGTGATTTCCCCCGTTTTTCGTTCATATATATTTTACCCTTGGGGGTTTTCCAGGTGTTTATGGTAATTGGATAAATATGTTCAAGTCCACTGATTTAATCATTTCATTTCGTATTCTTATTCCCCTCTATTTAAAGGTGCTAAATGCTGACATTTGCTTTGCACTCGAACTCAAAGTTGAACTCAAAGCAAGAAAAAAGTGATTGATGACTGCAAACTAAAGTCAAAAATTTAAATTAAACTAACATAATTTGAGAGGGTAGTTCCATGTAATTTAAGTTTACGTTTATTATTTAATCTTACTTACTATTTATGTTGTTTGAGTAATTTAAAACTCGAACTTTGCACTTCCTCTCTGTTCTTTTAATTTACTATACTTTAATATAAACTTTCAACTTATATTGACAAGACATTTAACCCAAAAATATTTGTCCTCCGACGTTTATTCCGCAATTATTCCAAAGAGGAAATCTGATAGTATTTTCAGTTGGCCTCGGCTTTAACAAAACACCATGTTTTTGGTTTTTTTCCTCCAGTTTCTGTTGGTTCAGTACCGAATCTTTTTTTATTGGTAGCACAAATGGCTTATTGGCTCTTACTTCTGTTATCTGTGTTGGCTTTTGCTTTTATTTTTTTCGAGGAATCGAATGACCCCATACCCAGGCCATATTGGTCATTGCAGGGCCATAATAATGATAACGTGTCCCGGATGTAGCAAAAATTAAACATCGAATGCGGCTGGGGAAAGTCAGCTGTAAGCCACAAATCCAATTGATCTATAAATCCAGTAATGCCATATAATATATGTACATATATATATATGGTTATATTGGGGAGCCTTATTAAAAAGCTTTCAGCCTTCGCCAAAACAAAAGACAAGGCAACCGTCGATGCCTCTCCTGTAATTTTCAATGAAAGGAAGTGTGAAATTGTGCCCTTATTCATTATATATATATATATATATATATATATATAGCTCTATGTATATATACAAGGCCTATATATGTATGTACGAGTATAGCTGGCCATTTGGCCTAGACCAGGAAGAAGCCTCCTTTTGGCCTCGTCTCGGTTATTGTAAAATTGAAATTGAAAACAAACACACTTTGCCACACGGCACAGTGGAACAAAACACAGGGGAACAAACAAAAAATGTTCATAGATATTTTATTGCAATTATGGGTTTTTGAATGTTCAAAAACATAAATTTCTTTTTTTTAAATCAGGTCGATAAAAAAATATCTTTTTCGTTTCACCAAACAGTATTTTGTAAATAAATTATTTATAAATTGAAAGTGATCCAATAAAGTAATCAATAAAATTTGCAAATATTTTAGTATTGTTTCTGTATACATTAATTTTTATTTTGCTCTTTTAAAGACTTTCTATTATTAAATTTTGACTGTTGAGAAATACAAAAAAGTATTCATAAAAAAACAGATAGTCAGAGCATACAATTGGATGTAACTTAATTAAAAACAACATTTGTTTTAATAATTAACTAAATTCCACTACAAATATAACAATGAAATGTTGACTATCGTAAATTTGCATTTTCCTTTACAAAATAATAACAAGAACATTCGAAAAGCTGTAGGTTGATGACTTTTTGGCCACTGTGCCGAATTAAGTTTAACCAAAAAGACAGATGAGCCAGAGAGCTAGCGAAAATGAGGGGCACGGAGGGGCATGGAGGGGCGGTTGCCAGGGGTGTGGATTTTTTTTTGGGAGGGGGAGAGGGTGTGGTTCAAAATGGGGAGGGGCGGGCGGAAGCTGGCTACGCATTGTTGCCTGGGCTGCCAAGAAAATAACGCCAATAGCCGACTTTTGACTTGTATTTTTACAGCTGCTCTGAATGCTAGTGTGTGGGTGTAATGCTCCCCCCTTCTCCCCACCCCCTCCTCCTAGTTTCTCACAGGCTCCCTCCTCAGTTTTCCACCATTTTCTAGTGCGTCGGAAAATGTACATGCGTTGACAAGCTGAGCGCCCGGCCAGGAAACTCGCAGAGGTGGAAAGACTCAGCTGGTGGTAGAGTATAAATAACGGCACCATTTCACACTTCCTTTCATTGGAAAATTACAGGAGAGGCATCGACGGTTGCCTTGTTAGACCCTGTACCCAAAGGGTAAAGGGTATATTAAGTTTGTGCAAATGTATGTAACAGGCAGAAGGAGGCGTGGCAGACCCCACAAAGTATATATATTCTTGATCAGTATCACGAGCTCAATCGATATAGCCATGTCCGTCTGTCCGTCTGTCCGTCCGTCCGTCCGGATGAACACACGGATCTCAGCAACTGTAAGAGCTAGAGGAACCGTATTACCAGTGTAGATTCTCCTAATACTGAGTCAATTAGAGTTTATTTTTTTAAGTCGGCGCCACGCCCACCGCCCCCGCAATTTGTATTTGAATTTTTGCACTGCCCTGCACTGCACAATTTTCAAGCTAAAATTTTTTTAAAAATACACATGCAATTGGAGCATAGATTTCTACCGATCCTGAAAATTTCATCAAGATTGGTTAATTAGAAAGCGCACAATAAATACCTAAAGTTTACAGGCGCTAAACACAAAAATCTGTTTATTTGCGCAAAGAAACGGTAAAGACTGGTTGATTTTTCGGTGGTTGATTTTTGTCGGAAGTGCCGCTGCAGCTGCGCTGCCACTACCTTCGTATACATATGTATGAATGTGCGCCTTCAATATATGTATTCTGTATTATAACCAAATTTGTACAGGGTCTGTAAGAGTCGGGAAACTCGACTGTAACGTTCTTACTTGTTTTTTTTTGTACAGGGTCTGTAACAGTCGGGAAACTCGACTGTAACGTTCGTACTTGTTTTTTACTGCATACAAATAATTACTACTTATTTCCCCGTAAATGAGCTGATTTGTCAATGGAAATTTAACAGCTTAGAGGCCGAAACAGTTAGTGAATATTTGTATTACTTGATTATAATATTAAATTCCGATGTAATTGTTGCAAAAAAAAAAGTTTTTGTTACTTTGTCGTATTTGCTCAGCCAAACTTAGTTTCCTGCCTTAAATTCCTGATCAATTGTAAAACATATTTGAAAAAAAAGTAAACAGAAACCTTCATTGTTTCACCGTGTTAACACACACAAAATTTCCGTGCATGTATTTGGCAGCGGCATGAAAAAATTCCTTAAAATTTTCATTTTGTAATTTTATCCGGAAGAAAAACTCAGTGTGCTGGTATAACAATATCGAGCAGTTCTACACTTGTCAACGTAGCAAAGAGTCAGTTCTAAACAGATTTTAAGGAAAGCAACAGTCATGAGTAAAGCGAATTCGAACACCCGTCAGGGATCCTACAAGTCCAACACCATCAACATGGAGGACTCGCGCATGCGCCGCCGTGAGGTGACCATCGAGCTGCGAAAGTCCAAGAGGGAGGAGCAGATGTTCAAACGGCGCAACATCAACGACGAGGACCTAAACGACCAGTCGCCGGTGCAGCTGTCCGTGGACGAGACTGTGGCGGCCATGAACAGTGAGGACCAGGAGCGTCAGTTCCTGGGCATGCAGTCTGCTCGCAAGATGCTGAGCAGGGAGCACGATCCGCCCATTGACCTAATGATAGGTCATGGCATTGTTCCCGTATGTATAAGATTCCTCCAAAACACCACCAACACACCGCTGCAGTTTGAGGCCGCATGGGCTCTGACCAATATCGCCTCGGGCACCTCGGACCAGACGCGCTGCGTCATAGAGCATAATGCGGTGCCGCACTTTGTGGTTTTGCTCCAGTCGAAGGCTATTAATCTGGCGGAGCAGGCCGTCTGGGCCTTGGGCAACATTGCCGGTGACGGGGTCGCAGCACGCGACATAGTGATCCACCACAACGTGATTGACGGCATCTTGCCGCTTATAAACAACAAGACGCCTCTGTCTTTTCTGCGTAACATTGTGTGGTTGATGTTGAACCTGTGCCGCAACAAGAACCCTTCGCCGCCCTTCGAGCAGGTACGGCGTCTGCTACCGGTCCTGTCTCAGCTCCTGCTCAGCCAGGACATCCAGGTACTGACCGATGCCTGTTGGGCTCTGTCCTACATCACTGACGACGACAATAGCAAGATCCAGGCGGTGGTAGACTCGGACGCTGTTCCGCGCCTGGTGAAACTTTTGCAAATGGAAGAGCCGCGTGTTATTGTTCCTGCCTTACGCAGTGTGGGCAACATTGTGACCGGCACAGACCAACAGACTGATGTGGTTATAGCCGCGGAAGGATTGCCGATACTTGGACTTTTACTGCAGCACAATAAAAGCCACATTATTAAGGAGGCTGCATGGACGGTTAGCAATATTACAGCTGGTAACCAAAACCAAATCCAGGCGGTTATTCAGGCCGGAATCTTTGAGCAGTTGCGCCACGTGCTTGAAAAGGGAGACTTTGAAGCCCAGAAGGAGGCCGCTTGGGCAGTAACCAACACCACGACGTCGGGCACGCCCGAGCAGATAGTTGACCTTATTGAGAAGAACAAAATTCTAAAGCCGTTCATCGACCTTTTGGATGCGCAGGATCCGCGTACCATCGTAGTGGTGCTGACGAGCTTATCCAATCTTTTAGCTTTGACCGAGAAACTGGGCGGCACCGACAATTTGTGCTTGATGGTAGAGGAGATGGGCAGTATGAAAAAGCTGGAGTCGCTGCAGAAACACGAGAATGAGGAGGTATACAAAAAGGCCTACGCCATAATCGACGCGTACTTCAGCAACAGCGACGACGAGGTCGAGCAGGAGTTGGCCCCGCAAGAGGTAAATGGCGCCCAAGAGTTCAACGCTACACAGCCCAAGGATCCTGAGGGTGGCTTCACGTTCTAGGATCATCACACCTTCAAATCAGTATCCATATCGCTCACACGCCATGCACACACCCCAATTTTGGCCGCCAGCCTGTATGTGTGTGCTGGCTTTTTATTCCAAATCTTTTAGAGCTCTTTGATTATATTGTGGGCTGTTAGTATTTACTTATGTATACAGAATGTGCTTTTAATCCTCCACCTTCGCGCACGCATTACAACAACCACTCATTTCCCACATACAAATGTCTAAACATAAAATGCTAAAATCGCAACAAAAAAATAAGTAGCTTTGTATTTTTTAATGATAAATGTATGTGCGTACGTCATCACATGGTTTTTTTTTACCAGATTAGAGTTGTTATTAACTCCAATATTGGCCCTTTGCTCTCTTATTTATTTTAGTTAATTATAATTTTAGAATTCTTCCATCGAACTTACATATGTTTGGAAAACAACACCATAATAATTGTTTACTCCGCATCAAAATGCTTTGACACACGGCCACTCGAGGTTGCCCACAAGCAAGTCATTCATAAAACAACCAAATGTCAGAACAGTCAAGTTGGTCAACTATTTTTCGCTATCGATAACAATCCTTTTTGCCACACATATGCCATATACCATAACTTATAAGTTAATAAATTTAAAACTGTCTTTCGGCAAAACAGCGTCGTTCTGGAGACGAGTATTTCCGGAATTGGCTGGTCAAAAAGTGCAGATGTCTATGTAATTCCACCTTAATGTTACTGAGTACCAAGAATGCAATATTGTAACTCTTGGGGTTGTTTGGTTATTGATCTCTAGTTGTTTGAAGTTTTATTGGGGTCTATGACTTTAACATAACGTACTTCACACAATATCTAACTAAAGCGCATAATATTAAGTAGATAGTTATTCGGTTTACTAATAAATGGGTTTTAATTTTTATTCAGCTTTTTGTGATTTTTTAGAGAAAGAATTTGAATGCCTTCTTCCTTTGTTGGTGGCATTTGTTATAGTAGTTATATTATGCTTAATTCTTTGTTGTTGAATTATTTGTTGTCTCTTTAGACCCTGTACCCAAAGGGCAAAGGGTATATTAAGTTTGTGCAAATGTATGTAACAGGCAGAAGGAGGCGTGGCAGACCCCACAAAGTATATATATTCTTGATCAGCATGACGAGCTGAGTCGATATAGCTATGTCCGTATGTCCGTCTGTCCGTCCGGATGAGCACGCGGATCTCAGCAACTGTAAGAGCTAGAGGAACCGTATTACCAGTGTAGATTCTCCTAATACTGAGTCAATTAAAGTTTATTTTTTTAAGTCGGCGCCACGCCCACCGCCCCCGCAATTTGTATTTGAATTTTTGCACTGCCCTGCACTGCACAATTTTCAAGCTACAATTTTTTTAAAAATACACATGCAATTGGAGCAATAGATTTTTACCGATCCTGAAAATTTCATCAAGATTGGTAAATTAAAAAGCGCACAATAAATACCTAAAGTTTACAGGCGCTAAACACAAGAAATATGTTTATTTGAGCAAACAAACGGTAAATTACTTGCGTTCGGTGGTTGATTTTTCTCGGAAGTGCCGCTGCAGCTGCGCTGCCACTACCTTCATATACTTCAATACGACTTCAATAAATTTATACTGTATCAGCTGCCGGTTCAAAAAGTTTGGGTTTGTCGAATGGTTACGACGTTCGACTTAATACGCAAAGATCTTGGGTTCGAATCCCAGACCGGACTCGGTGTAAATATGTATATTTTTTTTTGGTTTTGATTTATTTTGCTTATAACCAAATTTGTACAGGGTCTGTAACAGTCGGGAAACTCGACTGTAACGTTCTTACTTGTTATATTTAATTTATTGGAAAACTGACATCAAAATTGAAATGTTAACATAGGAATAAAAACTACCTATTAAAACTAAATTAATTTAATTGTTTTTAACACTTATTTAGCTCTTATTCAAAAATGACTCAATATTGTAAACAAGCTTCCAACATTTAATTCCAAAAACCCAAAAACCACCGAAATTGGCAGAAAAGTTTTGTGTCACCCCAAAAAGTTTAGGGCACTCATATCCAACCCCTTCAACATAATCGAAAGTTCAATCAGCGTGATTGAGAATCAACCCTTGACCCATTTTTCTCCATCGCGCCGACTGATCTGTGTGGACAATATGGACAACGTGTCGTATGCGTAATCTCAAAACACAATGCATTACTTCGAAAGTTCGAATCCCAGACCGGACTCGGTGTAAATATGTATATTTTTTTTTGGTTTTGATTTATTTTGCTTATAACCAAATTTGTACAGGGTCTGTAACAGTCGGGAAACTCGACTGTAACGTTCTTACTTGTTATATTTAATTTATTGGAAAACTGACATCAAAATTGAAATGTTAACATAGGAATAAAAACTACCTATTAAAACTAAATTAATTTAATTGTTTTTAACACTTATTTAGCTCTTATTCAAAAATGACTCAATATTGTAAACAAGCTTCCAACATTTAATTCCAAAAACCCAAAAACCACCGAAATTGGCAGAAAAGTTTTGTGTCACCCCAAAAAGTTTAGGGCACTCATATCCAACCCCTTCAACATAATCGAAAGTTCAATCAGCGTGATTGAGAATCAACCCTTGACCCATTTTTCTCCATCGCGCCGACTGATCTGTGTGGACAATATGGACAACGTGTCGTATGCGTAATCTCAAAACACAATGCATTACTTCGAAAGTTTTAAAGCTGCTGGGGCAGGGGCCGTGGCAAACGATATACATGAGTAAAACTTTCGCGTTTCGTGGGCGACATCAATGTGGCCACAAAATTGTGTGGCTTCAAAGTTAGGGCCAAGAGCAGACAATGCACTGCAGATACAGAGATAGCGAAAAGAGGTGACAACTAATAACCAAGAAAAAATAATATAGAGAAAGCGAGCACTATCAAAAGGAGAATAATATGTATATATATTCAAAGGGCCAAATTGATGGATAATAACCATGGCCAATAAAACCGCTTTATTTTATTTTATTTGATTCCTCAAAATCACATATACTTTAAGCAAATTATTTTTTATATAGATTTAGATTTAGATTTAAAAGAGCCTGAGAAAGTGTTCACATTTTTTTACTTAACCAAAATAAAGAAAATTGCAATTTCCGAGTAACAAAAAAAACACCGAATGGCCCACCAAAATTGAGTGTAATTCTTTTTTTCTCCGCGTGGAAAGGGAAAGGTCTCCTGGCCCCTCTTGCCATTTTGGCCTCCGTTTGTTTGTTATTTCCGCTGGCCAGTCGCCCGAGAGCAATAGCTCCTGTCTACTGCCTCCGGACCACAAAACCAGTGTCCTTCCCCCCTTTTCCCATTTCCCCGACTTCCGAGCGACTTTCGTCCCCGGATCGTCGTTGCCATTTGATTTGCAACGAACATTTAAGTGGGCAGACAAAAAAAACTTGTCCAATATACAAGCCCCCCTTCTTCCCCCTTTCCCTCAACAGGTAACCGGAAAACTATCAGAAGACCGCAGGAATCTTCAACATCCCCGCCCCCTCCCCATAACAAAAATCGTAGTTGTTCGGCAAAGTTTTCCCTGTTTTTCTCGTGTCCGTCGCAATTGATTGAGTGTTTACAGCCCCATTCAGGATTTAACCGAAAGTCAAGTCAGCGGTGGTATTTCGCTTTTCCGTTTTCCCTTTTTCGTTTTTCTTTTGATTTTCCATTTTGACAGTTTGGCTGCAAATCGAGGCGACAATCGAATAAAATCGAACATGATTTGGAAGTTTCTGCCTAATTTATTGTGTATTTCCTTGAAGATATATATTTTCTGACTCAAAACAATATTTTAAATAAAAAACAAACAATAAGTATATATAGAATATGTAGCAGGGGAAATACAAAAATAATTTGTTCACCAATTTATGGAATAATTAAAATACAAAAAAAAAACACATTCATTAACCAATAACTAAGTACAAAATAATCCTATACATTTTTTTTTTTGTTAAGCCAGAATATAAAATTAGATCTATTATTTAACTAAGCCAACCTTCTTGATCCTTTTGGATAGGCTTTGGAAAAAAAGGAGAATCTCTCTCTGCAAATATGCTTGTCCTGTGACTTTTGACATTTGTGCAAAACGTTAATTTCGCAATTTCTAGTCCTCGCACCTGGACAATAGATCCGAAAGAATACATTTTTGAATACATTTGAAGACATGAGCCATTTGTGTGTGTTTTGTGATGGCATTTTGTAATCAAAACTCGTTGCACGTTTTCGTCTTGTCGTCGCCTTTATTTTTTTTTCGGTTATCTAGATTCCACATTCCGTGGACCATTGTCCATTGGCCATTGGCCAGTGGATGCAACAAAGTAAAAGGCACAATAAGAAGCAGCACAGACGAGGCTAAATTAAAATGCAAGTCAAATATAAGCTGCATGTGATGCCTTGGACTTTTCAGGACATGCTCAGGACTGACTGGCTGACAGAAAGGATACTCCATGGGAGCCAAGGAATTTCCCCACTGCACTCTGAAATGCATTTAAAAATACAACTCGTCCTCGGAGACATTTTATCGAGCGATTCAGATGTCCCCATTCCCATAAAGTTTCCTATTCCTATTCCTATATCCCCATTCAGCTGAAGAGCGCAAAATCATTTAAAAAGTTGAAACAATATTTCGTTTGAGCCATGAAGCCTGAAGAAAAACAAATGTGGCCATATTTGTTGACAAATATTAAGGAAAAAATCAATTCACATACTGACAAGAATGGAATGGACTAGCTTCGGGGGCAGTTGCTTCTATATCCCCTTGCAGACCGATTTCCTCAAGTTTCGACGGATCTCTTTCAAGGGTATACAAAAAAAGATATATAAATTATAATTAGGAAACAGTAAGCACCAAAAAGTAGGTACTCGCTTATAAATTACAAAAGTAACAACAACAAAAACTGTGACAACTTCCCTTTGTTCTGTAAATGCTATCATAAGTATATTTTAATAATATTCATTACTATCCTCCAAATCGAAATTCACGCCAATACTTCCAATCGAAGTCCTCTTTCCCCATTTTAGATTAACCGAAATGCAACCAATTGAAATGCAGCCCAATAAACGAAATCGTTTTTTATGAACCCCACTGACCACTCAATATGGCCAAAAGAGAGCCCTGGCTGACCAAGCACAGGGAAGGAGCAGGAGCAGGACTTTCTCCATCCATCCCTGCACGCACGAGTGAGCACACACGACAACCCTGGCAGTGCGGGTGGAAACCCTGGAGGAAATTTTAATTTTTGCCGCCTTTGCCGCCAGCAGCAGCAGCAACTTTTCCGATTTTGTTTGCGAGCGAAAGTGACTTTTCCTCAAAGTTGGGTTGGGTTAAGGATGGATAAGGATAAGGACAGGGATAAGGATGGGGGACACGTTCTCATCGCCTCGAACTCGAACTTTTTGGGCGGCAAGTGCTTAACTTGACGGATACAAAAATTCCAACTAGCTCTTCGCAACTTCATAAGTACGAGTATTTCATAATAATTCATAATGCGCCCTAATTAAATGGGGTTCACTTGGAGCTTAAAGCGTATTTTTTGGGGATAATTATTTAATTTTTGAATTGGCTTAGAAAGGGTTATAGTTTATTATATGTATGCTTAGAATATTTACAAAACAATTTATTTTATAATTAAAATATAACAATAATATATAATTTATTTTTTACCTGTTCTGAATCCGAAAATCCTTTAAAAATTAGTGCGAATTATTTTTCTTTCTTTTATCAATTGATAAATTATATATAATATGTGGAGGACAACCTGAAGTTGAAATATAGTATAAATTCAAATTCCATTGATTTATGTGTTATAATGTCAAAAATAACGATATAGTTTGATTCATTTTTCAAATAATGAACTTCTCTCAAATATCGATTAAGACTACTATTATTTAAGTTATAATTATAAAGTATTAATTGTAATATACCCATCAAGTTGATGCTTTGTTTGGTGGCAGAAACGATGAAAGACGGAAGATACAAACTTCTAGGACTCTTTATCATAGCAATTAGGCAGGGTGTCCTGCGAATTTGTGCACTTTATTAGGAGGTATCGCCCATGGTAGAATCGCCCTTAAAGAATGGACCTTAATCCCGCCCACTTTACGGATGTATTCCGCCCACTTATGGCCATGTGTGCGCGGGTGTTTGGGCCACGCTTTAGCCAATTAGGAAATTACTTATGTAAAGTGTTTGCCCCAACAACAACAACAGCGGCCCAAATACAAACACAGGAACTTTCCACTGGGGAAACTACAACGAATTTCCCGGGCTTACAGTATAACGAACGGTCATTAGCGATGTTGGAGGATATTCGAGGGTTGTTCCAATCAATCACCAAAAGTCGCGGGGAGAAATCAATACAAGTCCTTCAAATTTTCCATCAGTTGAAAACTGAAAACTATAACTGAAAACAAATAGTTAGAGAAAAGGAGCCCGATCGTTCGAATCCCGAAATATATATACTCGTACAAATAATTTGAAACTCGCTGCACAATTTCCCCGCTTTGACACAGAAAAAAAAAAACAAAGCGAAAACTTTCAACTAACTGCAATTAAACTTAAATTTTGTTGAAAAACTCTTCTTCATCCAGACTTATTTACCTCTCTCCTCCTGTCTCTGGCAGAAGCTTGGGTTTGGTTTTGGCTTTAATTTTTGGCTGGCTGGCGGTGCCCAACTTTTTAATCAAATATGTGTCAACGCAGATTTATGAAATTAATTGTCTTGCATACACACCTCCCCTTAGATCCATTGATTTGTACTAAAATATTATTAATCCATATACTAAATATTCACAAATCTGTAACTATTAAAAACTAGATTAAATGAAGTCCGTTGTATAAGGTAATTAATTAAATTGCATAAGGATTCTTTGGTACCCTTAAATTCAGTTAAAATCGCATGGATTACCCTGAGGTAATAATTGAGGATTATTGATCACTTTTAAAAATGAAAGCTCTATTAAAAAAAAAAATTAACTTTTAAATAATAATCAACGGTTTCTTAATGATTTTCCAATTACCATATTAATGCTCGGCACCTAAAAATACCGTCTTTTCTTTTGAAAAAAAATGTATTTCCGCCACAATACGCCTTTTTGCTAACCGAAATTCCATAAAATCCGAAAGCAAATTATTTAATCTGCAAATTAAATGGGTATTTGTTCAGCAACCGCATCAACACTTTTGTTGCCCCCGAATTGTTCTATTATTTTAATAAATTCATCGACTGCATTGTCGACTTTAATATGTAATTGCATTTTTGTGGCTTTTCATCGTCGACCGACCGACATTTGATTGAAGCACCCTTTGACAGTCGAGTGGCAAACAAAGCGATGCATATAACTCGAATTATTTCGCTCAAATTAAATAAGGTCAATAATAATAATAATAACCATATCAAGCATACGCCATGGCGACCCGTCCCTTTCGGACAATTGTCCTTTCCCTGCTCTCCCTGCAAATAGTTGTTCAATGGCAAATATATTTAATTTATACACACTTTCCTCTAATGGCAATCAAGGTTCCTAGGAAGTGGGATGGGGTTTGGTCTATATTTAACATCGATATCCTGAAACAAACAAGTGCAGACTGGTTGAAATTTTAAAGGGCTTACACAAGCAGTCATAAGAGCAGGCAGGAATTGTCTAAAAATTAATCATATTTACAGATTAAAACACTAATTATAAATAAAACATTCCAATGACAGTCAATAGTTAAGCCTATAAATATCTGTAAGTAAGGGAGTTAGTTTAATTTGTCCTACGTATATTATGTTTTTAAATTAAAGAATATCTTTTTGATAATTTATTTAATATTTGTTTAACTATTAACAAATAAATGGAATGGGACTGTTTACCTGTTTGCAAGCTCCCAAATAATATTTTTGTTTGCATCTTTTTTCGGTCGCTATTTGGAAAATCTGAAACGTTTATCGACCTATTTTTGTTATTCGTCATACATTTTTCCTGCTCTGCCACTCTTTAATGGACTGAAAAAAACATATTTGTTTGCCAAAAGAAAACAAACAGGCAAACAAGACACAAACACATTTTGTGACTCATGGGACCGCAAAAACTTTTTTGTGCGTTGTTGCTCATCCGCCCCGTTGCCACTGATTTTACCAACTTTAAAATCTCTAGTTGTTTGTGTTTTTTCGGGCTGTTTTGATTTTGTTCAGTTTTTGTTTTCCTTTTAGATGGTTTTAGTTCAGAGCATTTTCAACAGTTTTTGTTATGGCTATCTTTTCGCGCCTCTGCACAGTGATAGTTAATTAATTATTAATATTTAATTTACAACAGATGTTGCCTGGCATCTGATTTCATATGAAATAATTTTCCTGCCTGTTGGCTTTCGGGTTGGCTGGCTATTATGATTCGCACTTGGGACATAAAAAGGCAATTAGATTGAACGCAGGGTTCATATGCCACATGCCACATGTACAGTGAAGCCCATGGCTTGTTCCATCTTCTAATTGAAGTAATCAGCAGAAAGGGAATTTAATCAGCGTTAATTGTGAGTTTCAGTTTGAATTCGAACCTCAATTGCGAGTTTGAGGGAATTTGCATTTGCGTCATTGTCGGCTCGAACATGCGATTCACAATTCCATTGTGCAGCTGCATTCCGTGGCAAACTGGCATGACAACGCTGCGTATACGCAATCTAGCACCAAGCACCAAGTAAGCCAGCACCAGCAGACAACTGACTGACTGATGGAAGAATGGAGTTGATTGAAAATTACTTAAATGGTTTATAAGCAATCCAATCCATGAACGAACTGTCGAATCGATTTTTGGGGGAAGAACAGTTTAAGGACTCATAACAAATATGACAAGAAAAAAGTAACAATTAAAAGATTTTTTTGGACTTATTAAGTATTCGATGATGATTAATGATTGAAAGTTAATATTAATTGAAATTATAGGGTCTCTATTTATGCGAAGCTTAAGTGGTTAATGGGTCGACTGAAAAAACATAATTACAGGATTCCCATTTCCATTCTGATTCCCATTGGATGGACAATAAGTAGAGATGCCCATTCCGCAAATGTTCAGCTTACATATCACTCATAATAGAAGCTAAATAATGATCCCATTGTTTAATATTCTACGAAGAAACCGATTTTCGTATTCTATTTTCAAAATCAATTCAATCACTGTTAGAATTATTAGTTCAAATTGTATTTCAATTGTCTATAATGGTATAATTGTATAATAGCTTCAAGTTGGTAATTTACAATTATCAAAGATTGTAATTCCACAATAGTCTTTTTATACCCTTACAGAGGGTATTAAAATTTTGACCAGAAGTTTGTAACGCAGTGAAGGAGACGTCTCCGACCCTATAAAGCATATATATTCTTGATCAGCATCACCAGCCGAGTCGATCTAGCCATGTCTGTCTGTCTGTCTGTCCGTCTGTCCGTCTGTCCGTCTGTCTGTTGCTATGTAAACTAGTCTCTCAGTTTTAAAGCTATCGGGCTGAAACTTTGCACCGACCCTTCAATCTGTTCAGGTAGTATATAAGTCGGAACGGCTGAAATCGGAACACTACATCACATAGCTGCCATAGGAACGATTGGGAAAAAGTGTCATAAATTCGCCATTTTTAAAGTTAATTAATTTATTTCTTATGAAGCTCTATTAAATGATTATTTTAACATATCCTGAACGTTTCATCAAAATCGGACCACTATATCCAATAGCTGCCATACAAACGATCAAACAGTTTTAAGGCAACTGGTCTGCAAGGGTATTCTAAGCTTCGGGTACCGAAGCTAGCCTTCCTTTCTTGTTCCTATTATGCATTAGTTTATTTACATCAGCAACTTTACATAATAAAGGAAAATGGCTTGGGAAACCTTGTAACCAATCGACAAGGCTTAAATAGCACAGAAATGAATTAAACACGATCCTAGTCTAAGCATTTTTTACAGCAATCTCAAAACCTTTGCTACAATTCAGAGAAATAAAACTCACTTCGTGGAAACTCACTTTAAGAAAAGGAAACCCCGGCAGAAACTTCTCATTTAACTCCTTGCCAAGTTGACATTATTGTGAAGTGTTTCAGGCCTCCTCGAGTGGACACTTTTCACTTGAGGAACTAACAAATTCAATTTCAATTTCCCGCTTGCCCTCGTGATTTGCCACAATTTTCAGGGCCGGGAGCGGGGCTGAAGCAGGCGGAGAAAAGCGTGGAAAATCGAGGAAATCGAGAAAAGAAAGAGCCATTTCCGGTCGTTTAAGTGGAGCCTTTTTTTTTGACCTCTTAATCCATAAACAGTCTACCGCAGAACGAAGCCAAATCGTAAATCAAAACAGCTTAAATTGATCAACATAAATCGTGGTCGCTTTTAGAAGAGAAGACCAAAACCATTATTTCACTCTTACCACTCGCAGATAACTGGGCTAAAAATTAATAATAAGCCCGCGACAAGAGTTCATTATTATTGCTTGATTTAATTAAAAGTGCCATGTATATGGCACTTATTCAGCCTGTCAACTGGCAATTTGCGACACGAGCAGAGTGACAGATAGTATCTGGGCAATAATTTATATCTTGTCTGCGGGATATAAAGTATGTACATTTTGTTGGCCATGTATCTTATGCATACGAACAGCCAAATCACGCCTCCTAAAGATACCAATTTGACGTCGTCGTCGTCCCATATATATATTTAATATTCCTATATTTATTGTTGCTCTTGTCTCACTTAGTTTGCCAACAAATGGTCTTCGAGTAGAAATTGTATCTCAGGAAAAGGGGTGTTCCCATCTTGAATTTCTCGATTTATTTTCAATAGTAATTTCAGTTTTTTACATTTTCTATTGAGTTTTTCTTTTATGCAATGCATTTTCCTATCTGTTTTCTTCTCTTGATTTCTTGCGAAAAGGAGTTGAACAGAATGTTGGAATTTCGTGGCCGGAATTCCGCTCTCCATCATCAGCAGGCGTACTCAATTATGCGGCGTCCTTCGTCCTTGTCGTTGTCGTCATCGTTTGTCAATGCCCCCCTCCCTGTCCTCGTCCTGCTGCTCGGTATCCTTCTTTTTGTGTTTTGCTCGTTTAATAATATGTTAATTGACAGCTTAAGCCAACTGTTGGCGCTGGGTGCGTGCCATTTGAGTTTCAGTTTCGGTTTTGGTTTCAGATGCAGACGCGACATGACAGCACATATGTATGTCTCCGTCATTAGTGTGTCTTGTTTTTTCCCTTTCCTACCATTTCGGCCATAAGTAGTTAGGCAGCACCCGAGGCGGAGAAAAAAAACACGGAGACAAGTGTTATCCTTCAGCTCACGTGGCGTATGCGCAATGTTCTCCATGTCCATGATTTCGGCATCGATGTTATTTATTAAAGTATGCAAATTTGATGAATGACATCCCCCTCCTCCTTGTTCATCCTCAGCCATTATGAATTAAATTAGTTTTGCATAATTTTACGTGGTCCATTGGACAATTACATCGAATAGCAATCATTGGTGGTGTGTGGGAATATTGAATATGTGTCAAATTAAATTTATATTAAATTTCAAAGGTCTAAAGTAACTTTTACAGTAGCAAAATAAAATGTTTAACCGAAAACTAGTATTATTTATTCCCTAAAAGGTACAAAAGTGTTCGGCATTCCACCGAAAATGTAATAATATTTAGAAATTGACTAGTTTTGAATATATGGGGCATCATTTTCTAATCTATATATACATAAATCTCCTCCTGATTGGACTGACTCCATGATCTCCATTAAGGGTCAGGACCAAAAATTCAAGAAAAATATTCCAAGTTCCTCTAATGGTGTTAGAATCAGTTAGAATCAGAAATATAGGTATTCCAAATCACTGGGAACACTTTAGTCCATACACATTCCATCAATGCTAAAGGGTACCAATTATAGTCCACCTACACTTAAGATATTTGTCTGGGGGTTGGGCAAAGCCACTAGGATTTATGTATATACGGGACGGAGACGTCTCCTTCACTGCGTTACAAACTTCTGGTCAAAATTAAAATACCCTCTGCAAGGGTATAAAAAAACGAGTATTAAAAAAATGTTTATTTCGCCCCCGGGTGGACTCGAACCACCAACCTTTCGGTTAACAGCCGAACGCGCTAACCAATTGCGCCACGGAGGCTAACGGATCATAAAAACTATACAGAATCAGCAAAAGGGGTATTTTTATTTCATAAAGATAATGAGTAGACTTAACAAAACTTAAATTAAGTTCCAATTTGCGGGTTCTCTTGTAGCCTCCGTGGCGCAATCGGTTAGCGCGTTCGGCTGTTAACCGAAAGGTTGGTGGTTCGAGTCCACCCGGGGGCGGACCTTTTTTTTTAATTTGATAAAAGACCATCGATATGATTTGTGTACGCTTATTGTGGGAACAGAACCTCAATAATCTCATTGGTCCGATAAAATATATATTTACGCAGCCCTATGCCCGTTTTGACAGCCATTAATACCAATCAATTGGTTTTTAAAATAGTAAATATACGAGTATGTTCGTTATTCTGTCTGTAATGGCCAACACAACATTAAAATGATATGTATTTATATAACTGAGGGATGAAAGTATTTCCTCATAAAAGCAAAGAATTATTTATTTAGTTGATCTAGGCATATTTATTTTTTAATCA
The DNA here is from genome assembly GCA_021224005.1 of Drosophila setifemur. Taxonomy (NCBI): domain Eukaryota; kingdom Metazoa; phylum Arthropoda; class Insecta; order Diptera; family Drosophilidae; genus Drosophila; species Drosophila setifemur. The sequence goes on from JAJJHY010004047.1 coordinate 21,548, forward strand.
ATATAGAAAATCGATATCCCGAGAACAGTAACTGTTAGCAGCACTTTTAACTTAATTTTACCTTCAAAGTCCAATTTATGAGGGGACAACAGTCACTTTGTTTGATTTGTAAACTTTTCTTTCTAACATGTTTTTAGTTTAACAATCTTCCATAACAAAAATAACAAAAATTTCGATCCTGCCAGGAGTCGAACCTGGAATCTTCTGATCCGTAGTCAGACGCGTTATCCATTGCGCCACAGGACCTATTTTCTAGGGGCATATTTTTTCTTGATCAGCGTTGCCTACAAATATTTGATTGATATTGGCACATTCAAATTTAAAACGGATCTCAAGGGGGCACACAGGCAGCCTAACGAAGCTGAACTGATCTGAGCTTATAAGCTAAGCACATGAATTTTAGCTGTAATTATTAGTGACTAATTTTATAACAAATTTTAGTTCCTAAAATTAAGCTTAATTAGCTTTCGGTGCATGCACTTTCATTGCCGGCAATATTCCGACTTATATACTAATATATACTTTATAGGGTCGGAGACTTCACCTTCACTGCGTTACAAACTTCTGGTCAAAATTATAATGCCCTCTGCTAGAGTATAACAATTACAAGCCAATACCTTTAAGCCAAATACTCGTATGTTTAAGGAAAAAATAACAAATGAAATGGAGGCTAGTTTCTGCTGCTTTTAAGCTTAAAAATTGTTATTTTTCGATGTCCTTTGAATAACTATAATTTAAAGAAATGTTCCCCGATTTAGTCCACTATGAACTGCAGTTCACAAAAATAACACTCAACCAAACACACCCGCATATCTCCGGACCCGACTGTCTATCCATTATTCCGATATAGATTTAGATTTATTAGCGTTTCTATGACCACGTATCTGTATCTCGGCATCTCTGTGCTCGTATCTGTATCTGTATGTGTATCTGTAATATTTATAACACGACTTCAATTTGTCTCTCTCTTGCAGGCAGGCGGATAAATAACCCACGACAGAAATCATGCAAATAATGCGGTGGGCGTGGTCGTGGGCGAAATGTAAACAGCCAAGCAATTGATGATTGAGCGAAAAGGCATCGATAGAGATAGAGTGGGACGAACACCTCCACCTCCACCTCCACATATCCCGCAGATACCCGGATTCATCTGTGCAGCGGAGGTATAGAACAAATCGATCCGAAGATGGCCAGCCATCGGTGGCCAGCGGTGGCTCTATTGTTGGCCATCCTAATTAGTAGCTGGCCCAAAGCCTTTTTGGCCGCAACCAGCCAAAATGGCAATGGCGATGGAAACTACAGTAAAAACTACAATGACAATGCAAATGGGAATGGGAATGGCAGTGGAAATAACTTTCCTTTCACCTCCGACCACAATGCCAACGACTCGATGGAGTACGATCCGGAGAGCGTGGCCCTCGAGCGAATTGTGTCCACGATAGTGCCGGTCTTCTTCGGAATCATAGGATTCGCCGGACTCCTCGGCAACGGGCTGGTCATACTGGGTGAGTGCACTGCCAGAAAAAATAAGTCGGAAGCAAAAAGCGACATATGTACATATGCAACAAGTATTTGAAATAGTTTAAACAATAAATGCAAAAAACATAATATATATATACACTAAAAAAATAAACATTATTTGAATACTTAAAATATTGTTACTAAGTCTTTAAAATTGATTCGTTGCTCGAGCAAACGAGTAAGCGAAATATTTTTAATTTCTTCATTCCGAAAACACTTACTCTCAAATATTATATATGAAATAAATTACCAAAAAAATTCAAATTTTAAATTGATTAATTGGATATTCAATTGGTAAGAAATATTTAAATATTCAAGTTTTTATTCTGAGTTTTAAAATAGCTCTAAAACAGCAAAGAACATTGTTTTCTGCGCAATTTCACCACCGACCTCAGGCAATTATGCGTAATAATGGCCAATTAAAATGGAGGGCAGGAGCCATAAAGACGCCTGCAAGAGTTGAGCATTCAGGCGGAAGCTAATTGATTTTTATACCCTTGCAGAGGGTATTATAATTTTGACCAGAAGTTTGCAACGCAGTGAAGGAGACATTTCCGACCCTATAAAGTATATATATTCTTGATCAGCATCACCAGCCGAGTCGATCTAGCCATGTCCGTCTGTCCGTCTGTCCGTCTGTCTGTCCGTCTGTCCGTCTGTCTGTCCGTCTGTCCGTCTGTCGGTTGCTATGTAAACTAGTCCCTCAGTTTTAAGGCTTTCGGACTGAAACTTTGCACCAACCCTTCAATCTGTTGCAGTTAGTATATAAGTCGGAACGGCCGGAATCGGAACACTACATCACATAGCTACCATAGGAACGATTGGGAAAAAGTGCCAAAATTTCGCCATTTTTAAAGATAATTTATTTATTTCTTGGTAAACTCTATTTAATAGCAATTTTAACATATCCTGAAAGTTTCATCAAAATCGGACTACTATATCCTATAGCTGCCATAGGAACGATAGAAAAAAATGGGCCATTGAGCATAACTCTGGTGTTTTTTAAGACAATTAATTCATTCTTGAGAAAAACAGTTTTCATAGGCATTAAAGCCTTTTTAGAAATTTAAAAACAAAAGATCGGATCACTATATCCTATAGCTGCCAGTTTTAAGGCAACTGGTCTGCAAGGGTATTCTAAGCTTCGGGTACCGAAGCTAGCCTTTCTTTCTTGTTTATATCCCATTACGGAAGGAGGTGTGAGGTCGTCCTTTGTCCAGGATGGGCAATGGGCGATGGGCGATCGTTAAGATTGCAATCCTGCGAGCATTGCAGAATTTTTTATGGCCCAGCGGGAATTTCTGCAGCTTCAGTGCATTCAAATTACGAATAATAATAGATTTTAACACTCTAACATTAATGAATAATCGATAAATGAATTGTTTGTGCACAGTTTTAAGCTCATAAGAATCTACAAGATTCAGAACACAGAAAAGTAATAATTTGATTAAGGAAAAGTTTCTTCATTCGATGATTGATGTTAGATACTTTGATCATTAACCTATTTGAATACGTTCGTAATTATACCCTTGCAGAGGGTATTATAATTTTGACCAGAAGTTTGTAACGCATTGAAGAATACATTTCCGACCCTATAAAGTATATATATTCTTGATCAGCATCACCAGCCGAGTCGATCTAGCCATGTCCGTCTGTCTGTCTGTCTGTCCGTCTGTCTGTCTGTCCGTCTGTCCGTCTGTCGGTTGCTATGTAAACTAGTCCCTCAGTTTTAAAGCTATCAGGCTGAAACTTGGCACCGACCCTTCAATCTGTTGCAGGTAGTATATAAGTCGGAACGGCCGGAATCGGAACACTACATCACATAGCTGCCATAGGAACGATTGGGAAAAAATGCCAACATTTCGCCATTTTTTAAAATATTTTATTTATTTCTTGGTGAACCATATTAAATAGCAATTTTAACATATCCTGAAAGTTTTATCAAAATCGGACCACTATATCCTATAGCTGCCATAGGAACGATGGGTGAAAATGGCTCATTGAGCATAACTCTGATGTTTTTCAAGACAATTAATTCATTTTTGAGAAAAACAGTTTTCATACACATTAAAGCCTTTTTGGAAATTGAAAAACCAAAGATCGGATCACTATATCCTATAGCTTCCATACAATCGATCAAACAGTTTTAAGGCAAATGGTCTGCAAGGGTATTCTAAGCTTCGGGTACCGAAGCTAGCCTTCCTTTCTTGTTTTTTCATAAAATTCAATTGCAACAACGAACTTATAAGCCAGCTTAGAAGCCTTCAGATCATTCAGAAGATCTATATCATTTTGTAATTATTGAAAAACACTAGTTCTGTACACCCATTTTATTTTCCCAGAATTTCAAAACGAATCTAATTTTTCATATGCTTTATATTTTCCATTTGCTTTAATTTTGAAGGTAAACAATTGAATTATTTTCCTGCCCCCAAAAACTTAGCCCTGAAAAAAGAACAAAGTGGGGCTAACAAATGGCCTGGTAATTCCATCTCAGAATCTCAGAGAGAATCTTGAAAGAAAAAGGCTGTGAGGTTATTTTTGTGCTCTATCAACTGCACTGCAGACTGAATCTCAACAGGCGAACTCATTTTACATGTATTAATTTTTCTGGTTTTCCATGTGGTTGTTGTTGTTGTTGTTCCTTGGGCAACCTTGGTGCAAAAGTCTCGGAAGCCATCTTACCTCACCTAGATTGTGGGTGTGGATGTGGGTGTGCACTAGAGATGCCCAAAGAAAGGGCATCAAAGAACGAATCGATAAATATATCGCCAAAATGTGGGTTCTTTATTTATATACATTATCTGAGAAATGATAAAAAAAGCAATACAAAATTGGTAAATATTATTTGGTTTCATAACCAAAATAATTCAATTGCTCTTGGCTACCAAAATTCAAAACCATTTGAGCTTGACTAAATAATTGAATATGCAACAATTTGATAATATATATCCAATATCGGGCAGTTATCGTAGTATTTATGCCATTCCAAGGCCACGCCCACTTTGCACTGCTGCTACTGTTGCATCTGCAAAAATAGGGAAACAAGCTCAAACACCTCGGTGAAAGGCTAAAAATAGGAAAACATGGAAATAAAAAAAAAACGTGGCCACTTGCAGGGGTAGCGGTAAAACTAAACCCTTGACGTCAGGCAACGAGACAATAGCTTTTTTCTCACCTTCCCTTTTTTTACACCTTTAAGCGTCAGTTCAGGGGTGAGAAACAATGAATTTTAATATTCTTGAGATACTTGTGTTTGAGATACAAACCGTTTCCTCTTTGTTTTAAAAAAATCGAATTGTGTAGTCATTGAAATCCTGTTAATTTAATTAATGATACCCAATTAGATAATAAATATTTAAGCCCGTTTCCCGTTAAAGGGTATAGTGTATTCGATCCTATAAAATATAAATCAATAGCCTCCTAAAAGGAGACAGAGGTTCGGAAGCCCACCTTGAAAACATTAAAAAGCAAAATGAAAATATTAAGTTTAAAGTTGCATTAAGTTTTTTATCTTTCATTCATAGCCTCTATATTTATTAAGTTTATTTATTTTTAAGATTTAAAGTTGAGATTTAAATTGAAACACGCTTATTCCGATTGTGTTTAAACTGGAATATAATCCCAGTCTGGAAAAAAAAAACAACCGACTGCCTCCAAGAAACAAATGAGGAGGACAAAGTGCAAGGCCCCGCCCACTTCGCCTCCTTTTCCGAGTAGTGAAAAGTGTTTTTCATGTCGGTTTCCTCTCGCTTTCCGTTCTCGGCGCTGTCAGGCCGAGGGAAAAGTTTTATTAAAGTCGCAAGTGGAATTGCCTGCCACCTGCCCCCTGCTCCCACCACATTTCCCCGCCTCGATTTTCCATTTTCCTTGCCACTTTATCAGCTGCGTTGGCGGCATTATGATAAATGATTTGTAAATGAACGTGTGGATTTTATGGCAAATTATGAGAGAAAAAATTGGAGACACCCGAGGAAACTTTTTAGTTGGTCGAGAGCTGGCTTACCAAAAGCAGCTTTAAGGAGCAGTAAGTACCCTGGAATCATCTCCGATACTCAGATACTTACCTAAAAATCTGTGGAGCTATAAATCCTACCTTCTACACATTGATTTGTCTGATTAATATTTGTTAATTTCAAATGGAATTCAACAACTTTCAACAAAACTAACTAGAAATATTCAAAATATTTGTCCTTTTTTAAATGAAGGACATTCATTAAAACGTAATTATAATTTTGTGGCTTGATTTAATAAATTTTTCTAAAATATTGAGGATTGATATAATAAATATTAAACCAGTAAGAAATTCTTTTAGGTAATAATAGTGCACACATCAAATTAATTTCAAATATTTTACATGACTATTATTTTTCATATATTTTGTAAATATAAGCTATGATTTTCTAATAACTCCCCTAGATACATTCCTGCATTTTTAAATGTAAGCTGACAAGATTTAGATGTACCCGGGAAAAGTTGCAAGTATTCCCGGATAGATAATTTATCAAAATGTTCGGCTTTAAGGCTTAAAAAAAAAGGATACCCCCTGCAGACATAATCGTTGTCCTGATCGCATATAATATATAGCCACACGAAGGTGTGCATTTGATGGCAGATAAGTGGATAAGTGGATATTCACACACCGAACACTTTGATAGATGAAGGCCTTCTGCTTGGGCGGGCATTAAATCTGTAATTTAAATATTGTTTGGCCAGATTTCGCTCTTATAGTAAACTATTGCGAAACGAGGTGCCCCACCACAGTTGGTAATCCGACAGCCGGCAATTCGCCAGAGCAAACAAACATTCGGCAAAATGTATGCATAAGTTTTCGCAAAACTGTCAACAGCAATTTGTGTAAATCTGCCATCGGAACAACCAGAATACAAAACACAGAATACAGAATACAAAACACGACGAACACGAACCCTGTTTAATTATAATTTATGTTCCAAGAATATATTTCGACCGCATTGTCACTTCAATTTGCATTAGCCTTTGTCAAACTTCCCGCTCAGACAGCACTCGATCCACATTCAGAGCTATAAGCTAGCTAGCAGAAGTATCAAAAAAGTAACAGATATAGAACAGAGGTATCCCCCATCCCCCATTCCCTATATCCCATCCCCCAAAGTCACCTCGGACCACCGGCCAATTCTGTTATAAAATTGTTATTGGCCAGACGAACAGGAACGTGACGCAGTCCCCCAAAGCATAATCCTTTCGTTCTCCTTCCTTTTCATACCCTGCACGATTTTCCGACGAGGGTATATACATTAACTAAATACTCAAGTATTTGAGTTTCAAAAATAATTTAAAAAAAAAAGAACTTGAACTTGTGAATCTTAAATGTTCTGAAGAATTTTGTTATTGCAAATTGTTTTTAAAGTTTATTTATATTTTAATACTAATATTTAATAATATAATAATAATAAAAAAATAGATCTAAATTCTCGTATATGGAGAATCTGATTGTTACAATTTTTGTTTTAAGTTAAGGATGATACAATTTGAGCCTTTATACTTTATACTTCAGTATTTTCGTTAATTTTAACAAACTTTAAATATATATAAATATCATTGAAGTGATTTATACATATATGTCACCATTTTAGATATACAAAAATTATCCGTCATTCGTTAATTAATTTATACTGCGATAAATGTTTTGCGTGATATAATTTCAATAAAATTCATTAAGAGAAAAAATGTTTAAAAATCTAATCTAATAAATTCATAAAATAAAGTACTGGGTACTTGATGGTTTGCATAACACTACCAGAACGTTGTTACTTTTTTTGGTAAACTGCGGGGTTGTGTCCTGACACAGCCCGTCCTTTTTTGTTTCCTTTGATATCCTTTTGATTCGGCGCTCAGCGAACAGATGGAACCTAAAAATCAACTTGAATCGCAATGTAATACAATTTCCGAGGGCCCCAGATAAATGGATGCATCACATGGCAGGGAAGGGGATAAGTAAGAAGAGGGTAGGATACAAATCCGTACAGATACATAGTGGATAGTGAGATGAACAGGATCCTGCTGCTCCTGCTCCTGTAAAAAACAGGGCAATAAACTCTTTGCACTTTCCCTAGCAAATGCCTGAAAATGCATTTCCGTCTGTAATTGGTCGGCTGATAATAAGAAGTGATTGCTAGTGTACATCAACCAACTGACTAATACTAAAAATAAATTAAATTGTTTTATTTTGTTTAATAGTTTGACAACTGAAATTTATTTTTTAAAATAACTAGCTTAAAAATGAATCAAGAGGAGCATGAAAAAGTTGCATTTTTCGAGGGTTCCAAGTTAACCACATTCATTTTTTGCCAATACAATTTATCCATAGTTTTTATTGGATTATTTGTGAAATCCTTGCCATGAAATGCCCCACCCCAAAAGGCATATGCAAGCACCTGCAATGCAACTGAAGGATACACCTGTTCGTATCCATCCATCCGTGCCTAATGGACCAGAACCTTTGGAGAACCTTCCAACATCGAGCAGTTTATTATCGAAGATTGCCGGGCACTTCACTCTTTGGATAAGCTTCAATCTTTCAAGAGCTTTCCCTCTTCCTCTACCTGCTGGCATACCCTTGGAAAGGGTATCTATGATTGTTCCGAACATTTTTCCTCTGCCTTAGTGCAAAAATAATCGTTCAGCTTTGAAGCTTACCCAATGCAACGGCCTTCTCTCAATCAAAAATCATAAAAATTCCTCACTCTGTAATCCTTTGCGAAATAATCAAAATAATCATTTAATAACAAATTAGCTAACTTTACCATCTGAACTAATCGATTGGCTTAAGTTATCAAACAATTAACGAGTTTATTTTAAATAACGAGTTTATTTTAAAAGCTTGGAACATTTGTGATGGTTTTATTTATACTGTTGCAAACAGTCTTAATTCAGTGGGATCAGGCTTAATGCAGAGTATTTTAAGCTATAGTGCCCAGTCGAAGCAACCTTTCTTCCTCCTTTTTTTAGTATGCCGGCACTTGAAGGATTTGCTGCAGGCTGCACGTACCTGCAATTTAAGGGAACACATGCGTACGCACAAAAGTATGCTATGAAACAGCATTTAAGAGGCATATTGAAAGTATTTGAGGGTGGGTGTGTGTGTGTGTGTGTGTGCGGGTGTGTGTGTGTGAGGGCTAGCCAAATTTACACGAAATCCACAAGACGCACAAATTTATTATCTAGCGGTGAAAGTGATAAAATTTATAACCAGCATTGTGCATGGCGCCTAAAAGCAGGCAATACAAATACAAACAAACAAACAATGCCCAAGTGGGCCACACACACACACACGCGCAACCCACACACACGCAGTCAATTCAGCGTGCTATCTCTCTCCCACACCCTGATTCATTCGTCATATTTATGCTTTTTTATGGGCCATGTACATTTTATTGTTTTACTTTTCAATGCAATGTCTGTCGGGGACACACACACACGAGTATATATAAAAGGAAAAAAAGAGAAAGTAGAAAGTGGGCGGCACACCGACAGAATGCGCGTGTAGTCTAGGACCCAACCCAACCCGCAAAAAAAGAAGGAAGGAAACCCCGTTTCGCTGGCAGAAAACAATGCCAACCAAACAGGCATAAAATGCCAGACAACAATTGTGATCCACCGGAGCTGTTCCGGATTACGGTAAAGCTATATCCAACCTGATTGCAAATCTCTGAGGATATTAAAACCATCCTCGGAGTCATAAAACCAGAGTGTGGCCAAAAGGGTTGAGTCCTCTACTGAACAAACATTGTGCATATGTGCATATAATAAATATTTAAAGTAATAATAATAATATTATATACTATTATTATAATATACTATTATAGATTTTCCTGTTAAAAAACAAGACAATTTTATGCTAAAGAAGAAAAGACTCCAATGAAAAACATGAAAATTAAATCAAGTTCCTCCAAAGGTTACTACTAAGCCTTTTACAATTTAATCTTAATAAGTAAATATTTACTTTTATATAGTTTATTATTAATAAATTAAAAATGATCTTCACAATGTTCCCTGCAGCAATCTAAAATCAAATCATTCCATTTGTGTTTTAGGAACGCCCCTGCTCTTGCGTCCACCTTTAGTTTTTATTTGTCAGCTCTTTTGTGTGCTTCTCCCCTCCGGGCCACCCGCATGTCCTTTTTCCTTTTTCCCTCCCCTGGCATCTCTTTCGTTGTCCCCTTCTTCTTGTGCCATTCCCCATTCCCCGCTGCCACATCCTTTGATGTCTCCATCGTGCTCAAACACTTGTGGCGCACTCTTGTCAACACATATGCGTCTATGATGGCCATATTGCCATGTGGCAGAACCAGCCAGGTGTCCACTATGCCACATAAACATCATCATCCTTCCCCATGTCCTTGGATTTTTGGCCCCCTGGCAAGTGGCTATAGATTTTTTTTGTTCGTCCTGCCCGATGCAAATGCCATCAATAATCCAACAATGCAACGTCGCTCAAGACGACATGGTGAACTAAATTAAAAACAAGAAAGGAAGGCTAGCTTCGGTACCCGAAGCTTAGAATACCCTTGCAGGCTAGTTGCTTTTAAACCGTTCAATCGTTTGTATGGCAGCTATAGGATATAGTAATCCGATTTGTGGGTTTTTAAATTTCTAAAAAGGCTTTACTGTCTATGAAAACTGTTTTTATTAAGAATGAATTAATTGTCTTGAAAAACACCAGAGTTATGCTTAATGACCCATTTTTTCCCATAGTTCCTATGGCAGCTATAGGATGTGGTAGTCCGATTTTAATGAAACTTTTAGGATATGTTAAAATAGTCATTCATAAGAGCATCCTAAGAAATAAATAAATTATCTTAAAAAATGGGGAAATTTTGGCACTTTTTCCCAATCGTTCCTATGGCAGCTATGTGATGTAGTGTTCCGATTCCGGCCGTTCCGACTTATATACTAACTGCAACAGATTGAAGGGTCGGTGCCAAGTTTCAGCCTGATAGCTTTAAAACTGAGGGACTAGTTTACATAGCAACCGACAGACGGACAGACGGACAGACAGACGGACAGACAGACGGACATGGCTAGATCGACTCGGCTGGTGATGCTGATCAAGAATATATATACTTTATAGGGTCGGAAATGTCTCCTTCACTGCGTTGCAAACTTCTGGCCAAAATTATAATACCCTCTGCAAGGGTATAAAAAAGGATAAAGTGAGTGGAACATTTCTGTGGCACATCCGGGCAAGGGAGAAGGTTGCTTGTCTACTCATTGAATGGGAAATCCGTCATTGTGATTCAACACATCCTATGCACAGGACGAAATTCGAAAAGAACCAAAAATGATGTTGCCGATCTTGAAAGACATTTTAATCAGGGCCCAAATATATGCATTTTATGCTAATTGGTTTGAACGGAATTAATTGCTCAAATAAATTTAATCTGTTCGGTAAGGCATATAATTTATCTTGGAATATTATGCTAATTAAATCATCGATATTATGTTATTTCGATATCAGCGAAATTGAAATTTTTGTTTATTTAAAATTGAAGTACGTTTTTGCCCTCAATTTTGTAATTATTTGTTTATTCATGCTCGGATTATTCTTCTTAATCTATAGATTGTAAACATGTGCGAAGTCAATTAAATATTTAATTTTGATACATTAAAATTAGATTATTTTTAGTCATTTTTAGACCAAAGCTCTTTTTCCTAACTAGTTTATTGTGTTTAATTTGATTAAATAATGGAACTGTCACAGACAACTTTTCCGAATAATTGATTTGATTGATTTTTGCCATCACATATTAGTGATTAATTAGTGAAATTGTATATACATTTCAGGGCAAGCATATTTCTGGATGTATTTATTCTTATTACCATTAGTCGAACCTCTCCATATACCTCAGGTTATATATATTATGCACATTTTTTTAGATGAATATCAAAAACTGAGATTCTGCTAAGATATTAGATTAAGATTTGCTGAAATTCAAAAGGAAGTCATTAGTTAATTAGGTACAGAGTACAAAATTATGTTTAAACAGACTGAATAATCATGGCTTAACGGTCCAAGGAATACATTTATTACAAAATAGAAAGACTTAAATCGAATTGCAATTATAATAAAGGTGAAATCGCAGCTTATGTAGACTTTTACCGCTGAAGTTGGTTAATTGTAATTTGATTATGGGAATCCGCAGATTGTTGCTAATAAATTTATATAACAAAAAATAATTTGAGTAATTCAACGCATCGAAAGTATATATATGAAACACTCGGAAAACAGACCCAAATCAAAATGTCCCTTTCCACAGTATTTGCTCCGTTTCCTTCGTCCTTCTCATTTGTGAAAAGGTATTTGCATAGGCTGACAAATGATGCAAACAAAAGAAGGGGCAATAAAGTGAAACAAAATGGAAACGAAAATAATGAAGGCTGGGCCGGGCAGAGGCGACTCCAGAAAGTCTGAAGATTGCAGTGCACATGCCACATACCACATACTACATACCAAGAAAAGGACAATGGACAAAGGCTCGCCCGGTCTTTTGTAATCGGATATTCATGTGGCAAAGCAGGATGTCTCCTTCGCCTGCCTGTGCATTAAAATTTAAATTAATTGCCATGGTAGTCGGTGTCGGTGTCTCCCAGGGCAACAACTGCAACATTGCCCAAATATCATATCCTGCATATCCTTGCCCTGGCTCCAAAATGAGCAATCATTTATGCACTTAATGGTCCAGACCTAAGCAGGAAAGGCTTACAAGACTCTCCTATACTCGGGCGACTTTAATTGGATCATAAAACAAAAGCCCCCACCAAATAGCTGGAGCTGGAGCCAGAGCCTCCGGAGTGGCTCCGAATTTTAATTGAGAATAAATTCCACTCCCATAAAAATCATTGCCAAAGGATCTCCCATAATGAGTCGTGTCCAAATAATCAGGCTTCGCCTTTTCATAGAGTCTTACGAGTAATTTCAATGGACTCGAAACTCGTAAATTTCCCCAAACAATAGAATTTCCGATTTAACAGGAATTTGTTTGTAGAGTACATATACATATATATAAGCAATTAAAACGAGAGATTCAGAGATGCAAATCGTCAGCCTATGGAATGCCCATAATTCTCAGTAATTCAATTGTAAATTTAATTATGAGTTAGTGGTAATAAACGAACTCGGCTACTAATTTGAGTGCCTTCTGAAGAAGATGACGAAGCTAATTAGTTAGCCACATTTATTACCAAGAAACACAATACACAACAGATTCTTACGAATTTAAAAGAGTTACTTACAACAATTGACACTTTTCCTCAGCTTTGCCTACTAAATCAGGATACAAATTGCGTATACGCCGCGTCGACCCGAGCACACACACTCTTGAAGTGCATTAGTAAGAAAGCTGAAATATGGGAGAAACCTGGGGAAAATGGCAGAAAGACGGAAGGGATGTGAGAACGGGGCGAAGGAAATGGGCAGAGGCATTAGAGTGACATTAAAGTTCAATAAAAGTGAATTTATGCCCCCCGATGCGAGTGAACAGGAAATCCTGTCTAGCACACACACACACAAGCACACATGCCGCCTGATTATTTGTTTATTTGCAATCTCTTTTAGCCCCTTTCAGCCTCTTAGCCCCTTTCAGGCCACGCCCCCATTTTTTTTTGCCGGCATTAAATAACAAGCGTTTTTTGCGCTAAAAAAACTTTTAGTACAGCCCCGTTTTTTTGCCAGTGGACCATGAATTATGGTACACTTTATTATTTTGTAAAATGCCAGACAGACAAGGAGCATGCTGAAAAAAAAGTGCCACACTTTTTGTTCTTCAGGAGAAAAAGTTAATGCCCAACATCGATCCTTTTCAGACCCTTTATTGTTCGGGCTTCTTGTGGGCCAACACTGCGCCCACAAAAAGTTGGTTAGTGTATACTAGTATATATATGTATACATCTGGCGGAGATAGATATATCCGATTTCTGGTCCAGCCTTTTGTTAATTGATAAAGCCCCAGCCAAAAGTTTCCAACTGAACCCATTTAAAACGGGGGAAAGCCACAATAAAAGAACGATGAAATGTTCGGAAAAGATATATTTAATTCTTTATCTCAGGTGCAATATCAGAAGTAAAATTCGGTAAAAACAGGCTTAATTGTCATAAATCACAATATCAAATAAGTTGAGACTTTAAAGTAAGTAAGTATGAGCTAAAGTAAATATGGGTCTTGTTTACCAAAGTATTATTTAAAAAAAGCTACAAAACTATTTGATTTGTTTTTCCTTCACCAACAAAATCAATATTAATATATCAATATTTTTACATTTTTTATATATTTGAATACTATGAATATTTTCGTTTGTTCAACAAACATATTTGCCTACCTAAATATTTATATCCTAAATTTAACAAGAATGTTATACAAATTTGAAACTAACTGCTCTCTTATTGCTAACGAAAAATATTAAAATAATATTCAATAATAACAAAATTAAAATGGTGCAACTATTACAAAAAGAAGAGGGAATATAGGGAATCTACTAGTATTATATTATATAGTATATGCTATCTAATTTTGAAGTCAGTGTTAATCCGATTCCCAGCCCAGAAACCCGAATGCAAATTCGTTGGCCAGAAGGTAAAACATTGGCTAGCAAGCTGTTGCCAAAAACTACTCCGCACCCGGCCCTGTTTGCTATCCAACAATAAACAATATACAATAAATAATGAAAGTTCTTGGCAAGGGTTTAAACGGCTGGCACACATCTGTCAGTTGCCCGGATGAATACATATATATATATATGTACTATATATCTATAACCCAAATAACTTTTTGCCCGTGTATTTATTATTATTACTTTCGTCGGTCTTCGCTTGTTGCCATTACTATTGATTCGCATTTCTATTCCTCCAATTCCAATTCCTTTTCCTGCCTATTCCCTATTGTTGTTCCTTTTGTTCTCCCTATTTTTGGGGTTTTCCGCTTTTTGTTTACCTTGAAACATCCTGAGCTAAATATATATTTGAAAAGGAAATTGATTTGCGGGCTCGCCTCGCGCATTTTCCTCTTTTCACTGAAAAAAAGATGTACAGGAACCTTTGTCAGAAAAATACAGAAAATCTATTTTTTAATATTATGACAATGCTAAAAAAGTCAGCGCAAACCTTAATATTTTTAATTGTTTTTTTATTATCATTACATAAAATATTTTCTGAAATGAAAAGTTATAAAAAAAGGATTGACAGAAAGAAAATGTATTAGAAATAAGTATAAGCACAGAATTTCTCGTTTCTTAGAAAGTTAATAATATAATTAATATAATTATATGCTGATTTGATACTCTAATATTAAGTTACAGAATCATATGTTTTCTTTTTCTTTTTATGTATTTTTTTTCTTTTTAATTGTGTGCCGCGACATTTCACATTTCGTTTGAACTTGCCACCTGAGTTCTTCCCCCCAAATTGTTGGTCTTTTGAGTTTGTATTTCCTTTGGCGTCGTGGCCCGACATCAATCCATCGGCATCCCATCGCGTCTACAGTTGAACACCGCTGACCCCTTGACTTTCTTCCCGGCTTTCTCCTCCGACTTTCTCCGTGACTTTCTCGCCCGCTTGTCCTTTCCTTTGTCACGCTTCTTTTGTATAGAGCAACATAAATTGCTGGCTAATTGCAAGTAGCTCCTTTGGAAAAGGGAAAAAATGAAAGAAAACTGAGTGCACATGAAAAGACTTAGGGGGAGGGGGGAGAAAATAGAAGGGGAGAGGAGAAAGGGGAGGAGAAAGAAAAGAAAGCAACCTAAAGCCAGGAAAAGCGAGCAAAAAAGTGAAAGCAGAAGCAACAACAAAGAACACGGTAAATGTTAACAATGCCAGACTCCTGTTATTTGGGCGACCCCTTCAGAAGAGTTTAAGCCACCCCCTCCGCCCATGCCTAGTGACACATACACACACACACACATATGCACACTTTCAGCTAAACAAAATACAAAATCACTGGCGTAGACTTTCGGGACGGATTCTAATATCATAATCTTAAAGTTTAAATAAGTCATTTAAATAAGTTATTTTAAAATTTAGAATAAAATTTACTTCCTATTTAGTTTTTATAAAAATGCTCATC
Organism: Drosophila setifemur; assembly: GCA_021224005.1. NCBI lineage: Eukaryota > Metazoa > Arthropoda > Insecta > Diptera > Drosophilidae > Drosophila > Drosophila setifemur. The sequence continues at coordinate 37,165 of JAJJHY010004047.1, forward strand.
ACAAAAAATTTTAAATTCTAATGAAATCTGCGAAATAAATATTCGATATATTTTATTTATTGAAAAATTGCGTCATAAAATAAACATTATTTGGAATTATGAATTATAAACATTAGATAGTCAGTAAATAGGAAGAAGTTTATACAATAAACAGAAAGTGCCTACACATATGGGAAACTATTTAATGGACTGCTAAAATAAATTATATGGCAAACAACAATTTAAAAAAAAACCTATATAAATAAATGCATGCTTACTAAATAAATTAATTAAAGACATGACATAAGTACAACATCCTCAAAACCCCCCTTTCGTACCCCACTGCGCTGTTTGCTGCCGGTTGTCCGCGTAATTGGGGGAAAAAAAAGTCAGAGGACAAAGTCGGAGGAGGCTGGAGGATTTCCGAGGGGGGGCAAAAGGGAAACGGGAGCAAAAGTTGGATAATAGGGAGGAGCTCTATACATTGAGTAAGAAAGTAAGGACCAAAACTGGACCAGTGCCATGGAAACGGCATCCTAAACATTATAAGTTGACATTTTGTTCAAGAAACTCTTCAAATTGTGTTAGTACAGGCATTCGAAACTCTCTTAAAATCGCCAAATTTAGTAATCGCATTAATTAAGAATTAATAAAATTTTAATTGTTAAGCAAGAATCTATCTTTAGACTTACATAATTTTGGATTAAATTGATTAACAAAACAAAAGTTATATATAAAACATTTCAATTATGCCAATAATATGTATATTAAACGATTTCCCTATTTACAAATGACCAAATAAAACAAGTAAGAACGTTACAGTCGAGTTTCCCGACTGTTACAGACCCTGTACAAATTTGGTTTTAGGCAAAATAAAAAAAAACCAAAAAAAAATATATGTATATTCCACCGAGTCCGGTCTGGGATTCGAACCCAAGATCTTCGCGTTTTAAGTCGAACGTCGTAACCATTCGACAAACCCAAACTTTTTGAACCGGCAGCTAATACAGTATAAATTTATTGAAGGCGCACATTCATACATATGTATACGAAGGTAATGGCAGCGCAGCTGCTGCGACACTTCCGAGAAAAATCAACCACCGAACGCAAGCGATTTACCGTTGGTTAGCGCCTGTAAGCTTTAGGTATTTATTGTGCGCTTTCTAATTAACCAATCTTGATGAAATTTTCAGGATCGGTAGAAATCTATGCTCCAATTGCATGTGTATTTTAAAAAAATTTTAGCTTGAAAATTGTGCAGTGCAGGGCAGTGCAAATATTCAAATACAAATTGCGGGGGCGGTGGGCGTGGCGCCGACTTAAAAAAATAAACTCTAATTGCGTCAGTATTAGGAGAATCTACACTGGTAATACGGTTCTTCTAGCTCTTACAGTTGCTGAGATCCGTGTGTTCATCCGGACGGACGGACGGGCATGGCTATATCGACTCAGCTCGTCATGCTGATCAAGAATATATATACTTTGTGGGGTCTGCCACGCCTCCTTCTGCCTGTTACATACATTTGCACAAACTTAATATACCCTTTACCCTTTGGGTACAGGGTCTAAATGTACATATTTACACCGAGTCCGGTCTGGGATTCGAACCCAAGACCTTCGCGTTTTAGGTCGAACGTCGTAACCATTCGACAAACCCAAACTTCTTGAACCGGCAGCTAATACAGTATAAATATATTAAAGACGCACATTCATACATATGTACTTGTATATTGAAAGTAGTGGCAGCGCAGCTACAGCGGCACTTTCGAGGAAAATCAACCACCGAACGCAAGCGATTTACCGTTTGTTTGAGCAAATAAACATATTTTTTGTGGTTAGCGCCTGTAAACTTTAGGTATTTATTGTGCCCTTTCTAATTAACCAATCTGGATGAAACTTTTAGGATCGGTAGAAATCTATGCTCCAATTGCATGTGTATTTTTAAAAAAATTTTAGCTTGAAAATTGTGCAGTGCAGGGCAGTGCAAAAATTCAAATACAAATTGCGGGGGCGGTGGGCGTGGCACCGACTTAAAAAAATAAACTCTAATTTACTCAGTATTAGAAGAATCTACACTGGTAATACGGTTCCTCTAGCTCTTACAGTTGCTGAGATCCGTGTGTTCATCCGGACGGACGGACGGATGGACGGACGGACGGACGGACGGACGGACGGACGGACGGACGGACGGACAGACGGACAGACGGACATGGCTATATCAACTCAGCTCGTCATGCTGATCAAGAATATATATACTTTGTGGGGTCTGCCACGCCTCCTTCTGCCTGTTACATACATTTGCACAAACTTAATATACCCTTTACCCTTTGGGTACAGGGTCTAAAAATTGCATGTAAATTTTACAAAAAATTTTAGCTTAGAAATTGTGCAGTGCAAAAATTAAAATTAAAATTAAAATAAAAATTAAAAATTAAAATTAAAACTACAAATTACGGGGGCGGTGGGCGTGGCACCGACAAACAAAAATATACTTCATCTGCGTAATAATTAGGAGAATCTGCACTGGTAATACGGTTCTTCTAGCTCTTACAGTTGCTGAGATCCGTTTGTTCATCCAGACGGACGGATGGACATGGCTATATCGACTCAGCTTTGTCATGCTGATCAAGAAAATACATACTTTGTGGGGTCTGCCACGCCTCCTTCTGCCTGTTACATACATTTGCACAAACTAAATATACCCTCTACTCTTTGGATGCAGGGTCTAAAAAATAACATTAAGGCACCATTGACCATTCAATACCAATTACTCCACTGATTATTCGAGGCTCAATTACAAAATCAGCTGTATAGTTTTAGGGCTTATTGATTTAACTATTCTGACATCTGACATTGTATCAACAGCAATATGAGGCAAGAGTTTGATAATTAAAATATTCATATATACGACTGACATACATATATGAACACGCTTATTGCTGCTCAAGAACAAGATCGAAGATTCTTCCACCTTTCTGTTACAATACAACTAACTACACCCTTTGCTCTATAAGTAAAATAATATTAAAACTATGTTCGCCCTCGATCTCCCCTCCAATTGCAGTGGTTGTGGCCAACCAACAGATGCGCTCCACCACCAACCTGCTGATTATCAACCTGGCCGTGTCCGATATCCTGTTCGTAATATTCTGCGTTCCATTCACGGCCACCGACTACGTCCTGCCGGAGTGGCCGTTCGGCAATATGTGGTGCAAGTTCGTCCAGTACATGATTGTGGTTACATGCCACTGCAGGTGGGTTCCAAAGATACTTAGATACTTAACTGCATGCCTTGACTTACAATGTCCCTGATGAGACTCAATCCCGACTTACGAATTGTTTGCCGAGTTGCAGTGTTTACACCCTGGTGCTGATGTCCTTTGATCGCTTCCTGGCCGTCGTTCATCCCGTGACGAGCATGTCCCTGCGGACGGAGCGCAACGCCACACTGTAAGTGCTCCATCTAACCAGAATGCATTCCAAGACACTCAAAAAAAACAATTCACAAGACGTTAAGCAAAAAAAAACCGCAAGCTGTATACCACCAGTTTAACTATGATCATTTGATCAGCTTCTTAATAATTTTGTAGGCAATGCCCGGATTACTTATTAATTTCATAATATTTAATATTTGCATTTATACTATTTAACATTTAAAAACAATAAATCAAAGTAATAAAACCTTCTGTATTGGATAAAATAAAAGCTATTTAAAAGACCTTAATGTGCAAACAAGAAACTGGTTGCCCCCAATAGGTAGTTTTTGCATCCCTTTTAGGATCTTTATGATCTTATAGGATCTATAGTTTATATTATAGTATAATTTTTTTTGCAATTTAAATGTAAATATGCACCCGTTTTCAATTGTTACCACTTTAAAACTCATGATTTCCCCATGTAAGGATCATAACCAATTCCTCGATAGGCTAACCACCGATTTTTCTTGGTGCAGCAGCTCCTGCTGCTCTCCGTATCCCACATCAACTGGACTAATTGCATCAATTTGTCGGGGCTGTGTAATTAGCTAACTGGATTGCCTACCTGCAAGTCTTTTTCCTTGACCTGCGACCTTTGCGTACACCTTCCGTCCGCCATTGTCGCCTGACATCTATGTCTAGCAATATCGCATTTAGGCTTCGTTCCTTAAAGATACGGCAAAATAGTGACACTTGTGGAAAACTAAACTAAGAAACCAGCAAACAAAGCCGTCCTGCCATTTCGTTGATACATTTTTCAATTAGTCAAGTTCAAACTTTGATGGCAGCAGCAGCCTTGCCGAAGGAAAGGATGAAACATTTTGAGTGATTAAAAAATATGGAGAAAAATGTACTAACAAAGAAGCCATTAATATTATGGTTTGAGTTTAATATTAAAGCTGATAAAATATAAAATATTTTGTAAAGCCAATACCTAGATAAATATTGTTTAGAATGTTTTATAACATTCGACAACAGTTTATAAGACACTCAAAATATAGATAAACGAGATATTAAAAATATTTACACATATATATATATATATATCTGCAATTTGCAACCCAGGGCCATCATGTGCGCTTGGATAACGATTGTGACAACTGCGATTCCGGTGGCACTTTCGCACTCGGTGAGGAACTACCAGTACCATGGAGCTGCTGGCACCGCTTGCGTTTTCTCCACGGAAGAGGAGGTCTGGAGTCTCGTTGGTTTCCAGGTGAGTTCTAGCCATGTTCCATGTTCCATTTTCCTCCCTCCTAATCTGTCACCCGGCACTTGCGGATACTTTGCAGCGTAGCTGGCCACGAGTTAAATTGAAAAGTTGGCTTATTGTTGAAATCAAGTCATATTTTCCAGTATTCCAGTATATATTGCAATATATTTTCCACTTAACACAGACACACATTCTCGAGCTTCTCAAGCGGAGCACGAGGAAAATCTCTCAAGACGAGTGACAAGTCCTCATTTCCCGAACGATGGAGAAACTCTGAGGAAATATTATGCATAATATATTTAAGTTTTAACCATTTTTTAGAACAATCTGCAAAAAAATTTAGGTGTAAAAAAAACAAAATGCCCAACTTGTGCGGCCAACATTGCGTATGAGTAATTTGTATGCCAATTAATTGCAAAACTCTGATTCTTTTTAAAAAGCTCCAATTTAAAATTCTTATTATTGGAATTTATTTATCAAATATGTTAGAATATTAAAACAAAACAACAATGTAAAGTATTGATTTAAATCTAGAGAAAGTGATTAGAACTTATCAAAAAAGACAAAGTTTATCCATTAAATGGAATTTTAAATGATTCCATTATTAAAGGCGGAGTTTTATTGGCATGCAAAATTTTCCTTCTATTCTCTAATTGAATTAATTAATAATTTGCAGACACAAAGCGAAAACAATAAGCATTATAAATCATTTTTTATTATCCACAGTGCAATTTGGGTTGAAGGTTGAATTTCCATCTTCGTTGATAGGAGAAATGGAGTGTCGTCTAGTGGAGTAGCTAGCAATTATTTTCCCGTTTTTTTTTTGGGGGGGGGGGGGGGGGGGGGGGGGGGNAGTGCAGTTCCATCATCATTATGAACCCGATTTCCCCCTCATAGATCAGCGTTATCCGCAATGGATTTTCCGTCCGCTCGAGCTACTCATCTTTTTTGCTCTGTTCTAATCTGGTCTGTCCCAGTGAATCCAACTCGAGTTTGTTATGTTTATTACTTGAACTTTAGTCCATTTATCAATTCGGCACCCCCCCAGGACGGCGCCTGTCCGCTCGAGCTACTCATCTTTTTTGCTCTGTTCTAATCTGGTCTGTCCCAGTGAATCCAACTCGAGTTTGTTATGTTTATTACTTGAACTTTAGTCCATTTATCAATTCGGCACCCCCCCAGGACGGCGCCTGTCCGCTCGAGCTACTCATCTTTTTTGCTCTGTTCTAATCTGGTCTGTCCCAGTGAATCCAACTCGAGTTTGTTATGTTTATTACTTGAACTTTAGTCCATTTATCAATTCGGCACCCCCCCAGGACGGCGCCCCTGTTTGAAGGAGGATTCATTTTGTGACGGAAGGATGTTGCACAGGAAGCCACAGTTGTTTTTCGGGGTGGCGATGTTGGTGGGGGGGGGAATAAACCTCGTTGAATATTCCCGTTTACTGAGACACTGAGCGAAATGCATTTCTTGCTCTGAGTTTTAAAGGTCGCAAAAAAAATAAATAGTTATTGGCTAATTTTAGTATGTACTCGTAAACTATACTATGCAATGTTTCTTAGTTTATCAATGGTAAATCTTATATTTTTAAAATTTCATCAAATTAACATACTCTATTTGATTGTTTTATTTGAAAAGGTTTTAAAACAAAATAATGGAGACCCAGAAACATTTTATATAATTTCAAAATTCCTTTTTTTGAAGTTTCAGAACAATAATAGTTTTGAAAAAATAAATACATTTTTCGAATACATTTGAACAATTCGAGTTCTGAAATAAACATGAGCTTTTAATAATTAGTTTTCTCTCTGTATTTGTAAGTGACTTACTGACAAACTGAATAAATGAATGAATGCGACTCCGTGAGCTATTCGCTATCTTAAGCTAATATGCACCCGTGGAACTACCTCGCCTCTTCCTGCTCTTTCTCCACTTTCTCCTGTTTCCCTTCCGAATTCATCTTTGTCTCCCCATCCCCCCCTCTCCTGTCCCCTCCTCACTCCGTCCCTGGAAAAGCCACCAGGCACGGCAAATTGCACAGTTCGCTTGGCTGACACAGACACAGATACGGATACGGACACGGACACGGATTCGGATACGGATGTCCACGACACCTTGACCCCCAACCCGCTCCCCATTCGAACATCATATCCCCATCCCCCCCCGACTGTGCGCATAAATCGCTATTGCTGAAATAGAAACCACACCTCGGAGGGCCAAATAAAACCGGAATGCGTGGATGTTCTTTAAAGGACTTCCCCAAATCCCCAAGATCACGAATATGTAATCGATTAAGAACACAGCAACCGAGAAAATTACAAAAATTCTGAATTCTGGAAAAAGGAACAAAAATCAAGGATTAAATTTATTTCAGTTTTTATTTAAATCAGCTTATTACTTTGTTATTTGAAAAAAAAACAAAAAGTTTGCACATGTATTTATAACTAAATTATATTTGGAATTAAATTGTTTTTGAATGGTTAAATGAAGGTCACATCAAAATGGGAGCACTATACGAGTATATATTCAAAAGCTGCCCAAAAATGTTGTTTTAGAGATTTTTTAAAAATAATTAATTCATTCTTGGGAAATATAAAGATTAAAGATTAAAATAAATCGGATCACCTTATGCTATAGCCGGTCAGCATGGGTATTCCCTTGGCAATTTTTCTTGCTTGTTTTAGCTCGAAATTGATTTTGATTTTCCGAACCTGGATATTGCCATTGTCAGGGTCATCAATGTGGTCGGAGCTCATATATATGTGGCTATAGATTTTGGTATTTATATGTATACATATATATATATATATACAGTGCGCCGAGTCTGGAAATAAACTGAAAATCCACTTTGTGCAACGAAACTAACGTCCAAAATATTGGTCGCCGTGAAGAACTCATATAAATAAAACAAAAAGTCCGGAAAAGCCGATGTTGGAAATGGGAAAAACGGAAAAGGTAGGGATCAAAGTTGATTAAAGACGTCTTTGATTTGTTGTGTTTGTAAAACTATTTATTTCTTGTAAATATTACCTGTATTAACGCGGGAGTTTATATAATTGTTAATTTCCAACTGACTTGGGAGCTACAGTACAGAAATACCTCTATCACTCTGCCTTTTACCAAATTAATTCTACAGAATTAAGTACATTTAATCAAACTCATAACAGCTTAAATGATTGCAAGTGAATCGTTATATTTATTTTCAATAAAATACAATTTACCAGAGATTTTATATAGAGAGAGATTTTATAAAAACGGCACGAGAACGTTTAATTTAATTGAATTTATTAACTATATTTTACTAATAGGCAGAGAAAATTAAAGATACATTTTGAATATGTTTTTATGTGCATAAATTATAATTGTTAGGTGAAACTAATATTAGTATCCCTAATAAAAATGTCGCCAAGTCGCCAAGCAGCATTGTTTTAGTTTATTGGCTGTTTTGTAGCCAATTCATAATTTCACTCATACATGGGCGTAGGTGGTGAGGAGGGGGGGTGGTGAATTTATGGGAACATTCATCAAAGCTGCCGCCAGCGCTGCGGCAAGTTGATTAATTTCGCTGAGTGTCTGAAGCGACGCCGCAGTTGCGTTTATGGACAAATCCCAGGCGCAATTTTTGGGTCATGTGGATTGCTAAGGATATATTCCCGAATATATATCCAGAGTCCCCCATCTATCATGTGGCACACACTTCAGTTTATGGCATTTTATTAGCATCCGCATAAAGTTTAAAGGCCGACCAAAAAAAAAAAGACCGCTTCTCAAGTTGGGAAAGTTTTATTTATTGCTCGTCCCTCGGTTTGTTGTGTTGTTGTAAAATTTCATGGCCAGCCATTGTGTGTAGCTATTTGGCGATGTATCTCTACTATGTGTATCTATGCGTTGCTATCGTTGCTGGTCGGTCGTGAAATTTTTCTTTATAGTTCTTGAATATCTGATGTGGCTTATTGACATCTCAAGTGTGTGGATCATCAATTCGAAAGTGCAATTGGCGTGAAGAGAAACCATTTCCGAATATTTGCTAATGATTTATTCTTTTTTTTTTGTTTTTTGAGAGTTTTGGCAATTTGGCAATTTGGCTAAAAGCAGCGGAGATCCTTCCTAGCCAGTATCCAAAAATGTAGCCAGTCATTGGTTGTGATTTATGTTCATTGAATTAAAAAGCTACTGAAATGTACAACAAAAGAGCCAAAGTATACAAATAAACTCATTTCAATAATCTTCCTGTCACTCTCGGTATTATTTACCGATGTCTTGTGAACGTGTCATAAAATGCAGCTCCTCCTCCTGCCAGAGATATCATTAACATCATTACAAAGAACTTCCTTTGCAAATCAGGCTTTAATTATTGCATCTGTCTGCTGCTCATCATCCCCTTAAAACAATAATGAAGAAGTATTTCAGCAGCCAAACTGATAGATACGTCTAGTGCTTACCCATTATACTATTCAAAGAATTATTTTAAATTTATCTTAGGGGCATTGAAATGTATTGAAAATATTAAACAAAATGTTTCACTATGTAAAACTAATACAATTCAAAATATTACATTTATTTTATTTGTATTTAAATTGTAGTTTTGCATATAATTCTAGCAGAAATAACATTAATATATATTTTATTTATACTTATTGGGATACAGAAGTAGTCTGTAGTTGGCGAAGGTATCATTATCCCGAATCCGAACCCAGATCCGGTGAAGTGTCAGAACGGATTATGTCACTCCTGCTCCTGCGTCCTTGCTACGTTGTCCTTGTTGTCCTTGTTGTCGTTGTCGATAACAAACGACATGTTCATTGGCCATGGCCAATGGGTAATCCCAACAAAGTGATTTCCATTCCATGGCTGTCAGGCATTGCCCCGCCCTCTTACTCCTCCTTTCCGCCCCTTCTGAATATGAATGCGAAGGCGTGGCAGCGATTAATAACAATTGCGGCATTCGCGATTTCATCGTACACTGCGAAAAAAAATTAACCTATCTTAGTCTTGTATAAACTCAACAGTAAATATCTCTCATTAATAATACAAATTGAATTTTTACAACAGCTTATTATTATTCCAAAAATATAATATTAATTTTAATGTTAATGGATTTTATTCAACAAAAATATAAGCCCAGAGAAATATAGAATTCCATTTTTAACAAACTCATATTGTTGGAATTAAAAAATCATGGCAATTTTAATACTATTAAATTAATTAATTAGATTTGATTATACGAGTGAAAAATAGGAACCTTTAACTATTAAATAGAAATTTTGCCATAATTCATTCAATATCATCTGCTTTCTTTTATTCATTTATTTTACTTATTTTCCCTTATAGTTCTATTCAAATATTTTTCAGATCCAAAAAAAAACATAAAACCGAGAATAACAACAAATAATTTAATTGCTTTTGTTAGTTTTGTGTTCCGTGTAAGCCACTCGTTCTTTTCCGCCCTCTCGTATATCCGTTTCATTGCCTTCGTTTCGTGGCTCACAATTGATATATACATATATATCTACATACTTTCCCGACTTGCACCTTTGCGCATATTTTGCTGGCCGCGTGTGGTTTATTGTTTTCATTGCCTGCCGCCCCGCTTTTCCCCTTTTCCGCTTTTCCTGCGGTGTAAATGCCCCTTAATCATTCACACTTGACTGCTAAGAAAAAAATTAATCCACGTGAAAGTTGAGGCGCCGCCAAATGAATTTTAAGCCTGCAGCCCATTGAAAATCCCAAATGAATCCACAACCCCAATAAAATATTAACAAACAACACAAAAGAATCCAGTAACCGAGAAACCCAACTGGCAAAAGGCTCAATAGGCTTAACTAATCATGAAGTTACGGAATGGCGGCAAATTATTATTATTATTATTAAATTATTCACCAGTCCACCGGTTCAAGAGAGGTGCCGATAAATAATATATATTTTCTATGCAATTCAAATTAAATTGTAGTAAAATTTTGTCCAAAAATTCAGAAAATGTGATCAATAAAATTATTAATAAGAAATACAAAAAAATTAATAAGAATAACATTTTTGTTTAATATATTCCTTTAATTTTATTTTTTTGTAATTTTTTTTTAAATCCAAATAAAACACCATGAAAAAATCAAATTAAAAATCTAAGAAACAACAAATATATAATTTTGAAGCATTATTCATTTGCGGGCTCCAGGATATCCAGAATAAAGAAGAATAGCTCCAAAAAATTAAATACAAAACAATACAAAAAATATAGATACATCCAAAATAGTAATATTATCTTATAAAATATATTATATTATTTGTTATGTTCTACATTTATCAAATATATATAAATCGAAAACACAAAACTGCGAACTCCAAAAAGAGACCACAAATATATCAAAAATACAATCTTTAAATGTTCCAGATAAAAGATTCCAGAGTAAAGATACATGTGTTCATATGAATTTCAATTTTTCAATTTATTCGACATCCAATCTGACCGATTTATAGCATTCTTTATGATTTTATCGAGGCATCGCTTTTGGATAGATAATTCCGAACCGATGCGCATTCATTTTCGTGGAAATTCCGCGGCACAATGCAGTGAAATTAGGTCGATTGGATGGCCATTGGGAGGAAAACCAGCATAACTGCGAGTATTTTCTGGCACTTTTTCAAGCGTCACTATCTGCCATATTTCAGAAATACTATATATAGTATGTGCATGCATATAGATATATATCTATCTGTTGGGAATACGGCTAAGCGGCAGCTGGTGAAGTAAAGTGGATTGGGTTGGATTTGCTGGGGGGTTGGGAACTGTGGAGGGGGAGGAGGAGGGGATGGGAAAATCGTCTGGTACTCATATCTGGTATCTGGTCAGCATTACGGGTCAGCGCGTCTCACAATTTCCATGCAAAAACAAAAGCCGCTGACATGGCAGCAGATGGCAGAGGAAAAACCTTCGACCTCCGACCAGAAAAAGGCACAACAATTTCATGGCTTTAAATGAGGCTTAATGATTATATTTTTATTGTTAGTTACTAAATCGTTATGTCAAATTCTTTAATAGCTGAATAGTAGATTTCATCATGTTCTTCAAATCCCATTATGTACATACATACATTGTTTATAATATTGCTTATTAAAATTAGCAAGAAGAAAATTACATTTTCGAAATTTGTTTATCTTCTGATATACGATACTTAACTATTCTCTTTGCCAACTAGTATTAGTTTTAAGCTTTCAAACTATTTTTTCAGTGAAGGTATATATTCAAAAAATGCACAAGAGTTGTAAGAGTTTATCACTTATTTCTTAATTTGGCATCAAATTAATAATGATTTATTTGGTCAACTAAAATATGCAATGTATGTTTTTTTGAATTCTTATTTTATACAAATACATTGAAATAAATCCGGGTTAAAAATTAGTCCCAAAACTTAGACAATTTCCCCCTCCATTATATTTCTATATATATTTACCTCCCATTTTTTTGTATTTGTATCTTATTGTAGGTGTCGTTCTTTTTATCATCATATGTGGCACCGTTGACGCTAATTTGCTTCCTGTACATGGGAATGTTGGCTCGTCTGTGGAAAAGTGCTCCTGGCTGCAAGCCCTCTGCAGAGTCACGGTAAGTGGAAAGCGGAAAACAAAAAGTAAATAAATACAGCAAATACAACAAATGCAACAAATAACGCCCAGACACAGAGAACTCTGAAAATATCGCGTATACGCCACGTGGCGAGTGGCTAGTGGCGAGTGAGGGAAATTATATATTTTGCCAGCATCTGCGGCTGCTGTTGCGCTTTTCCAATGGGCCATGATGAATGTCTTTTTATTAGGCTGCGAGAAAAGCTCATGAGCATTGGCCCATGCATTTTTAAGTGGCCATTGGCCGGGTCAACGAAACAGAAACTGAACCTCAAACTCATACTGAAACTGGAACTGAAAGAGCGATGCTTCCCAGGAGAATTCAGTTGGGAAAACACACACACAAAACGCAGATATGATTCCGGGGAAAGGAGAAGCACGTCCCTGGACAATATTTGTTGTGTTATTTGGGGACATTTTGTGCCCAAATAAAGCTAGAAATTTAAGGAGTTTGGCAGGGAAAATTGGAGTACAAATATATATGTTTGTGCTTTAAAAATTAGTTTGTAGGAAATTTGAGAGTATTCAAAAATATACTATAAAATAGAGTTTGCTTAAAAACAAAATCGATAGGGAACCCAAAAACGTGATCGGAGTCACCAAGCATCGATTTCAGGTTGAACTTCCAGCATCTTGAAACTTCTTTGCCCTCAAACTAATTGCAATTGCTTAAACTATGCCATCGACTTTGAAATACTTTGGCAAACTCTGGTTTTATCATAAGCCAAAATAGTATTGAATATTGAGTATGCCCAGCAAAGTTTCAGTACTTTAAAAATAAATGTGGGAGTTTTTTGTATTGAAATGCTTCCCAGAATGCATTTCATATATCCTATATTTTATGTGGTCTACAAAAAAGTTTACTTAACTAAAAATAAAGAAACGGAAATTCAATACTCCCAAATATTCTCTTATCCTGCGTATAAAAAATTCCTCCATTTTGAATTCCTAGAAATGAAATATAGTTTCATTTGTTCAAAAAGATAACTTAGATATTTGACAATTTCATTTCATTTGCTTTATGTGAAAACCGTCAATAGTGAATCGAATTACATTTAGACTTGACTGCCAAAAACAGTAAAGAAATTCATTTATATCGAAGAGTAAGAATGTAGGGGCTGTCGTATATATATTTCATATCCACATATTTATCTCGAATCTCCCTGGCGTGTGTATATATATATTTTATAGAGGTTGCAGTTAGATTTCCTTATATATCTTAAATTTCCAAACCGGCTAAAATGTAGTTCGTAATTCGCACGCACAGTTCATAAATCACCGAGCAGCATCCAGAAACTGGACTACGGTTTAATTTATATATAATTTATACATGTGTGCATATATATATCTGATATATCTGATATCTCTGAACTATTCTATTTGTTTTTTTTTTTTTCAGCAAGGGAAAGCGACGCGTAACCCGAATGGTTGTTGTTGTCGTTTTGGCATTTGCCATTTGCTGGCTGCCAATTCATGTGAGTACAGCAAAAGAATCAGAAATCATCAAAATCATCCAAATCATCAAAATCAAAATCAAATTCAAATCACACAAGAGTAGACTCAAAAATTGTGAACACGCTCATTAGAGTCAATTTCGCTAGTAATTCGGTAAACTAGTGTCGCAATCTGATTGACAGTTGACCATGAAATTATATGGAATCGCATTCGGAATCGGAATCAGATATTTGTGGCCTTACATGTGGCGGAAAGTCGAGTGTGCGAATTAATGATTATTGCCATTCAACAAAAATAGATTCTTTGATAACGAAATGTAAATTAAAAGTTCAAGGGCATCCGAAAACGTTGAAAACGTTGTTTAAGAGTCGCATATCAACTGCACTAAAATGCCGCATCTGAACAAGAGTATATAAGAATATAAGAATATATGGTCAATATTATAGTACCCTCTCTTGGAATTGGAATTCAATTTTACGAGTTAACAGCCCTTAAACGACCTTAAAATTGAACTCAACTTAACGCAACTCTCTTGAGATTTAGAGCGGCTTAGAATCGCAGCTGCAAATGTTGCAACAGCTGCTGATGAATTGGCCAAGACACTTGGCCAGTTGCGACAAATTGACATTTCCGATTCCGGCCTGAATTTATTTGCTGAAACGTTTAATAAGCCAGGCGAAGGCTGGCAGCAGCTGTTGCCCCCTCAAACTCAGTCTTCAAAGTGTTTGCACAAAATCAATGTGCTCACAAATTACAAACGAAATTACAATTATAGTGCACAATCATTCGACATTCGATATGCAAAATGTGCAAATTGCATTTACTATATCAATGCAGGAAAATGCAAATGCATCATCGCCCAGAATCACTAAACAAAAAATATAGTACGCTAAAAGTGTCAAATATAAATTGAAGAGATATTATACCAAGTTCATTTAAATATATATACAATTAATTTAATTATAAATTATATATACAAAAATATATGAAAAATACCTTTTGATTTAAATTTCTTTTCGATTTCCTGTTGCTTTGATATTATGTATAAAATATTATTAAATACATACATTAATTCAATATTTAACTAAATTCCTTTCTAAAAATTAATTTTTAATTCGGCATACGAGTCTGCACATTCCAAAAAAATTTATGCTAAAAAATAAATATATATTGAAGAGAAATTATACCTATATAAATTCAATTTAGTTCAGGATTTTTCACTGATAAAAATATATGGAAAATAACTTCAGATTTAATTTTTTGTTCTTTTCCTATATTTTCCTGTATTTAAAACATAATCTTTTCACAAATTCTGTGATATAACGTTTCAAATTTAAATGAATGGATATATCAATTAAATATTTAACTAATTCCTTTTTTTGTAAATACATTTTTAAGATATCATTTGAGTTCTTACATTTCAGACAACATTTTCATATGAGACATATTCACAATTCTCCGGGTATTGCTTGTCGTTAGATATAGTCTTCTAACCCATTTCCCCACATTTTTTATGAAGGTTATTTTGGTGATGAAGGCACTGAATCTGTACGGCGGCAGCCACTTGTCGGTCATTATCCAGATCATTTCGCATGTGGTGGCCTACACGAACTCCTGCATCAACCCGATTCTGTATGCTTTCCTATCTGACAACTTCCGCAAGGCATTCCGCAAGGTAGGTTCTCGGGTTCCGCATCTGGAATTTGTAATAATTTCCGACTCCGATTCCCAATCCTAATCCAGGTGGTTTGGTGCGGCAGTCCTCCTCCATTGATGACCAACCATCAGGTGACCAAGACCACGCGAACTGCAACCGGCAACGGGACGTCCAATATTGAAATGCTCTAAGCGGGTAAAAACGATTTTTTTAAAAGGAAATAAATATGTATGCATTAATTTAT
Source organism: Drosophila setifemur (assembly GCA_021224005.1). Lineage (NCBI taxonomy): Eukaryota > Metazoa > Arthropoda > Insecta > Diptera > Drosophilidae > Drosophila > Drosophila setifemur. The sequence continues at coordinate 52,809 of JAJJHY010004047.1, forward strand.
TATTTACAAATTATTACTTGAATAATTAAAACTTGTTCGTCAGTGGATTTGAGGATTTATACATTTTTAGATTGAATTTGAGTTGTTTTTGCTTCCTTAAAAAAATTAATCAGTTGTTTTTTTTAATAGTATCAATTTTTTTAATAACTTACAAATAATATTATTTATTTAATTTAATTCTTTTATAAATTTGAGATCAAAGCGAATTATAAGCGCATCAAAAAAACATATGTCAATATATATTATATAAAAAAATATGCATTATCCGATTGGTTTTTTTATAAATATATATTATTTGAATATGCTTTGTTAAAAAAAAGATTGTCAGGACTGTTTAAAAGTTATATGGCTGAATAACTACCAATGGTATAAGTTTTATTATCCAACAAAAATTCGTTTATATTTTTAACCCATATCGTTGAGACTTTGATAAATGAAGTAAATCCTTAACTAGTTTTAGATTCTAAATTTATAAATTTCCTTATTTTTAATGATTTTATAATATTAATATTATTGTATTTTTTACAGCTCATGATGAAGAGAAAGAATTGCGTTGGAGGTCGTCACATCATTTTTGAAGGCGATTTTCAACCCAAAAACAAAGGAAATGTGAATTTAAAACTAACTAACAAATAATGCAAACTAACAGAAACAATTTTTTTTTTGACAATGCGGAGCACATATATATAAGTCAACTATATAGTATACATATATTAAGGAGAATATAATTTTCCGAGTTTCCAAATGTGATTAGTTGAAGAATATTTTCTTTATCTCAAGAATCCTTTTTTTCTTTTATTTTTAGTTTTTATTTTCATATTATTTCATTTATTCATTTAAGACGCCAAGCTATTTTATTTAAAGCTAGACTTAAGTGAAAACAAATATTAACATTAAAAACTTGGAGGATAATTACATTTTATATGTTACAACGGAAATCGTACAATTCAATTGTTCCAATTGAAATTTTGCAGTCAGATCGGAAACCCGATTTCCATTTGACAGAAATATGAGAAACAACTTAATAGGTAGGATTAAGTGCAGCCATGTTTATGGACAAAAAATTGCTGTAACAATGTGTAGAACAAATATTTTGTATCCGTATCTGTGTATTCGCGAACGTGTTTTCCCGCATTTGTATATGTGTGTGTGTCATTTAGTCATTAAGAGTTTAATAGCAAAAATTTATAATTAAAAATCCCACAGCAACACAGCGGGAAAATTATAATGCGATTACACGACCAGAAGTGGATAAAGGCGATTTATGTTACCACATGGAGTTGAAGTTGAATTTAAATTAAATATTTTTGAAAACTAATTGTTTTTTATGGGCACACACACACACACAGAGAGAGAGAGATGGGGGTATAATTGCTGTGTACTAGTATTACTACAAAAATTAGCACAAGGATAACTGAAATTTTTGACAACATTTACGAGATATATAGGAGATTTGTATATGACCAGAGATCTGTATGAACGAGATCTGTATTATGACCAGAGCAGTAGATCTAGACTTAAACGTTATAGTAATGAAAATTACTAATTTTCCTAGTACTACTATTAAATGCTAGCATAGCTCAATTGAATACGAATCATCATAATTATTTTCATAATCCCAGCCTCTCTAATTGATTTATTTCCCACCAACAAATGGCAACAAATGGATCCCTCGGGATGATGGTAAAATTGAACATAGAGAAAGCATATCTTTCTGGTTTCTTTCTGGTTAATGAACAATTCATTCTTTGGATTACCAATTGACGAGTTCCAGATACATAGTTGTTCTGCAAGAGTATTCTAAGTAGCAGAGGCTAGATTAATTTTCTTGTTTAATAACCCAGTTAATTAATTTATAAGCCGGTTAGATTGTATTTTTGTGTTTATTATAATTATCCTAAGTCAATCAAGAAAATTACAAATTTAAAACAGGCATTGATTGATCTTGAGGAACTTTTCGTTACGTTTTCCATTTGCGTTGTTTCGGCCTTGCCGAATTAAAATGTAACTTCAAATGAATTAATAATCTTAAATGTTACTTTGAATAATTAATTATCTTAAAGACAAAGTGCAACTATTATATATATGTGTGCGTATTAAAAGCATATGCATATAGCATTATATATTATATATATGCTAATTGTAATTGTAAATGTATATCCTACTGCATTCCTAGCACAGTTGTGGAATTGAACAATATTTGAATTTAGAACCAAAAAAAAAACAACCAAAATTTAACAAAAATGGAGTTTGGAGTTTGGGAATTTATAGATTGTAAGCTTAGAATTGAAAATGTTATTTTTTTTTGCCCGCTTAATGTAGGGTATTCACTAGTCGCCCAGTCACAAATGCAAAAAAAAACTAGACAAAACGGGAATAATGCGATGTATTATTCAGATGTATATTGTTTTCAGTTGTGTGACAGAAAAAAAAGATAAAGCCTAGACTAAGATAAAGTGCAGAAACTATTGTATTTGTATATGAATGTATATGTACAATAAAAAATTTGTTCATCGTGTTAAATAAAATTGATGACTCTGTGTACACCAAAATAAGCACATTTGTTTGTTTTAATCGGGAATGTGTTTATTTAATATTGTGGCGGAAACTATACTAAATCCGACTATGCAATTTAAATGAGTTGTGTTAACGTGTTTGCAAAGCCCTTTCGAATTAGTTTAGAGCCGCAAAACAATTATTTGTTGAACACTCTTCTCTACTTTTATTTACTCTTCAATTCCGCTGCCTTTTTTGATGGCTCACTAAAATAAACAACCAGAACCCAAATTTTTGTGCTGTCCAGCTGACAACAAATAAATTCTCACATTTTTTTTCTCAAAAACTATTAATATATTTAAACTTCGCTTAATCCAATTTCCGAACTCAGCGCACAGAACTCTCAAAAAAATAGAAAAGAAAAACATTCTTTTTGGCCACCAGCCACGGACAAAGTCAACCCAAAACTAAAACGAGAAAACAAGCCATGGAAAAAGGACATGTGGATGTGGTGCCAGGATTGCCAGGATTGCCGGGCTTGTTCTTGCTCCAACATAAATTGGGAGGAAATGTGTAAACAGTGACATTATTTAGCAAAGCTATGGTCCATGTGTGCGTGGGCAGAATCGTCATATATATGGATACAGTGGAGCTGTGCGAATCCTTTGATTTGAATTTACATTTATGATACAAAAATATTTATATGCTGTTCTCTAGTTAACTTCTTATCTTATTTACCTAATATTATGAATAATTTAAATTATAGTTATTTTTTTTATTAATTAAAAACTACCAAATATACAGGTGATTAATTCCCCTAAGAAATTAATGTTCAGGTGGGGGCTTTATTTTATTCAGTCCCCAACGACTGATTCAAAGATGCACTCCCTCCTAGTCCTAGTATTTCACTACGGAACTGTGTATCAGGATCCTGGAATATAGTACCATTACTGCTAACCTCGAACCACTGTGCACAGGCCGCACTGTGGGCCGTATTGAAATTGGTGCAAATATTGGAAAATTTATTCCGGCTTCGAAATAAAAACATGTGCGCTGCACTTCAGCACTTTTTACGAGACAAACAAAGGGGACAACGTAACCTGCTAGATTTTATGATGTTTTGTTAGCCCACGGAGAAGCAAGCAACAAGTTGCAGGTAAGTGGGTACACTGCAAGAAAATTATATCATTTGTAGAAAATATTTGATCGTTTAATTGAGCTCACATTCAAGAATATCATATTTAACATAAATATGCAAAAATCTGCATTAAGCAAATACAGCATTTTGTATCTAGAACTGCAATTGAAATATTTAAGTTGTTTATTTCGCTATAATTTGTGTTATTATTGAAGAAGTGTCTGTATGTTCTTCAGGAACTTTACGATTTCAGATAGTATTCAAACATTGTTTCCAGTGTGACAGGTAACAGAAGCGGAGCGGTCGTGGATGTGGAAAAGTGGGTCCAATTTGCGGCCCGCCGCCGGTCAACAGATAAACAAGACAATAAGCGGCGCATGGAATTGCTGCCGTTGCTCTTCATTAGATTCCACTGGAGCGCCTCATTACTTCAAATACGGCGCGTGGTCCAACCGATTTAATTATGCCGACGCCCGACAGCTGGCCGCCATGGTGGACCGGGACCCGGCCGAGCGCCGCAGCGGAATTTTCCGGCTCCGGATATATTTCAAAACCGGACAACGCACTGGCCAGAGGCTCAGTTGCCACGCGTCCGCCGTGTGAGCCGCAACCAGGGATCGCAGTTCCCCACCCCGCAATCCCGCATCCAACTATATCCACACAGAGATTCCATCATGTCCAGAATGATGTCGCCACCGTCGTCGGGCGTATGTCCCCGGAGCTGGACCCTCTGCGGTGCCCTGCTGCTGTTCGTCCTGCCGCTGATCCCCACGCCCGAGGCACTGCAGCACAACGAGGAGGGCCTGGAACTGCTCTTCCGCGAGCGGTGAGTTGCAGCCATTCGGATCGGAATCTTGAATGAATACTAATATAGCAAAGAATATCTTATAATTTGAAATGTTATTCCTCTATTGCATTATGTTGATTTGATTTCTTTTATTTCTCCCAATCCCAGATCCCAATCGGACTGGGAGAATGTGTGGCACCAGGAGTCGCACTCCCGCTGTCGGGACAAGCTGGTCCGCCAACTTTACTGGGCCTGTGAGAAGGACATCTACCGGCTGACACGGCGCAACAAGAAGAGGACAGGCAACGACGAGGCCTGGCTAAAACAGAACCAGAGCCCCACCAACCGTGAGTCCAAATATTAGTTTACTTATGAAATATATATTTTTAAATATATATATTTTTTTATACCCTTGCAGAGGGTATTATAATTTTGACCAGAAGTTTGCAACGCAGTGAAGGAGACATTTCCGACCCTATAAAGTATATATATTCTTGATCAGCATTACCAGCCGAGTCGATCTAGCCATGTCCGTCTGTCCGTCTGTCCGTCTGTCTGTCTGTCTGTCTGTCTGTCCGTCTGTCGGTTGCTATGTAAACTAGTCCCTCAGTTTTAAAGCTATCGGGCTGAAACTTTGCACTGATCCTTTAATCTGTTGCAGGTAGTATATAAGTCGGAACGGCCGGAATCGGAACACTACATCACATAGCTGCCATAGGAACGATTGGGAAAAAGTTCCAAAATTTCGCCATTTTTAAAGATAATTTATTTATTTCTTGGAAAACTCTATTTAATAGTTATTTCAAAATATCCTGAAAGTTTCATTAAAATCGGACCACTATATCCTATAGCTGCCAAATGAACGATGGGAGAAAATGGGTCATTGAGCATAACTCTGGTGTTTTTCAAGACAATTATTTCATTCTTGAGAAAAACAGTTTTCATAGACAGTAAAGCCTTTTTAGAAATTTAAAAACCCAAACATCGGATAACTATATCCTATAGCTGCCATACAAACGATTGAACAGGTTAAAAGCAACTAGCCTGCAAGGGTATTCTAAGCTTCGGGTACCGAAGCTAGCCTTCCTTTCTTGTTTGGATTGATTATGTTGGTGTTATTTTATAGGTGAAAAACTATCAAACAACATTTTTATTTCTCGTGTGTTTAATTCATAATAAGCGAAGTAATCCGAAGAAGTAATTATGAGTATTATGATCAGAAAAAGTATCTAAAATTTGAATATCAACAAAGGAGATCAAAAAGTAAGAGGGTCGACCCACAACTTAATAATATTATTCATTTTGAAAGGAGTAATCTGAATAACTATGAAAGCAAATATCTATAATAAGAAAGGAGGCTACAATACCCTTGCAGACCAGTTAACTTCAAAGGTACTATATATATATTCTTTGTATTCTTATAATACTCTCTGCAAATGTGGTAAATAATACCTGAAATACCTTAGAACACTGTTGCTTAGAGATCTTGAATATAATGAGGGGAATATTAGTCAGATATATGTATGACTTAACTACAAATTAATTTCAATTTCAGCCGATGGCTCCACCTGGCTGCATGTGAACTACGCCAACATGTTCCTGCGGAGCCGACGTGCGGATGCTCCTTCGATCACCAACGAGTGCTGCACCAAGGCAGGATGCACCTGGGAGGAGTACGCCGAGTACTGTCCGTCCAACAAGCGACGCAATCACTACTGAGCTCCCCGCATTGTTGGATCTTCTTAGATCTGGATCTTATATATATATAGATATATGTATATAGTAAAGGTTGGCTGCTGCTGGTAAAGCAGATCATATGGAGAAGGAGAAGGCCGCCGTCGAGTCGAGTTGTGTCGTTGTTGCCGAGTCGAATTGTGTTGCCAAGTTGTCGAATTGTGTTGCCAAGTTGTCAAGTCGTCATCAGTTGTTACCTAAAATACGCTATTTGATTTATTACTAAACCTATTACTATCAAATAATCACAGTAATCAATAAGCGCATATAATAAATAAATGGAAACTTATAGGCTTCTCTATAATTTGGGGGCTGAATGGATAATATACAAAAAATAGTGATCCCCCTTAAAAATATGTTTATATTGTTATGAAGTATTAATAATAAATAAGAAGTTGTTATTAATTCTTTGTTGATGCTACAATTTCCAAAAAGGAAGCTTGTGCAAAATTCGTATTCATTTTCCTCAATCTTCTATGGCTTATAGAAAGACGTGTTTTTACCTTTGTAGGGTGAGATACAATTAAAAAAGTCTGTTAAAAAATATGTATGGTAGGAAAACACTTGAGGCTCAATAAAAATCAAAACCACAAAACAGTGAAGCCAAGAAAATTAAGGTTATGTATGCACATACAGACATATTTGTTCTAATTTCTGTTAGTCGACCCATTTGAGGAAGGACTGCCAGGCTAACAACTCCTTTAATAATTTTCCTAATTTCATAAATTAAAGGCAAGACCGTGACTGACCTTCTGCGAAATTATGTTCCCTTTAATTTTTGCACAGCTGAGCAGTTCTTTGAATGCTCGAAGAAGCGTTAACGACACAATTAGTCTTGAAATTATTCAATCCTGGCAGGAAAAAGGAATTCCACGCAGATGCTCCGATCGGGTTTAGGTGGAGGGATGTTCGGCTTCAACCGGTGGAGAACCAAGGAAGAGGTTACAGTCGAGCTTTGCGGACTGTTAATTAATTAAATAAAATAAAAACGTTATGATTTAATGCCCTGGACATTAGGGCTTAATAATTGTCTACAGGTATAATACACAAATAATGCAAAATCGGGGGTGGCGGGAAAAATTCGTTTATTCAATCTGGCGTCCCAAGTACAGGGTATCCAAATGCATTAATAAGTTTTAGTCTATGCATACATTTTTAAATATAATATTTGATATCTCAAAATATGTCTGCAGCAAATTGCATAACCAGACTTATTTGCAGTTTTTAAAATAATAGAAATTCTAGCCATTCAGAATATATAAAATAAATTTGTTAAACACAGGCTACAGTGAATGCCACAAGGATATAATTTATCGAAATATTGCACGTAGAAGAACCAGGTCGACACTAAAGGCCATTTTTTATTTGAAGAGCCCAAAACATATAAAATGTTTATAAATTTGACAGCCAAAAAGAAAAATATATGTTTATTATCCTTAAGAACTTTTTGTATTTACCAAAGATATATTGAGTGAAAACAAGGAAAAGGCCATCGTAACTAAAATAATCTTTTGCATAATAAAAATATAATATATATGAATATGCATTGAATACCACAAGTATATAATTTATCGAAATATTGCACGCAGAGCCTGGTGAAACGAAAGGCCAACTTTATATTTAAAAGAACCCAAAATAAAATAAATAAAATGTTCGTAAATTTGACAGCAAAAAAAAAAATATATATTTTTGGAAACCGACGTCTTTTTTTATAATTTTCGAATAGAATAAGGAAAATAAGAATCAATTGAAATATCTGCACAGATTACTACTGCAGTGGGCTAGTATACGAATTTGTGAAGTGTTCAAAAAAAAGGCCATCGTTATTAAAATATTCTTTAGCATAATAAAAACAAAATATATAATAATATGCAATGAGTACCACAAGAATATAATTTATAAGCATTGCACCGAAAGTCAAGTGAAGAGCTACTTTATATTTGAAACACAAAATATATAAAATGTTCATAAATTTGACAGCAAAAAATATATATATATATATTTTTGGAAACCGATGTCTTTTTTTTTTAATTTTCGAGTAAAATAAGGAAAATAAGAATCAATTGAAATATCTGCACAGATTACTTCTGCGGTGGGCTAATATCCGGAATGTCGAAAATTTGCAAGAAAAAGGCCATTGTAATTAAAAAATTCTTTAGCATTATAAAAAAAAAAACATATTTATTTAAATATGTAAAAAATAGAACCGGGATAAGAATAAAGTTGGTGCACGGCTCGGAAAATATTTCGGAGTGACATGAAAGGCTCCAGTGAAATATATTAAATAAAAATAAATCAAAAAACCATCACACAAAAATAAATCGAAGTGGACGACCGTCGCCTTTGAAGTTGGTCAAGATGCTGGCGGGAAAGCGTAGAAAATTTAGAACGGAAAACAGTAGGGGCCTACTTTTAGTCGATTTCAAAGATTTTTGAATACATTTATCGATTGTTGTGAATACATTTTAAAGTGACCGATTTCGGGTTTTTTAATAACTCCAAAATACCTTTATTAATCGACTTTGTTGGCAGCGCTAGAATATTCCAAAGTTAATATTTTGGATATTGGGTATTTTAAATGACAATTTAAATGCATATATGTATAGTAGAAATTACAATTTGAGCCCCCTGGTATATAAGAATCATTGAAATACACCAGTATCAAGAGGGAATACATAAATAAAAAAAACTCAAAAGAGCCATTGTTGCGGTTCGAAGTTGAAGCCGATAGTTATTTAGTATTTTGTAGTTGTCGATATTAATATTGAGAAAATGGCCACACTTAAGTTATCGTCCGAGTATGCCGCAAAATTGTATCTACATATATAGGAGATAGCAGAATATATTATTTAAGTTTCATTTAAGAATGCTACTCCAATTTCAGAACACAATTTACATTCTTATTGTGGCCGGGAATCCTTTGCAAGTTTTGGTCGTGACAACGAAATTTCTGAAATATTGCAGTTTCGTTGACAAGGTTTTCGGACGATTTTTATATCAATAAGGTACAACTAAAATGTGTTGCATTCCATTATATACTCTCCTAGTACATATAGATCCACTGTTCTGGCAAGCCGTATATGATTATTAAACAAATATTGAGAGTATTTGATTGAATAGTATTTAAACACAAGACGCAACGGGTAAAACACACAAAGTTTAGTATTTTAGATTTGGCGTTTGGATATTTGTCCCTAGGAAGCAAACGGCCACACTTCAGATATCCACTGCCGCCATATTTTGAAGCTTCAATTTGGGGCTGTATTTAATTGCTGAGTAATATTTTAATACAGATCAAATTCAACTATAAGCAGGTGCTTTCGGAAAAAAATTGAATTCCTGCTAATCCAAGAAGTCCCGGACAAAGTTCTTGTAAGTTTTAAACAGTTTAGAACACTTTTATTGATGCAGTTAACCAAAGGTTTTTGAAATCATTGCACCATAATAGGTATTAAACTTTACAACTAAGGAATACTCAATACAATTAAGTATCGGTCGCAAGACGTCCTTCTTCCAATGAGTTTTTTTTTACCCTTTGAATGAGTTTGTTACATTATAGATTATAGCCGGGTTGCAGACTCAGTCCGGCCAAGGTGGGCTATAATTAATTTATAACTGATGGGACTTGGAAGAGGTGGTGAGTGAGGGTATTTGTATCGAAGGATGCATCGCCTCCCGTCACCTTGGACTGATTCGCTGGTGCTCTACGCCAACCCAAGGCTTTTTGGATTTTCGGGATGGCCATCCAACACCGGTGAGCGAGTGATCACCCCAAGGGACGAATCCCTCTCTCAGGGAAAGCCGAGGGCAAAACTTTAATGGGCGCTGCAAAGCTGGGAACATTTATTTTGTTGGTGGTAGGAATTTTTACCAGAAGTTTGCAAAGCGGTGAAGGAGACATCTAAGACCCCATAAAGTATATATATTCATGATCTGCCGAGTCGATTTAGCCATGACCGTCTGTCGGTTGCTGTAAACTAGTCTCTCAGTTTTAGAGGTATCGCGCTGAATCTTTGCACCAACTCTTCTATCTGTTGCAGGTAGTATATGTCGGGCGTAAGTAACGGGCGGAATCGGAACACTACATCACATAGCTGCCATAGGAACGATTGGGAAAAAAGGTCGTAAATTCGACATACTTCGAAGATAATTGATTGATTCTTTATGGATCACTTTTTAATAACTATATTAACCTATCCTACAAATATTGTCCAAATCGAACTACTATATCCTATGGCTGCCATAGGAACGATGGGATAAAATGGGTCATTAACCATAACTCTGGTGTTTATTACTAAAAATTTTTCATTCTTGGGCAATATACTTCATTTACATTAAAACCAATTTAAAAAATTAAAACCAAAGAATCGGACCACTTTATCCTATAGCTGCCATACAAAAAATGATCGAACGGTTTAAAGGCAACTAGTCTGCAAGGGTATTCTAAGCTTCTGGCCCCGAAACTAGCTTTTCTTTCTTGTTTATATGAGAATTTATAACTGCCTTGACCGATCCAGAAAGTCACAGAAAAATCGAGCTTTATATCTTACAGCTGTCATAGGGTATATCATATATATCCTATGGCTTGGAAGCTAAAAACGAGCAAGTGGTTTGAGAGCATTGGACTGATATCCTGCCTTTAAGTTTAAATTAACTGGTGGATGAAAATAAGTTCACTCTATCATATAGCTGCCATAAAAAGGGAGGGGAGAATTGAGGTTTCAAAGATATATTGTTCATTCTTCCCCTTTTTATATGCTTTCCTGATTCTAATTTATTTTTCTAAATTAACCATTTTTTCCCATTATTTCTATGGGATATTGTGTTCCGATTTTGATTAGACTATCAGTATCGGAAAACGTTAATTTTTAAATTGTCTTTTACAATTCCGAGTCATTTCTTTAGCAGCTATGTGAAGCAACAGAAATAAGGCTTAATAAGCTACTTCCCGACAACTTTAAATTTGATATACTAGTAGAAATGGACAACTGTAGATTCAGGGCGTTAAAAACTTGTTCGATAAATGAAATTACCCTCTGCACGGGCATATAACGTATTCATTATTTACGATATTGACGAATCTTTATTGAAAACTAAGGAACAGATTTTTTACCGCTTAATCAAGTACAAGAAACAAACTATCTTTCGTTGACTGAATCTGTTTTCAAAGCGATCCAAAGATGGATTAATCAATATTGGATGATACATCGGGTAATCCCTTTTGTTTTCTTCTATTGAGCATGCTTCAGATAAGAGACAACCATGCTCATTGACGGAGAACTGGAAGAGGATCGGCGGAAGGAGTGAACCTCCTTGATGTCATCTTTGACTGGAGGCTGTCCATCGTCAATCTCGTCCGGAAACCATGTTTTAGCACCACAACTCATTCCATCCAAGATGGGTTCCATAGTTTTAAGCGTACTGTTTGAAGGTTTGGACTCGGCCAAGATGGTTCTGGCCTGGACTCTCTGGGCCTCACATATGTCCGTGGCATGTCGCTTCGCTCTGTCAGTTTCCTTGTTTAGATAGAACGGTGAACCAAACCCGTGCCACATGGTGTAGTTATAACATTGGGCTCCCAAATCCGAGAGATTTGGAACCAATAAACCGTGGAGTGTGTTATTCAGGAGTGGTAAGTTCTAAGGAACAGATGGAGTTGAAAATGTTTTATAAGAGGCTTTCTATTTTCATACTCATTACTTACATTATTGGCACCTTCTATTTTTCCCCTGAGGGTGTACAGGTTGGTTCGTTCCACTTCCAAGTTTAAGTTGACATCTTTGACTATTTCAGTGGCTTCTTTGATTTTGGATTCTATCACACGCAATGTGGCGTCAATAGCCCTTATTTGATCTTCGTACCTTGTGATCCGATTCCAATATTCGATTTCCTCAATTCCTAAACCAATAGCAACGACCGTCAGACCTATTGCCAATCCTATCGTTCCAAAAATGAGAGATCCGATCGCAGCGAAGAAACCACCTATAAAAGCTTGCAGTCGGAGGTCATTTCTTCGCTGGATATTTCTCTCCAGTTCCAGTTTTTCTTTTCCGTAGAAGCCGTTAGGTGAGAAATCGTCGTGCACTTCGTGAAGCATCGAATCGAAAAGATTTTTAAGTTCAGCTGTTCGGTTCTGTACGAGGTCCAAGAGATCCAACGATTTGGTAGTTTTCGCGAGCCCAGAATTTAAGGCTGTGACCATAATGCTCCACATGACATCCTTGCTTTCCTTTGACAAAGTTGGGGATTTTATATGGGGGATAAAAATGTTGAGTGTGCTGTTGAGGGCAAGGCACCACTCGAACACCGGACCAACGCACTTGTGGTATTGGAGGCGAGCTTCGCTATTTAATGTTCGCATTTCATCCAGTCTGGATTGAGCCTTACCCTGGTACCCGAGCATTGCCTTATCGATCGCGTCAACGGCGCCTTGGAGCTCAATAAATTTGACTTTTTTGTCGAACTCGCTTTGATATTTAAAGACGACATTGTTCAAACTTTTAACTCCTTTCATAAAAATCTCGTAGTCGCTTTGACTGTCTTGACACAACACCATTAAAGAACCCAATAGCATTAGAGCCGCCAAAAAAGCTGTCTTTGCCATGATGAATTATTACTACTAAATTGGGAAGCAGAATCTTTACTTTACACACTTCTCTGAAGACGATCGATCTGCGACTAAGCTCTTATACCCAAGTCGCTGCAATATTTCAATATTCGAGCGGACACTCGATGCATTTTGATAACAGTAGTTTATAAGTGCAATATTATATTTTTGTTGTACAGTTGCATAATTATGTAAGAGCGCTTTTACAATAACAACTGACCGATTCTTATCAACGAATTCGGATGAAAATTGAGTGAATTAAAAATTGTAAAAGTCAAGTGTTCCCATACATAAGCTTTTTCTGAGAAATTTATATTGATCTTAGGTTGGAATACTATTTTCAGGGGATTTTTAGATTGAACTCTGGATTAAGCTCAGTACCACAAAAAATTACAGACTCGGGCAACTAAATAGCACTGATTATTAGACCCTGTACCCAAAAGGTAAAAGGTAAGTTTGTGCAAATGTATTTAACAGGCAGAAGGAGGCGTGGCAGACCCCACAAAGTAAATATATTCCTGATCAGCATGACGAGCTGAGTCGATATAGCCATGTCCGTCTGTCCGTCTGGATAAACGAACGGATCTCAGAAACTGTAAGAGCTATAATAACCATATTACCAGTGCAGATTCTCCTAATTATAACGCAGATGAAGTTTATTTTTTTTTATCGGTGCTACGCCCCCCGCCCCTGCAATTTGTATTTTAATATTTGCACTGCACTGTATAATTTTCAAGCTACAATTTTTGAAAAATGTACACGAAATTGGAACATAGATGTGCGCCTTCAATATAGTAATACTGTATTAGTATATGCTGGTGCAATGGTTAGGACGTATGGTTGACATGACGGAGGTCTCAGGTTCGAGCAAAATTGGTACAGGGTCTTTAACAGTCGGGAAACTAGACTGTTCGTCTAACGTTCTTACTTGTTTTTGTAATGTATGTGTGAAATTCTAAACATATTATCAATTTTAATTGAATTTAAAATTAACTGTAAAACAGATTATTCAAACCTCCGCGAGTGCACATATAATAATCATTACATCTGGCGCATCATAACAACGCGGAAATATGCCAAGTTCCTAGAAATCAATGTAAAATACTTATTCAAGCCTTCTTATATAAGTATGTACATATGTATATATATGCATATACCAAAAAGCTGTTGTAGACGATGCACTGAGAGTAAGTTCAGTCGCGATCAGAACATCGTGGGAGACAGTCACTTGAATTGAAATGATGAAGATGAAGAAACAAGTTAGCCTGATCCTGGTAATGCTCGTAGTCGTTTGTAAGGCTAACGATCCGGAACTCGACACTATCGAAAGGGCTCTCGAAAGTCTTTCCAACGTTGTTGAGAGATACAAAAACGAATTTGTTACGAAAGTCAATTTGCAGGAGTTGCAAGAAGTAATCGACAACATCGACGAGTCCATGCTCGACTACCAGGGAACGGCCAAGAATAATCTGGATGAGCTGCGATCCCTGTACAGTGCTTCGCGGTTCACCTACCAGAACTATGTGGATCCGGTCTTCGAGTGGTGTGTTGCGGCCAACAGCACCGTCGACATATTCATTCCCAATATAAATAACACAATCCTGTCACCCCATGACTAAGATATCAATTGGAACATGACGGCCAGTGTACTGGGAATCGGCCTGAAGCGAGCATATAGCTCATTGAAGTTATTGGATCAATTAAAAATCGAAGCAAATCATCTGAAAGATTTACTGAAATTGATGCTGGAAAATGTAGATAAAGACTTCGGGCCGAACGGAATGTATGCAAGGCGGCAGGAGGAACTCAAGGATGCGATATTGACATCCCATGTCCAAACTAAGAATAAACACAGTGTGGCTTCGATTATTACGGATGTTATAGGAAGATTCTTTAGGGCTATCTGAGCCCTCCTGAAGAAACCGCAAGGCGGTTTAAAAACAATAATTGAGGAGTTTAATCGTGAAGGATTGCGAGAAGTGATTGACGAACGCCGCATAGCAACTTACCAAGAGAAGTTGAGGGCTATTCAGACCGTATTCAAAGCTGTGAAAGGACAAATAGAAGTTGCTAGTAATGTCGCCGGTCGGGTGAATGTAGACTTGACAGAAGACAAAGCTAATTTGGAAGCTCTGATCCCCGCACACAACAATCCAGTACACAAGGTTGGTAGCTTCACATTGACGTAAAGATGGAGACAGATTAGTACCAATGATTCTATAAATTCTTTCAGAATATAAAAGAGATGTTGCAGAGCCAACCAGAACGCCGGGTTGAACTTATTCCTAGCTTGGAAAAGTTGGGAAGTTTCTGCCTGGAGTACACCATTTTGCGTAACACACCGCGTCGAGAACCACCGGCCCCACCAACTCGAAGTAGAGTAACGACGAAGTCAAATTATTGAAGTCCTGCAAAGAAATCACAAAATAACCTATAAAATACAGAAAATAAAAACCATTAACTTCGAACCGACTTTTCCGACCCTATATATTATAAATGCATCAATTAACAATAATTTACCGATCACTAGATGGGCCAGTGTCAATCTGGTCATGTCTTCTGTATGTTCGGGTCCCTTGTTTCGTTTGTACGGCAGCTATAGAATACAGTTATCCAATATTTTGTATTATTTAAAATCATGCCGATAAAGGGTATATAAAGCATATTTTGCAAGATTGTCTTGAAAAACATCGTTCACCATTCAATGACCCATTTTCTCACATCGTTTCTAAGGCAGCTGTAAGGTAAAGATATATATTTATCAAAAATAAACCAATTATCTTAAAAATGTGAAAATTTATGGAATTTTTCCACCAATCGTTTCTATGCCAGCTATGTTCCGCTTCCGACCGTTTCGACTTATATACCATTTGGAATAAAAATAAGTCTTTGGGTTTCACCTTAAAAGCTTAAAAACTAAGGGACCAGTTTCCGTTGAAACAGACAGTTGGACATGGGTAGATCGGATTTATAAAACTCAAATGTATATATAAATTAAGATCCTCCTTAAGAGATCGTGGAGTTCAGTTCTTAAGGGTACGGATTAAAGAGTTAACTAAGAATTTTCGTAAAGTCGACCCGTCCTTCTATTATTTGTATGCAGTTATTAAATTCTTATGAATGCGGATCCGCAGTTGCTGACCCAAAAATGCAACAAATAGCGCTGCGTCTTTACTCCGGTCACTGGCTTCCCTAAACGCTAGGTCAGTAAATGAAATATTTATATACATGTATGTTTAATTAGTTTGAAATCGTAAATTCTTGAAATTGTAATTTTCCAAAACTTAAAATCCTTTTTTATACCCTTGCAGAGGCACCCCGAAAAGTATATATATTCTTCATCAGCATCACCAGTCGATTCAATCTAGCCATGTCTGTCTGTCCGTCTTTCAGTCCGTTTGTCGATTGCTATGTAAACTTGTCTATCAGTTTTAAAGCTATCGGGCTGAAACTTTGCACCAAGTCTTCTATCTGTTGCAGGTACTATATAAGTCGGAACGGCCGGAATCGGAACACTACATCACATAGCTGCCAATTGGGAAACGATTGGGAAAAAAGGTCGTAAATTCGACATACTTCGAGGATAACTGATTGATTCTTGATAGATTACTTTTAAATAACTATATTAACCAATCCTGAAAATGTTGTCAAAATCGGACTACTATATCCTATAGCTGCCATAGGAACGATGGGATAAAATGGGTCATTGACCATAACTCTGGTGTTTATTACCAACAATTTTTCATTCTTGGACTTATATATACTTCATTTACATAAAAGCCAATTTATAAAATGAAAAACCCAAGAATCGGACCACTTTCTCCTATAGCTGTCATACAAACTATCAAACGGTTTAAAGCAACTAGTCTGCAAGGGCATTCTAAGCTTCGGGCCCCGAAACAGCCTTTCTTGTTTATATGAGAACTTATAACTGCCTTAGAAATGGAATTTACTTGTTAACCTTGACCGATCCAGAAAGTCACAGAAAAATCGAGCTTTATATCTTATAGCTGTCATAGGGTATGACAGCTAAAAACGAGCAAATTGTTTGAGAGCAATTGGACTGGTATCCTGCCTTTAAGTTTAAAATAACTGGTGGATAAAAATCAGTCCACTATATCATATCGCTGCCATAAGAAGGATGGGGAGAATTAAGGCATTGAACATACCATAGGTTTCAAAGATATATTGTTCATTTTTCCCCTTTTTATATCCTTTCCTGATTATAATTTATTTTTCTAAATTAACCATTTTTTCCAATTATTTCTATGGGATATTGTGTTCCGATTTTGATTACACCATCAATATCGGTAAACGTTAATTTTTAAATTGTCTTTTACAATTCCGAGTCATTTCTTTAGCAGCTATGTGAAGCAACAGAAATAAGCTACTGCCCGACAACTTTAAATTTGAGATACTAGTAGAAATAGACAGCTGTAGATGCAGGGATAACTTCTGGGATAAATGAAAATACCCCCTGCACAGGCATATAACGTATTTATTATTTACGATATTGACGAATCTTTATTAAAAACTAAATCAAGTACAAATTAAGAAACAAACTATCTTTCGTTGACTGAATCTGTTTTCAAAGCGATCCAAAGATGAATTAATCAATATTGGATGATACATCGGGTAATCCTGGAGTACTGGAAAAGGATCGGCGGAAGGAGTAAACCTCCTTGAAGGCATCTTTGAATGGAGGCTGTCCATCGTCAATCTCGTCCGGCAACCATGTTTTAGCACCACAACTCATTCCATCCAAGATGGGTTCCATAGTTTCAAGCGTACTGTTTGAAGGTTTGGACTCGTCCAAGATGGTTCTGGCCTGGATTCTCTGGGCCTCACATATGTCCGTGGCATGTCGCTTCGCTCTGTCGGCTTCCTTGTTTAGATAAAACGGCGAACCAAATTCGTGCCACATGGTGTAGTTATAACATTGGGCTCCCAATTCCGAGAGATTTGGAACCAGTAAACCGTGGAGTGTGGTATGCAGGAGGATTTTGTTCTAATGAGAACAGGGAATCGAAAAAAGTTTTAAAAGAGGCTTTTTATTTTCATACTCATTACTTACGTTGTTGGCACCTTCTATTTTTTCCCTGAGGGTGGACAGGTTTGTTCGCTCCTCTTCCAAATGTAAGTTGACATCTTTGACTATTTCATTGGGTTCTTTGATTTTGGCATATATTAAACGAAATGTGGCGTCAATTGCCCTTATTCGATCTTCGTACCTTGTGTTCCAATTCCAATATTCGATATCCCGAACTCCGAAAGCAAGAGGAATGGCCGTCAGTCCTATGGCAAAGTGTCGGATTATTCCTCTTGCATTGATCTTGCTCTCCAGTTCTTGTTTTCCTTTTCCGTAGAAGCCGTTCGGAGAGAAATCGTCGTGCACATCGAATCGAACAGATTTTGAAGTTCGTCTGTCCGGTTCTGTACGAGGTCCAAGAGCTCCAACGATTTGGCAGTTTCCTCGAGCCCAGAGTTCAAGGCTGTGACCATCATGTTCCATATGACATCCTTGCTCTCCATTGGCAAACTCTCGGATTGTATATGGGGGATAAAAATGTTGAGTGTGCTGTTGAGGGCAAGGCACCACTCGAACACCGGACCCACGCACTTGTGGTATTGGAGGCGAGCTTCGCTATTCAATCTTCGCATTTCATCCAGTCTGGATTTAGCCGTACCCTGGTACCCGAGCATTGCCTTATCGATCGCGTCAACGGCGCCTTGGAGCTCAATAAATTTGACTTTTTTGTCGAATTCGCTTTGATATTTGAAGACGACATTGTTCAAACTTTTAACTCCTTTCATAAAAATCTCGTAGTCGCTTTGACTGTCTTGACACAAAACCATTAAAGGACCCAATAGCATCAGAGCCGCTAAAAAAGCTGTCTTTGCCATAATGAATTATTAAATTGACGAGCAGAATCTTGATACAATATACACTTCTCTGAAGACAAACGAGCTGCGACTAACTTCCCATACCCAAGTCGCTGCATTATTTAAATATTCGATCCGATTCGAGACCCGATGCATTTTGATAAACGTAATTTATAGGCGCAATATTATATTTTTTCTACTCAGTTGCATATGCGTAAGTCTGTATACATCAACTGACAGATTCTTATCAACGTCTTCGGAATAAACAAAGCCAATCACGATTTCTTTCAGCTTTTTCTGGGAAAATCATATTGATCTTGTTGTTGCATGGTACTTTGAATTGAACTCTGGTAGAAGATCAGTAATACAGAATATGTACAGTTATGGGCAACTAAATAGCACTGGCATTATTATTATTTTGTTTATTTTTATCTTTGACTTATTTTTTTAATGTATGTACATATGTACACATTTTGAACAAATGCAAAAAATAGCGCAGTGTCAAGTATATTTAAAATTTTAATTGGATTTAAAATAGACTGTTAAACATATGTATAAAAGCTCCGCGAATGTACACACATAATAATCATTACAACCAACGCGAAATAAGCCAAGTTCCTAGAAATCAATATTTAATATTCAATTAAGCCTTACGTATGTAAATGCATATCCCAAGAAGCCGTTGAGGTCATCTGGGAAATTTTTAAAGTTTAAGGTTCTGCCCTTGAGTAAAGTGCCAAAGACTTTTCTGAGAATTGTGCCAATTACAAAGGATTATACAGCGGTTCCTAGAAATCTATAACAATCACGACTGGAACGATAATTTCGAAGCGAGCTTATCAAGCGATGCACTGAGCATTTTATATCTCATAGAGCGTTTTGAGAGTAAGTTCAGTCGCGATCCGAACATCGTGGGAGACAGTCACTTGAATTGAAATGATGAAGATGAAGAAACAAGTCAGCCTGGTCCTGGTAATGCTCGTAGTCGTTTGTAAGGCTAACGATCCGGAACTCGACACTATCGAAAGGGCTCTCGAAAGTCTATCCAACGTTGTTGAGAGATACAAAAACGAATTCGTTACGAAAGTCAATTTGCAGGAGTTGCAAGAAGTAATCGACACCATTGACAAGTCCATGCTCGACTACCAGGGAACGGCCAAGAATAACCTGGATGCTCTGCGATCCCTGTACAGTTCTTCGCGATTCACCTACCAGAAGTGTGTGGATCCGGTCTTCGAGTGGTGTGTTGCGGCCAACAGCACCCTCGATATATTCATTCCCAATATAAATAACACAATCCTGTCACCCCACGACAAAGATATCATTTGGAACATGACGGCCAGTGTACTGGGAAGCGGCCTGAAGCGAGCATATAGCTCATTGGAGTTAATGGATCAATTAAAAATCGAAGCAAATCATCTGAAAGATTTACTGAAATTGATGCTGGAAAATGTAGATAAAGACTTCGGGCCGAACGGAATGTATGCAAGGCGGCAGGAGGAACTCAAGGATGCGATATTGACATCCCATGTCCAAACTAAGAATAAACACAGTGTGGCTTCGATTATTACGGATGTTATAGGAAGATTCTTTAGGGCTATCTGAGCCCTCCTGAAGAAACCGCAAGGCGGTTTAAAAACAATAATTGAGGAGTTTAATCGTGAAGGATTGCGAGAAGTGATTGACGAACGCCGCATAGCAACTTACCAAGAGAAGTTGAGGGCTATTCAGACCGTATTCAAAGCTGTGAAAGGACAAATAGAAGTTGCTAGTAATGTCGCCGGTCGGGTGAATGTAGACTTGACAGAAGACAAAGCTAATTTGGAAGCTCTGATCCCCGCACACAACAATCCAGTACACAAGGTTGGTAGCTTCACATTGACGTAAAGATGGAGACAGATTAGTACAAATGATTCTATAAATTCTTTCAGAATATAAAAGAGATGTTGCAGAGCCAACCAGAACGCCGGGTTGAACTTATTCCTAGCTTGGAAAAGTTGGGAAGTTTCTGCCTGGAGTACACCGTTTTGCGTACAACATCGCGTCGAGAAGCACCGGCACCACCAACTCGACCTATCCCAACGACGAAGTCATATTATTAAAAAACAAGAAAGGAAGGCTAGCTTCGGTACCCGAAGCTTAGAATACCCTTGCAGACCAGTTGCCTTTAAACTGTTCGATCGATTGTATGGCAGCTATAGAATATAGTGATCCGATCTTTGATTTTTAAATTTCCAAAAAGGCTTTAATGTCTATGAAAACTGTTTTTCTCACAAATGAATTAATTGTCTTGAAAAACACCAGAGTTATGCTCAATGACCCATTTTCACCCATCGTTCCTATGGCAGCTATAGGATATAGTGGTCCGATTTTGATAAAACTTTCACGATATGTTAAAATTGCTATTCAATAGAGTTTACCAAGAAATAAATAAAATATCTTAAAAAATGGCGAAATTTTTGCATTTTTTCCCAATCGTTTCTATGGCATACACTATATAAATTCTTGGCTTTAATTATTTATTGATTTTTGAAAAACAAACTAGTAAAGCAAATATTCGACTTAAAAAAAAATGTCCGACTGCATCTTTGCATGTAATTGCAATTATATTCCCGGTAGGGAAATATACCCCAATTTAATCTAATAAATATCAGACGAAATGGGAGGAAAGCTAACTTTTATAAACATATTCTTGTATATAAGTATGTTTTTGTATACAGGTAATATATATACATATTTATTCAAAGAGTTAATACTTATAAAAATGTTTGTTTTTGGGAAAATCGTATTACCAGACTCTTATTTACAAAATGTATACATCTGCGTCCGCTGATTCCTTTTTAGTAATCGTATGTTCATACATATATAAGCGGAGTTGATTCAGACCAACTTCGGTACCAAATAAGTATTCAGAATGGAGGCTATACTTTTATAGTCCTCAAGAAATAGTTTTCAATTGCATCATTTGCACTTCTTTAACATATCCTTTTCCTTATGTAGGTACGGGATAGAACTATGTTTTTCCAAATCAGAAGCTTCGACTCTAGAAAAAGCTTCCTCTCTAATTTTTTGATCTCGCACAAGCGTCACATACTAGTATTTTTACTCCGTATTAAATTAATTATAATAATCTTAGCAATTTACTGATCGTTCAATAACCAGACGCAAGAAGGCGTTAAGCCACTTACGTTCTGCAAGAACAAACAACCTGATCTTTACTTTATGCAAATGGAATCACAGTTCGAGGTAGCTGGCATCTTACGAGACACCACAAAGTACCATCAAGTAAATGCATCGCTGGAATACGCAATACTTGTTGCTGGTCTTAGACATTGTACGCTGGATATACGGACCCAACCACGAATAGGTGATCTGAAGCCATCGCAGCTTCTCAAACGCATGAAGGATCCGGCCAACAATAAAATGACACTAAAATCACTATGGCAGGAGCACATGCGTAGAATTCATCAGCGCGAGATTTATCTAAAATGGCACAGCATGCACTTAAAACAATAATAATAAAGTGCACGGTTGCTTAAACGTTGCAGCAATACATAGCCATTTCAACGCCACTCCATGGATGGATGAAAATTGGCGCATCACCACCGAGCAGTCGTTGGCTTTCCATTCTGCAAATATCACTACAAATACGGTGATAAAGCCAGAGTGTGAGTGGGGCCATGTGAATACAAGAAACGTCAGGCGAAAAACGAGTAGGCTGGCTTATGTAACGCCAGCAAAACATTCATAGTCTCCATAGGTGACATATGTATGCATAGCAGACCATAATCCTAAACAACGTGAACAGTACTTGAGAAATTTTTTCTGCAAATCAAAGCATCAAAATGCACTCTTGGTCAAACGCAAGTCAACTTTTTTGGATATCACATCACAACAGATGGCATCAACTACGAGCACAAAATATTCTGGGTTTCGAAAGCCACCATTGGCGTACGAACCCAAAAGTTTTCTGGCGGTGCTTAACTAACGCCATGCAAGACTGATCTGGCAAATGTCACAGCCTTGTAACATCCAGCACCCAACTCGCCTTCTCTACCTAACATACATATTTAGGTACAATTACCGTATATAATTTGATTAGCTAAGCATGATCACTACGTTCTCTACGCCATATAGTAGTGGCAATAGCGATCGGCCGTATTTTAGAGCAATTGGTCTTCTAGGGAGTTTCTTTCTTGATTATCATTTATTTTTCTCAAAAACCCATTTTGATACCCTTGCAGAGGGTATTATAATTTTAACCACAAGTTGTAACCAAGTGAAAACTACATTTTTTATAAATTACTTTTAAGTAAATATGTTATCCTATCCTCGTATCGTAATCGTTTCAAAATCGGAGGAATATTTCATATAGCTATAGCTGTCATTGACCATAACTCTGGTGTTTATTTATATAATGCATTCATTCTTGGACAATATACTTCATATGCATTAAAACCCATTTAGAAAAACCAAAAATCGGACCACTATATCCTATAGCTGCCATACAAACGATCGAACGGTTTCAGAGCAACTGGTCTGCAAGGGTATTCTAAGCTTCGGGCTTCGAGCGGCGCTTATAACACGTACAGGGTATTTGGCAATCGGGAAACACGACTGTAATGTTCTTGTTTAAAATTGTTTGTAAAGATTCAGAAGCTATGATGCTTTTCGGAATCATTTCTTTGGCCGTTATGTGAGGCAACAGGAATAGGGCTTAATAAGTTACTGCCCAACGGCTTAATAAGTTAGTAGAGTACTAGTAGAAATAGACAACTGTAGATGCAGGGCGTTACAAACTTCAGGAATAAATGAAATTACCCTCTGCACGGACATATAACGTATTCATTATTTACGATATTGACGAATCTTTATTGAAAACTATAAGGAACAGATTTTTGACAGCTAAATCAAGTAAAAGAAACAAGAAACAAACTATCTTTCGTTAACTGAATCTGTTATTAAAAGCGATCCAAAGATGGATTAATCAATATTGGATGATACATCGGGTAATCCCTTTTGTTTTCTTCTATTGAGCATGCTTCAGATAAGAGACAACCATGCTCATTGGCGGAGTACTGGAAGAGGATCGGCGGAAGGAGTGAACCTCCTTGATGGCATCTTTGACTAGAGGCTGTCCATCGTCAATCTCATCCGGCAACCATGTTTTAGCACCACAACTCATTCCATCCAAGATGGGTTCCATAGTTTCAAGCGTACTGTTTGAAGGGTTGGACTCGGCCAAGATGGTTCGGGCCTGGATTCTCTGGGCCTCACATATGTCCATGGCATGTCGCTTCGCTCTGTCGGCTTCTTTATTTAGATAGAACGGAGAACCAAACCCGTGCCACATGGTGTAGCTATAACATTGGGCTCCCAATTCCGAGAGATTTGGAACCAAGGAACCGTGAAGTGTGGTATTCAGGAGTGGAATGTTCTAACGAACAGATGGAGTTGAAAATGTTTTATAAGAGGCTTTCTATTCTCATACTCATTACTTACGTTGTTGGCACCTTCTAATTTTCCCCTGAGGGTGTACAGGTTGGTTCGCTCCACTTCCAAGTTTAAGTTGACATCTTTGACTATTTCACTGGCTTCTTTGATCTTGGCTTCTATAAAACGCAATGTGGAGTCAATAGCCCTGATTTGATCTTCGTACCTTGTGATCCGATTCCAATATTCGATTTCCTGAACTCCGAAAGCAATAGCAATGGCCGGCAGACCTATTGCCAATCCTATCGGTCCAAAAATAAGAGCTCCGATCGCAGCGAAGAGACCACCTACAAAAACATCGACTCCGAGCTTTCGTCCTAGCTCGTAATCCGTGATCTTGCTCTGCAGTTCTTGTTTTTGTTTTCCGTAGAAGCCGTTCGGAGAGAAATCGTCGTGCACTCCGTGAAGCATCGAATCGAACAGATTTTGAAGTTCAGCTGTCCGGTTCTGTACGAGGTCCAAGAGCTCCAACGATTTGGTAATTTTCGCGAGTCCAGAATTCAAGGCTGTGACCATCATGCTCCATATGACATCCTTGCTCGCCTTTGGCAAAGTTTTGGATTGTATATGGGGGATAAAAATGTTGAGTGTGCTGTTGAGGGCAAGGCACCACTCGAACACCGGACCCACGCACTTGTGGTATTGGAGGCGAGCTTCGCTATTCAATCTTCGCATTTCATCCAGTCTGGATTTAGCCGTACCCTGGTACCCGAGCATTGCCTTATCGATCGCGTCAACGGCGCCTTGGAGCTCAATAAATTTGACTTTTTTGTCGAATTCGCTTTGATATTTGAAGACGACATTGTTCAAACTTTTAACTCCTTTCATAAAAATCTCGTAGTCGCTTTGACTGTCTTGACACAAAACCATTAAAGGACCCAATAGCATCAGAGCCGCTAAAAAAACTGTCTTTGCCATAATGAATTATTAAATTGAAGAGCAGAATCTTGATACTATATACACTTCTCTGAAGACAAACGAGCTGCGACTAACTTCCCATACCCAAGTCGCTGCATTATTTAAATATTCGATCCGATTCGAGACCCGATGCATTTTGATAAACGTAATTTATAGGCGCAATATTATATTTTTATACCCTTGCAGAGGGTATTATAATTTTGACCAGAAGTTTGTAACGCAGTGAAGGAGACATTTCCGACCCTATAAAGTATATATATTCTTGATCAGCATCACCAGCCGAGTCGATCTAGCCATGTCCGTCTGTCTGTCCGTCTGTCGGTTGCTATGTAAACTAGTCTCTCAGTTTTAAAGTAATCGGGCTGAAACTTTGCACCGACCCTTCAATCTGTTGCAGTTAGTATATAAGTCGGAACGGCCGGAATCGGAACACTACATCATATAGCTGCCATAGGAACGATTGGGAAAAAGTGCCATAAATTCGCCATTCTTATAGATATTTTTTTTATTTCTTAGTAAACTTTATTTAATAGCAATTTTAACATATCCTTAATGTTTCATCCAAATCGGACCACTATATCCTATAGCTGCCATAGGAACGATGGGAGAAAATGGGTCATTGAGCATAACTCTGGTGTTTCTCAAGACAATTAATTCATTCTTGAAAAAAACAGTTTTCATAGACATTAAAGCTTTTTTAGAAATTTAAAAACCAAAAATCGGATCACTATATCCTATAGCTGCCATACAATCGATCGAACAGTTTATAGGCAACTGGTCTGCAAGGGTATTCTAAGCTTCGGGTACCGAAGCTAGCCTTCCTTTCTTGTTTCTACTCAGTTGCATATGCGTAAGTCTGTATACATCAACTGACAGATTCTTATCAACGTCTTCGGAATAAACAAAGCCAATCACGATTTCTTTCAGCTTTTTCTGGGAAAATCATATTGATCTTGTTGTCGCATGGTACTTTGAATTGAACTCTGGTAGAAGATCAGTAATACAGAATATGTACAGTTATGGGCAACTAAATAGCACTGGCATTATTATTATTTTGTTTATTTTTATCTTTGACTTATTTTTTTAATGTATGTACATATGTACACATTTTGAACAAATGCAAAAAATAGCGCAGTGTCAAGTATATTTAAAATTTTAATTGGATTTAAAATAGACTGTTAAACATATGTATAAAAGCTCCGCGAATGTACACACATAATAATCATTACAACCAACGCGAAATAAGCCAAGTTCCTAGAAATCAATATTTAATATTCAATTAAGCCTTACGTATGTAAATGCATATCCCAAGAAGCCGTTGAGGTCATCTGGGAAATTTTTAAAGTTTAAGGTTCTGCCCTTGAGTAAAGTGCCAAAGACTTTTCTGAGAATTGTGCCAATTACAAAGGATTATACAGCGGTTCCTAGAAATCTATAACAATCACGACTGGAACGATAATTTCGAAGCGAGCTTATCAAGCGATGCACTGAGCATTTTATATCTCATAGAGCGTTTTGAGAGTAAGTTCAGTCGCGATCCGAACATCGTGGGAGACAGTCACTTGAATTGAAATGATGAAGATGAAGAAACAAGTCAGCCTGGTCCTGGTAATGCTCGTAGTCGTTTGTAAGGCTAACGATCCGGAACTCGACACTATCGAAAGGGCTCTCGAAAGTCTTTCCAACGTTGTTGAGAGATACAAAAACGAATTTGTTACGAAAGTCAATTTGCAGGAGTTGCAAGAAGTAATCGACACCATTGACAAATCCATGCTCGACTACCAGGGAACGGCCAAGAATAACCTGGATGCTCTGCGATCCCTGTACAGTGCTTCGCGATTCACCTACCAGAAGTGTGTGGATCCGGTCTTCGAGTGGTGTGTTGCGGCCAACAGCACCCTCGATATATTCATTCCCAATATAAATAACACAATCCTGTCACCCCACGACAAAGATATCATTTGGAACATGACGGCCAGTGTACTGGGAAGCGGCCTGAAGCGAGCATATAGCTCATTGGAGTTAATGGATCAATTAAAAATCGAAGCAAATCATCTGAAAGATTTACTGAAATTGATGCTGGAAAATGTAGATAAAGACTTCGGGCCGAACGGAATGTATGCAAGGCGGCAGGAGGAACTCAAGGATGCGATATTGACATCCCATGTCCAAACTAAGAATAAACACAGTGTGGCTTCAATTATTACGGATGTTATAGGACGATTCTTTAGGGCTATCCTAGCCCTCCTGAAGAAACCGCAAGGCGGTTTAAAAACAATAATTGAGGAGTTTAATCGTGAAGGATTGCGAGAAGTGATTGAAGAACGCCGCATAGCAACTTACCAAGAGAAGTTGAGGGCTATTCAGACCTTATTCAAAGCTGTGAAAGGACAAATAGAAGTTGCTAGTAATGTCGCCGGTCGGGTGAATGTAGACTTGACAGAAGACAAAGCTAATTTGGAAGCTCTGATCCCCGCACACAACAATCCAGCACACAAGGTTGGTAGCTTCACACTGACGTAAGGATGGAGACAGATTAGTACCAATGATTCTATAAATTCTTTCAGAATATAAAAGAGATGTTGCAGAGCCAACCAGAACGCCGGGTTGAACTTATTCCTAGCTTGGAAAAGTTGGGAAGTTTCTGCCTGGAGTACACCGTTTTGCGTACAACACCGCGTCGAGAAGCACCGGCACCACCAACTCGAAGTAGAGTAACGACGAAGTCAAATTATTGAAGTCCTGCAAAGAAATCACAAAATAACCTATAAAATACAGAAAAAAAAAACGATTAACTTCGAACCGACTTTTCGGACCCTATATTTTATAAATGCATCAATTAACAATAATTTACCGATCACTAGATGGGCCAGTGTCAATCTGGTCATGTCTTCTGTATGTTCGGGTCCCTTGTTTCGTTTGTACGGCAGCTATAGGATACAGTTATCCAATATTTTGTATTCTTTAAAATCATGCCGATAAAGGGTATATAAAGCATATTTAGCAAGATTGTCTTGAAAAACATCGTTCACCATTCAATGACCCATTTTCTCACATCGTTTCTAAGGCAGCTGTAAGGTAAATATATATATTTATCAAAAATCAACCAATTATCTTAAAAATGTGAAAATTTATGGAATTTTTCCACCAATCGTTTCTATATATACTTATAAATCTTTGGGTTTCACCTTAAAAGCTTAAAAACTAAGGGACCAGTTTCCGTTGAAACAGACAGTTGGACATGGGTAGATCGGATTTATAAAACTCAAATGTATATATAAATTAAGATCCTCCTTAAGAGATCGTGGAGTTCAGTTCTTAAGGGTACGGATTAAAGAGTTAACTAAGAATTTTCGTAAAGTCGACCCGTCCTTCTATTATTTGTATGCAGTTATTAAATTCTTATGAATGCGGATCCGCAGTTGCTGACCCAAAAATGCAACAAATAGCGCTGCGTCTTTACTCCGGTCATTGGCTTCCCAAAACGCTGGGTCAGTAAATTAAATATTTATATACATGTATGTTTAATTAGTTTGAAATCGTGAATTCTTGAAATTGTGATTTTCAAAAACTTAAAATCCTTTTTTATACCCTTGCAGAGAAGTTTGTAACGCAGTGTAGAAGACATATCTAACCCCGAAAAGTATATATATTCTTGATCAGCATCACCAGTCGATTTAAACAAGCCATGTCCGTCTGTCTGTCTTTCTGTCCGTTTGTCGATTGCTATGTAAACTTGTCTCTCAGTTTCAAAGCTACAATTATTACTTAAAAAGAAAATATCACATTTTAGGGTACTAAATTTGTTGAAAAAGGTTTTACATATTGTGGGAGTGCATAATATTATTTTTTATGTTGCAGAAGAAATTAAATTTTGAAGAGTGTATACTGCTAAAAAAATTTCAGAGATATATGCAAATTGTTTTTTGTAAAATTTAAATTATACTGCCACTGCTATATTTGTAAAGACAAAAAAAGACGGATGCAAGTACTCATATTATATTCAGAAGTGTAAAGATTTTAGAACCACCTCCGCAAACAATGTGTAAATCATTTTACAACCCATCGTAAAACCGGAACCAAACTAATTAGTGTGGCAAAAGCGATAGTAGCTATTTAAGTTATTACTAGGTTCTCGAAGTTTGGTATACCCTCGCAGACAAACTCTGTACATTTTTTGTTGTACATTTTCAAATCGGCCTTAATTCTTCTGAAATGTATATTTCCCAAGACCAAATTATTCATTTTTATAAACATCCGAGGCATGTTAAATGCTCCCTTTTTCCAGCGTTCCAGCTATAAGCTATACGATATGGTAGTCCAATTTTGGTCCGCCTTCCAGGAACGGTCACATATGCCACCTGCAACAGAAAGAAGGGTCAGCACGAAAGCTTTAAAACTGATCAAAATGAAGTATAGTTATTATCTCCTTTACTGTGATGCAAACTTCTAGGCATATTTTTCAGTGCCCTCTGCAAGGGAATAACAATAATAGATACAAAGAAGTTGTTTCCTACTCTCCCGGTAATTGGCAAATTCACAGGCAAACGCGCATATTTATAGTTATTCAAAGGTTATTCAAACAGCAAATTTGCGAAAGGGATAAACATTCAAAATCTATTCGAAAAAACAAACCTTTTTGATCATTAGTTTGAATAACTGATGACATTCGATTAATTTATATTCATTTATCTTTCTTTTTTATGAAAGCAGTTCTTGTCTTATAAATGTTAAAACAAGATATACCAGCAGATTTGTATTTTTTTTTGTTTCAAAATATTATTATTTCTTTTTATATATTTATCAATAGAAATTTATACATTATTAAATGCACAGAATTTAATCACAACAAGAAAGGAAGGCTAGCTTCGGTACCCGAAGCTTAGAATACCCTTGCAGACTAGTTGCTTTCAAACCGTTCGATCGTTTGTATGGCAGCCA
Organism: Drosophila setifemur; assembly: GCA_021224005.1. NCBI lineage: Eukaryota > Metazoa > Arthropoda > Insecta > Diptera > Drosophilidae > Drosophila > Drosophila setifemur. Next base: position 82,806 of record JAJJHY010004047.1, read on the forward strand.
TATGATATAGTAATCCAATTTTTGGTTTTTAATTTTCTAAAACGGTATTCATGCCTATGAAAACTGTTTTTATCAAGAATGAATTAATTATCTTGAAAAACACCAGAGTTATGCTCAATGACCCATTTTCTCACATCGTTCCTATGACAGCTATAGGATGTAGTGGTCCGATTTTAATGAAACTTTTAGGATAGGTTAAATTAGTCATTAAAACGAGTTTCCTTAAAAATAACTAAATTATCTTGAAAAATAGCGAATTTATGGCACTTTTTCCCAATCGTTTCTATGGCACCTATGTGATGTAGTGTTCCGATTCCGGCCGTTCCGACTTATATACTACCTGCAACAGATTCAAGGATCAGTGCAAAGTTACAGCCCGATAGCTTTAAAACTGAGAGACTAGTTTACATAGCAACCGACAGACAGACAGACAGACGGACAGACAGACGGACATGACTAGATCGACTCGGCTGGTGATGCTGATCAAGAATATATATACTTTATAGGGTCGGAAATGTCTCCTTCACTGCGTTGCAAACTTCTGGTCAAATTTATAATACCCTCTGCAAGGGTATAAAAATACATTTATTCGAACACAGTAGCAATAATATGGAACAAGAAATCAATACATCGATATACATATGTATATATTTTTATAAATGAATAATATATAGTAGTTGTGTAGTCCCTCAGTTTTAAAGCTATAAGGTTATATTCTTTGCAATGACCCTTGTTTCTGTTGCAGATAGAATGTAAAAGAGGCATAACTTTCAATTTTTTAAATTTAATTAATTGATTTCTTAAGCTTGTTTGCCTTGACCGAATCTATAAGTCACATAAGAATAAGAATCGAACCTCTATATCAAATAGCTGATATGGGAGCGGTAGGAATAATAGGGCATTAAGCATAACTCAGATGTTTTCAATGATAAATAATTTGCTCTTTGGAAAGATTAAAAAATATATCTGTCCAATCTTCGGGCCCCGAAGCTAGCCTTTTCCCTTTCCTTTCTTGTTTCTTTTAAACTTTTAGCCATAGTTACCCAAAATCCGTTGCATGCATCCGTTACAGGCCCTGAAACTAAAACCCAAAATGTCATTTCTCATTGCTTTTATATCTTTGCACATTTTTTTAATTTTACTAAACAATTTTACAATCGTCGACTTACACACTGCGGACTACCAAGGGGCGAAGTGAGGGGGCGTGGTTGATCTCTGGGCAATTATACAATAGATAAGGCCAAGGGGGAGGTGGGCGGTTGGTTTCGCTTTAAATTAATTGGTTTTTATTTTCAGACACTTATAGCTTACAATGTACACATACCACGGACACACTCAGACATTAGCACACACACACACATACGCACACTTAAGCACACACATGGGGCTTACACAAGGGAGCCAAAAAAAAAAAAATGGAAATGGGAGATTCGCGGTTTCCGGCTTTTGGCTTCCGGCTTCCCGACTGCACTTCCGCTTCCGGACTCCAGTCAGCAACCGCTGCGCAGATTCTTGCTGGACATGTCGTTGTACTCGATCCACTTGGCCAGCTCCGGGGGCAGCGAAGGCTTCAGCTTGGCGTTGTGCCCCGCCGACGGCGGCGTCGCTGCTGCTGCTGCTGATGCTGGCGCTGCAGTTGCCGTTGCCGCCGCAGTCGTCGTCGCATGTCCGTTCTCCGCCAGCGAAGTGTCCATCGCAGGATTGGTGATCCCACCCACCGGGTGGGGACTGGTGGTGGGCAGCGCCGTGGCCCGGAACCCGTTGGACGAGCTGCGGGGAAGGAGCTCTGCCATCACCGCCTCCATGGACACATCGATCACCCGCTGCCGACAGATGGCGATGCAGTGGACGAACTTGTCCTTGGGCCGCACGAACCGGTGCTCCATGAACAGCGACTGATCGTCCCAGTAGATGATCTGAAACGTCGAATTACCATCGATATTAATTAGGAGGCAGGAATGGAGGAGAGCGGCAAGTGCCTGGTGGAAAATAATAGTTTCTTCCACCCCCGACTCACCCGTGACACAATGTTGAACCGATGAAACGGTCGGATGAAGCGACGGTAGCGAATGGTGGCCGCTCCCTGGAACACGGATCCGCCCATTCCCGTGATGGTCCGGTACAGACTGGTCCGCTCGTAAAAGTCAACGCGGGCAAAGTCCAGCTCCCGGAAGTAGCGAGCGTTGTTCATGTGGTACAACAATGTGTCCACATCGTTGGTGAGGCACAGTCCTGAAATGAAATGAGTTAAAGATTGATCTTAGAGTGGCGCGTTTTGTTGGTCTCATATTTGTCAGTCTTTTTGTTTGTTATAAATCAATAACTGTCCAATTACTATTGAACAATTCGATTATGTTCTTAATTTCCGTCGCAAGTTAAAATTGATTTTCCAAGACTGAATTCATTATTTTTATAAACATCTAACTGACGAGAGTCTAACTAGAGTTTTGACGAATTTTTAAGATATAAACTGAATTGAAAAATATATGTAGAGGTTTTGAAAATGAGAGAATAGATATCCTAGCAACCGAAAGAAAGATTGATCGACTCGGCTGATGATGCTGATCAAGATAACATATTTTATAGGGTCGGATATATTATCTCTTTCCTTTAATGCTTTACAAAATTCTGAATATATTCTCTACGAAGGTAGAAAATCTAGAGATATTACAAGTAAGCACTGTTAAATCAAATCGAGAAAAAAATGTCATTTAAATGAGTTCCTAAAAACAAAATCACGCAATAAATTCCAAAGTAAAGGGAAATCATTTAACAAAATAAAAAGTAGTATTAATTGCCAAATGAACAAACGAATAATATATGTACACTTTGAGATGTTAATCGCAAATATGTACCTTTAATATTAGAACTAATATTTACCGCGAAATAGTAATAGTAAATACTCAATTGTAAGCCAACTGTAACTTAGATATATATATATCGAAGCAAAGCCCACATGGCGTATGAGTGACAACCGATTGAACTCTGACTTATAATTGCAAAGTGGCCCTTTGGCACTTCTACTTTTGCTTTTGATTTATATTTTGTTTTCCTTTGATAAATTATAAACAATATTTTGCAGGATTCCGAAACTCTTATAAAAAATTCATTAATAATCAAGCAAATAAATTAGATCTTGTATGGGAAGCTTACGTTTCAAAGATCGTTCAAATAATTAAACTAAAATTATTATGTTTAAATTATTTAATTGTATCATACAAAATCTGTTATAGAATTTGTAGTCTCTGCAATATTGCTAAAATGTATGCATAAATTATTACAAAATGTATATTTCTGTTACTTTGATAAATTGAAAATTTCTTAGAAATCTGATCAAAGGGTATTTCGTATATTTCTCTCTGTGTACTTAGTACCCATAAATATCCTTAAAATAAATGTTGTGATACCATAAATAAGTGTTTCCGGAACAAAAATATAGTAATTTTTAATTTCTTCCCCTCGATCTGGCAGCAAGGAGCTGGGAGCTGGGAGCAGTACCCACCATTGACCGTGGTGGCGTCCAGGATGTGACAGCGCCGCTTGATGAAGCGCGCCAAGAGCACGCATAGGCACATGCGCAGGAAGTAGTGGAGCTCCAGCAGCCCGTAGAGTACGACTATGGCCAGCAGGACGCTCAGCGCCAGGTAGCACAGCTGCTCCATGGTGGAGGGCGACGGTGGGCTGGAGGCGGGTGAGTGGTCCGGGGGCGCTGCAAATGGACGACGGATGAGGCGGTGGGCAATCAAATTGTGACTTGATTGCAATCTAATTAGAATGCGGAAGCAGGAAGCCAGACAAGTGCCCCTTGAGGGTGACGAGGGGTGGGGTGGGGCGGTGTGTTTGTGTTTGTGCAAGGGTTAAGGGTGACGGTTGAGGTTGGGGTTCAGGTTCAGGTTCAGCTGTGTGTGGCTTTCTAAGCTCGGTTCCTGTCCCGGCTAGGCCCAGATGCTGGACCAGAATTAGGTCATGTTTTCAACATCAGGTGATTCAATTGGCCAGGACTTCCACACACACACACACACACACACTCACACGCACACACACACTCACACGCACACACTCTGACTCACACACGCACACATGCACATGCCAGCACGAAGGCACGGGCCCAGGACAACCCCTAATTTGTTGATTCTGTCGCTCGATTCAGGGCCAGGACATTCGGACAGCGGACTTGGGGGACATGGCCAACCAGCCAACCACCTCCCCCCCCAATCAATTTTGCAACGCTTTTCCAATAAACAGGAAAAACCACTCGCACTCGCACTCGCGCACACAGCCCGCAGTCGCACACAAATTTTTGATTAAATTACAAAACACACGAAAAAAAAGGAGGCAACGAATGTGCAAAATAAAAAATAACAATAATAATAATAAAAAAAACCAAGCGACGCGCCTACCGCAGCGACAACGGCGAACTGAGACTGATTCGCCTTTTTGGCCAGTTCCAAGTGCCGTCTACCAAAAAGCATCGCGCTGCTCCCGCAGCCTCAGTCGCTGCTTGGTGCCTCAGTTGCTGCCTCGGCTGCTGCTGCTGCTGCTGTTGCTGTTGCTGTAGCTGCCTCTGCCGGCGTCGACGCCTGCGCGGATCGAAGTCCGAGGAGCGAGGTGCTCTCAGATTGCTGGCATGGCATGGGATGGTGGCGTTTGGTCGACGTCCTCATAGCTTTCGCGGCGCGGAAAGCTCCCTAAACTAAGGGTTGCACCTGTTGCATTCCGTTCCGTTCCCATTCCATTCTGTTTCATTCCGTTTCGTTCCACGCTCCCTTAGGGAACTTTCGAGGAACTTGGGGTATATGTGCTTTTTGGATACTTGAAATATAAATTCTTACATTAAGAAATCGAATGAGATTTCATTTCTTAGTTATTAAACTAATTTTAAAATGGTTTAATATCGAAATATTTACTTAAATTTATACTGTATACATATACTAGTATATTAAGTATCCTTCTTCCAATATCCCCGTAGGATCTTGCGGTATGTGTTTTTTATACTTACTATAAAAAACCCTACAACTTTGCTATTAAAAAATTGAATGAGTTTTTTTTATTTGCAATTAATATTGATATTGATTTCGTTGTTCATAGTACTTAAACAAATATCAAAATACTTATTTGTGCTTATTTATACGGCTTTCAATTTCCTGACTGGATATTTGTTAAACTTGGCTGAAGGCCACAGGCATTATCACATATATGTACATATATGTACAATACATCAAACCTATGAAAATATATCCCATTTTAAATCTGAATAGATATATATATATAATGTAAATTCATGGCCTATTTCATATTATAATGTTACTTTTACATTAAATTTTTTTCCATACGTAATGTGATGACATTTCAATACATTCATCATTTTTAATTCTTTAATTAATGAAAAACACATTTTGTGGCGGAATTATTTAGCTGTAATCATCGTATTTGGTATATAGTTCTTTTTTTTATAATTCAAATGGCTATTAGTATATTGTAATGTACATACAACAACCGGGTGCCGGTTATGTCATTTCTGTTTTCTTTAGGATTTAAGATTTAAGATTTGAGTCAAGTCCACAACAGATTTGTTCTTTGAGCCAGAACCACTCAGCACACCTCCTCCACTGCCCGCTGGTCAAAGCCCGTCCGGACGGAGACGTTTCCGCTTGCCGGCTAGGCCTGGCCCGGTTCGGCCTGGCCCATCCAAAAAGGCAAACAAACTGAGCAAAGCTGGCCAGTGTAAAGTGCTTAGTTCCAGGCGAATAACAAAAAATCAAGTGCGATTGCAAATGCCCACCATCCCAACATCCCCCCTCCCCCGGATCCCCCATCAAAGCACTTGTTTCCTCGCCTTCGATTGACTTCCCATCGGAAACTTCCCCAGACGCGTGAGTGCGGGAGTAGTAAATCCCAGATACTAGCCACTAGTCACCCACGTAACCACAACTGAGGATCGACGGCCTTTGATCCGGAATGTGGATGCGCCCTCTCGAGCGGGGGAACACAAATTAGCTGGCTGTAAACACTAGCAGGGCACACGCTAAGCAAATACGGGAAGTTTGCATCCATAAAATCGAAATGGATATGGATATATCGGGGAAGGGGGAGGAACCGGGGACAGGGTACAGGGACACGGGGGAAAAAGTGGAAACCCATACTGATTTTTTGTCTTCTTTACAGGGTACAGGGACACGGGGGAAAAAGTGGAAACCCATACTGATTTTTTGTCTTCTTTATTTTTAGCTTAAACAAATTGAAAAGTCCAAGCGCGTGAAGCTTTAAACTAGAATTTTGTTAGTTGTATTTGTTGCTGTTGTTGTTATTGTTTTTGTTGTAGTTGTTCCTATTGTTGGGTTTTTCGAATGGGACGAACATAATTAGACAAAAGTGATTAAAGTCGCAAGTGCTATGTACAAAGTGTTTGGGCTTGCTCCTCCCTCGTCCTGCCTCTCGCTTTCGCTCTCTTTCGCAATCTGCCCTCGATATATAGAAATCAATCTTCCCAAGCCAACAAATATTCAATTCCCCTGCTTCCTCGCTCTTATCGGATATATGTATGCGTATAAAGATATATATCGGGTTGGTTTTTTGTAGTTTCTTTTATAGGTATATAACACAAGTTAGCACAACGAACGTTCTCTTGATTTTTTGTTGTTTTTTTGGGGATGGCAAAGGAAGGTTTGCTGAATAGAAGCATATAATCTAGCTATATGTATTAGGTATACTCGGGTATATGTAAATATATATGTGTATATGTGTGTGTGTTTGTCTATAATTAATCGTTCTTAGACACTAGTATTTATATATATATGTACACTAAGCATCGCCGTTTAATTTGAAGGCTTGGTTTGGATATCGGGGATTTGGGAATTATAGGGTTCAAGTATAACAAAAAAAAAAAATCCAAAGGGTTAGTAGAAATCCTGCACAGCAGAGGACACTGCGGGAGGTGATAATAATCGGGTAGGTCATATAGATTATATAGATTATAAAATATATGAGTTAAGCATGACACGGGCTACCTCTCTCTCTCTCTCCCTTTCTCCTACCCTCCCTCTCGCCATCTCGCTCACTTTCCTGCTCTCCTGTTCGCTCTGGATTTCTGGATTGGATGGTCCACATTGATTAATAAGGCATACAAAACACACAGATATCGACTCGCCACTTGGTCAACACACAACACCTCCCTCTCTCCCTGACTGACTGGACCCATTCCCGCTGATTCACTAAGGGAACTCCCACTCCTTCTCCTACTCCTTCTTCTTCCTGTGGCTTACAAAACTAACCCTCCTCCACCAGGCCCGTCGCATCGCATCGATTCCATTCTTTTTCTAATCCGCAATCAGCATCTGTCCTCGTTTCTTCCGTTCAATTGTATCCTAAACATTCTGACGAATCCTTCCTTCCTCTAGGTCTTGGCAGTGGACAGGGGAACAGAGTGAAGCGGAGCAGCTTCCACCTCCGCTGCTCAGTCATTCAGCTGGCAGAGCTCCTCGAAGTCGCAGCGCTCCACGCTGTCCGCATAGCTGTGCCGCAGCGTGGCCAGCGGACAGAGATCCTGGTCCTGCGGGCAGCCGGGCAGGCGCACCACCCGCTCCTGGTGCAGCACCAGGACCTGCGGCTCCTCCCGCTCACAACTGCGGAAACGGAACAAGCAATAATAAATTAGTAATCATCTCCAGAAGAACTCCCATCCCGAGTCCACATACTCGTAGCGCAGGAAGGCCAAGTTGGTCGCGAAGGCATCGATCTGGCTGGTGCGCCAGCGACGCTCGCTGGCAAAGTGCCTGTGCGTCAGCGGCTCCTTGTCCCGGGCCAGGCCGAGGTGGGCCAGCAGCTTCAGCAGTGTGCCGGAGTGCGTGAAGTAGAACGTGGCATTGGCCCGCTCCTCTGCCTTCGAGGAGCTGCAAGACAAAGTAAGAGCAACCGTAAAAGGAGGTCCAAGGGATCCAACTCCACACTCACCTGATGGCCGCAAACATATCCGCGATTGCCGGGCAGGCAATGCGATGGGTCAGCTCGTAGCCGTAGCCATCGTTCCAGTAGTACTCCAGATCTTTAAAGAACTCTAGCGCCTCCAAGGAGGGCACATCAAAGAAGCTGCACCACACCGAACCCGAGGAGTTGGGGTAGGAGGAGTCGGCTGCAGGACGCGGACGGTGCCAGGCCGTCTCGAAGGCGCACGCCGTGTACATGAGTTGGACGTCCGTCGGCTGCAGATCCGGCAGTTGGGCGCTGCTCCGCACCTGCTCCACTGCTGACTGCATCTGCGGCTCCGTGAGGAATCTGCGTGCGTTGACCAAGGTTTCGGGATTCTTATCGACGTCAGTTTGCCACCTTCCACAGCGCTTATAGAACTGGTCGGAAAAGAGAGGAGAGAGGAGAGGGATTGAGCATGGTCGTCGGAGGAGAGCGGACTGGGAATCAGAGATCCATCAGTTAACTAGAACCCTAACTTGGCAGCTCTGCAAACCCATCTAAGTCGGAGTCTAAGTCTAAACACGGTCGCTAATCTCTACCTGGCCTGGGGCTATAGATGGCCACTGTGTTGTCCACGAAGCCCACCGCCAGCTGCACCTTGTACGCGTGGAACGAGAGGCAGGTGGGGTGGCCGACCTTGGGCCCGATGAAGCCCTCGTTCGTCCGCAGCACCTTCTGCAGGCGTCCGTCCAGCGAGTAGATGGCGATTTTCGAGGCGTTCCCGCACGCTACCGCGTCGGCGCTCTGGTGGCTGGCGATCGCAGTCACATCGCCGCCGGCCTCCCACTGGTGCACCGGGCCGTCGTCGGCGCGCAGGTCCATCACGCTGACGTGGCCGTCCGCATAGCCGGACACCAGCAGTCCGTACGAGTGCAGGCCGGCGTGCAGGATGGGGGCGTCGTGAGAGCGCCGGAAGTCGTAGATCCTCGCCTCCTGCGTCCCGCACCGCTTGTCGAAGAGCCGCACACTGCCGTCCTCGCATCCCGCCACGATCAGGTGGCAGCACGTGTTGGGCAGGTAGGGCGCCAGTACCCGGGCACTGGTCTCGCTGCGTCCGAGTGGCATGTCGCTCAGCCGAAGCTCCCGCTCCACGTCCCACAGTCGCAGGAAACGGCATCCTCCGCCGCCCACTACCAGGTGCTGGTTTCTCTGCTGCCAGGTGGTCACGATGCTGCCGGTTATTCCTCCGCTGACGCCGCCACCCCCTCCACTGGCCTCTGCTGCTCCTTTGCCAATGCCGCGCTGGCGCTGACTGCTCACCTGATGGGTGGCCTGGCCTTGACCCTGCCCCAGGGCAATCCATGCCGTGAGCAGGCGGGTCTTGGCCTGCCCCTCATCTATCGTATCGAACAGGGAGGGGGAGGACGACGAGCCCCACACGCGCACCACCCCGTCCTCGTGGGCCACCAGCTTGAGAGACTGGTCATGGGGGTTGAGAAACTCGATGCTGCTCACGCGCGCAAAGACGGCGGAGGAGGAGGCGCTGGCATGGCCAATTCCCGACTTTCGGGGCGTGCTGCCGTTTAGCGATGAGGAGGAGCCCGATCCGGATCCGGTGCCCGCGGTGTTGGCTCCGCCCAGCGCCTCAGGGCCGTAGGTGCGCACCGAGTTGCAGGGGAAGTCGTAGACCAGCACCTTTTCCCGGTAGGCCACCGCGATCTGCAGCTCGTAGGGCAACAGCTTGACGATGGCGGGCGTGAACTGCGTCTTCCGGTTCCACACGCACACGTCGTAGCCATAGCGGCCGCTCTCCTGCTTCTGTTGGTCGCGCGCCTGCGTCCGCACCACGTCGTTCCTCTGATAGCGGAACTGGCGGCGCCTCAGCTCATGGGAGTTTCGGTCCACCGGGAAACGCTGGCGACCCTCCTCTGCTGCTCCCTCGGCACTGCTGTAGCGCTGTTTTCCCGGGCGGGTGAAGTACGAGATGGCCCAGGGTATGAACTCCGTCTGCACGATGGGCGTCAGACTCTGGCCGGGCTCCAGGTACTGGTTGCTCTCACTGCCGCTGCTGCGCGCCGAGTGGGTGCTCTCCCTGGGCCCGCTGCTTGGCAGGCCCAGCCCTGCTCCCACTCCCGCCGTTCCTCGGGCGTAGGCCGGCCCGCTGTCAGTCTCATCGTTGATAGAGCTGGTGCGCAGCTTGCGCTGCAGAATCATATGCGGATCCCCGGCGGCGGCCAGGCCAGCTCCGCTTCCGGACAGGCGCAGCTTCTGCGCCCAGTGGCTGGGTCCGGCCGAGGCGGTGGCTGCTCCCACGGGCGGGGACTCCCCTGTTGCACCCACTCCAGTTGCTCCCTCTGCTCCGGCCCCAGCTCCGCCGCCCAAGTAGCAGACTCTGGTGTTGGGGCTCGGCGGCAGGCTCACGCTCAGGCTGCTGCACTTCTCCGAGGCGGTGGCCATGGTGGCCTCCTTGGCCGCCATGATGGGGCACAGGGCGGTGTCGCGGACATGGTCGACAATGTCCTGGGCGATGGACGCGACGCGGGGAAAGGGATCCTGAGCTAGGCTGCAAATGCCCAGCCACAGCTTGGTAAAGATCGACTGGAAGGGTATGGTCGTGTTGGCGCCTCCGCCACCACCGCCAGCGGCTGCTCCAGCCACCGAACTAGCGCCGGAACCGCTTTTCGAGCGCCCCGAGGTGCTGCCGGATGAACTGCCGCCTGCTCCCGCGCCACCAGCCGAAGCCGATCCAACACCACCCATGTTGGCTATCGAGCTAGAGCTGACACCGCGCCGCATCGACACGTGCCGCTCCAGACTGTGCGTGGAGGAAACGAGTCCGAGCGGATCGCGCGGGTCGCCACACATCACGAACGAGGAGGAGGTGCTGGCATGGCGCATGTGCTCGGCCAGGTAGACGGCCACGAACTGGGACTCGAAGAGCAGCACCATCCACTGGAGAGCGGCGGCCAACTCCATGCGCACCAGCGGGGACATGTCCTCGCCCACCGTCTCCAGCAACGTGATGGCGATGATGCGGTCGATATTGTTCGCCTGCTCCTCGCTGCGGTCCGTCACCGAGCTGATGAAGGTGCCCAGGGCAAAGACGGCGGCGGCTCGGACCTCCGGGATGGAGTCCCGCAGCAGGACGGAGAGCTTCTCGTGGGCCAAATCGCGGGCGCCGGACCAGCGTGCCTTCTCGAAGTTCTGCCACATCATGCCCAGGCAGATGGCCAGCCACTGGCGCAGGAGCCAGCTGCCGTCGTTGAGCTGCTCCAGGCAGATGGACAGCAGGGGCCCCTGCAGGGCGCTCGTCTGGCCCAGCAGGAAGTTGTGCACGATGGAGGCCAGCACGAAGGCGGAGAGGGTGCGGTGCTCCTTGGAGACGGCGGTATCCTGCAGCACGGACAGGAAGTACTTGTACTCCTTCACCAGGTCCACCTGACAGGTGGGGTCTACGGCCAGGATCTTGGCCCAGATGAACACCAGCACGGGGCGCAGCTCGCGTGTACTGCTTTGCAGCAGCTTGAGCACGTACGGGAAGATGCCCACGCCCAGAGCCAGGTTGACGGCCCAGGGACCCAGGTCAAGGAAGCGGGCCAGAAGCTCAAGGGCGCGCAGGCGGTGCACCTGCGAGAGGAGCACCTGCAGCACGATCGGCAGCTGCTCGGGCAGGGTACGCGACTCCGACTTGCTGTCCAGCCACACCTGGAAGGCGGTCAGCTGGTGCTCGAAGAACGGCAGCTGACGGTAGGGGGCGTTGTGGTCGAGGATGTCCGGCAGCTGCTGCAGCGCCAGGTCCACCACCAGGTCCCAGGCCTTCCACATCGGGTGGCGGTAGCAGGGCGGCAGTGCCGGCAGCGAGACCGGGGTGCAGTCGTGGCTGCGCAGGATGCGCTCCGCCAGCAGGAAGTTGCGGAACAGGCTGGCCACGAGCAGGTCCTGTCGGAACAGGCGCTGGAACAGCTCGCGCGGCAGCGTGTTCCAGGCTATCGTGTCCGTGATGGCGGTGAAGATCCAGTTCAGCTCGCCCATCATGGTGCGCCGGTCGTTAACCTTGCCTGCAAAATTCATCCCTGGGTTAGCTCGCTCGGATCTTCACAGATAGAATCCGCATCCCTTACCTGGTATCTTGTCGATCAGCTCGCTCTGGATGCGTGGCACCATGCCCAGCTTCTCCTGCATCGCATACCACTTAAGAGCAATATTGATGGGCGTGGTCAGGCAACTGGTGAAGAGGTCCGCCGGCAGCTGGGCGTTCATCGGCAGAATCTCGTTGGCGGCGCAGGCCGCCAGGTGAATGCAGTTCTTGTAGCTTACCATCTGGTTGGGCAGCTGCATAGGCACCTGACCCTGACCTGATCCAGCGCCACCGCCTGAGGCGGAGGAAGAGCCGGCAGCGGAGGAGGAGCCAAGCTGTCCTCCTCCACGCTGCTGCTGGGCGGCGTTGAGTGCCTTCTCCAGCTCGTGCTCGTGCTGCTCAGCGTAGGGCTGGAAGGAGTTGATGATGATGCCGGCGTTGGAGCAGTCGTACACGTAGATCGAGGGCGCCGACATCCAGGTGATCAGCTCAAAGATGCTGAGCGGTATGTATTGGGTGAAGGTCTTGTTGAACACCCAGATCTCCCCGTTGGCCGTCGGCTTGGGCACGCCGTGTCCGTTGTAGTGAAAGAGGATGCGCTCTCCCTTCGCGTTGCGCCGCAGCGAGGTGCAGAGCTTCTTCACGTCCTCCACGGTGGGGTCGTGGCACTTCTTGTAGCGGGCGCGCGGCTGCCAGCGCTCGTACTGCATCTGCAGGTTGCTCCCGATTAGTTCCATGGCCTTTGGCGGCGACACCGAGCTGGGGTCGATCCAGCACTCTAGGCGCGAGCACGGCTGGATCTTGACCACGTCCGGCGGGTCCACACCAATGTTCAAGCAGAGCACCAGTGCCACGCTGGCCGTCTTCATGCGCTCCCGGATGCGCCATGGCTGGCGCTCGTAGGCCAGGGCCTCGATCCGTTCCAGGTGGCGCTTGGACAGGAGGGACAGGGCGAGGTCGGTGTCGCGGTGCTCGTACTGCGGCCGCTGTATGAAGGGCGAAATGGAGTCGGTGATCTTTATGGACTCGGTGATGCTCCTCAAGGCCTTATGCAACCACTGGGGATCGGATCGACCGCCGTTCTTTCCCTTTCCCCTCGCAGGGGGAATCAGGGCTGTGGCCCCCTCCTGACTGCCACCTGCTTCCGCTTCAGCCACAGCTGCAGATTCTGACTCCGCTGATCCTCCTCCTACTCCTACTCCGCCCGCTGCCCCTGCTCCGGCAATGTCCACGGCACTGCCATTGTTGCTGCTGTTGTTGCTGCTGCTGCTGTTGTTGCTGTTGGTGTTGGTGTTGCTACTGTGGCTCTGGCTGTTCGTGTTACTGTTGCTCTTGTTGCTGGTGCTGCTGTTGTTGTCCTCGGTGGCGTTGGCCGTGGCCGAGGCAGCGGCCGCAGCTGAGGCTGCAGCTGCGACGGCCGCGGAGACGGCTGCGTTAAGCATGGCGTAGTGGGACTCGAGCATGTTCTGGCGAGGATTCCTCGGAACTGCTGCGCCCAGCTGGTGCGCGGGTCTGAAGAGAACGAGGGGTTACAATGGGGTTGGGTTGCTTTGGGTGCGGTGTGGGTGCTTGCTCACATTCCACGCGATTACGTCTCCGATTCCGATCCGATTCCGATGAAATGCAATGGGATGCGGATTCCAACGGCGGGTGGGGCAGGTGCAGGTTGTGACGAGACGAGATGCGACTCCCCCGAGGGGACTAGCACATAACCCCCAAACACTTTTCGCACTTTGTCTCACTCTCTCTCTCTCTCCTCCTCCTCCTCCGCCTACTCCTCTTCGGATCCCTCTCCTCCCTTTCCACTCTCCTTGAATCACGTTTCTTCGCCTCAGCCGCCGCCGCCTACGAATCTTGGCCCATTTCGGTGCGAAAAACTCTCGGCCCGTGAACGACAAGACGGTAAAAAGCGGAAAGAGGGAACGCTGGGCCCAGCGCTAGCAAGGAGGGTGTGGGGGCTGCGGAAAACACGCGGCGCTGGCCAGTGGAAAAGCGCCTGGCCACAACACACACACACATACGCACGCACACACACAGAGATGCACGGGACACACACGAACGCTGCGGAATAGCGCAGCGGAAAAGTCGCAGCTCTGGCTGGCTGGCTGGTGAAATGCGGAAAATGTCCCAGAAATCAGCGACGCTGGGAAGGAAATACGCATTTACGGGTTTTCGTTTCGTTTCGCTCGTCCGTCGCACACACTTCTTTCTTCTTTTTCACTTCTTGTCACACTTTCTTTCTTTTCCCTTTTGGCGTTTTTTCTACTTTGCGAGCCAGCGAGCGTGGTGGCTTGCCAGACCGACGATACTCGGTTGGCGTTGCCAGACTTTAATGGCGGACCGCGGCATTGCCGCGCATTTCGAAAGGGTGGTACAAATATATGGATACAAGGATATTTAAGATCAGTTTGTGGATTTATATATGCAGATCTGAAATATCCATTGCTTAATTTTGTTTACAAAGAATAGGGGGAGTATTCACTGAAACTAGGGTTTGCCGACTAACAAAGACTACCAAAAAGGAATGGCCATTGATATCATTTTAAGTTTAATATTTAATAACGGATTAATATTCCTCATGTTGATTAATTGTATCCAATGATAATGATAATGGTATTCCATTAAAAACTCTTAACCATAGCTGGGCATCGGTAAGCAAATATTAAACTTCGTTAATTATTTAAGAGGCTATATTCCTTAAATGTTACATTTCAGAAGATTTAACGCATTAAAATGAATTTTGAATATCGCAGCATTAATTAATTAATTAAAACCCATTAGAAAATCATTTGCATTATTGTGCATGATTTGTACACTATCGCTAATATCGGTGATTTTGAGTACTATCGAACATATCGAACATATACTTTATACTTTATACATATACTTTAGTATTTATTTTAAAGTTAATACTTTTCGTAGTTAATGCCCAGCAAGGTACTCGGCTTTAGTATTATTTTTATTTATATTTTATTCAAACTGCACTCACCCGCAGAATGGGATCCTGATGCATTGGGGGTGGATACCGCACAGCATGGATGCGATGACGTCCAAAGAGGCCCGTGGCAAAGCTC
Organism: Drosophila setifemur; assembly: GCA_021224005.1. Classification (NCBI taxonomy): domain Eukaryota; kingdom Metazoa; phylum Arthropoda; class Insecta; order Diptera; family Drosophilidae; genus Drosophila; species Drosophila setifemur. The sequence continues at coordinate 97,863 of JAJJHY010004047.1, forward strand.
TCGGCACTCTTGAGGGTCCTTTGCGTGGCCGTGTACTTGAAGTAGTACCAACGGGGATCGTAGACGTCCGGCAGGAGGGCGGGGAAGCGCAACTGCATCCGCTCCGCCAGCTCGATCAGCTCGTCCTCGCCCTCGGCGACCAGCAGCTTCTCGTCCTGGGCGGCGTCAAGGTGGGCCCAGCTCCAGCGGCGCAGCTGCTCCAGATGAGCGGGACACAGATTGGGCTGCGGCTGCTTTAGAATGCTCTCCTTGATCTTCGTCAGACGTTGCTGGGCCTGCAGGATCACCTTCTCGCTGGGATTGCGGGTCCCGTGCCGGATGATCGACCAGATTCGCGTGGGGTGGCAACCTTGCGAGGCGAAGGGCGTGCGAAGAGAATGGCGAAAGAAACGGGAAATCAGCTGGACCAGCGGCAAAGGCGAACAGGTACAGTGGGCTCTGGCTAGGGGAACCCCCAACTAGTCAACTAGTCCATGTAATATTTACCATTATTCATTTTGAAAATTGTTGAATTATTACTTTACTTTTAAAATCAAAATATCTAGTCTTAGCATTAACGCTACTCGATGCAAAATTTATATATATAAATAAACAATAAATAGAATGATAAAATCTACAGTGCGCACTGTCAAGAGAAACTACCACAATACATATTGTACAACAATATTTAAAGAACTTTACTAACTTCATTTATTTGTTTGATTTTAATGCAAGCTTGGAAATTATTAGCATGGGTTAAACATGGTTCTGGTTTACTGTACAATATTTAATACATTTTTAAATGGCGCAATATATGTATGTTCAGGTTTATTTTAAAAAATTATTTTTCTACTATCAACACGACTTTTCCAAAACAAATGTTGCAAATTTACATACGTAAATCTGTATAATGTGAATTCTATAATCAATAAACATAACTTGCAAAGCTTTTGATGTGTCCGTGTTTCTTTATCGAGAGTATACTGTTGTTTAGAAAAATATGTAATACTTTTTTAAATCGTGCAAATTTAATATTTAAGCATATATAATTTTAACCTGGAAATATACGGGTTCTACATTTAATAGACATAATCAGTTTAATATTTTCTCCACTATTAAATAGTTTAAACAAATTGCGTTACACATCTACATATGTACAGAATGAATTCAATTTGTATGCAAATTTAAGTATTACTCTACTTTAAAAACGAACTTATCAAAATATTTAAGTTATACTTGGTGAACTTGAAAATGTGTAGCATGGTGCACACTCGAAGAGTGCGCACTGTGCAGGGACTCGAAGTGAATGGGAATAACAATCGAATACCCACCGTCGTAGTGCGGCGGCGTCTCGTTGAAATTGGCGACCGCCCGGTAGGGAGTCTTCGTGGACAGTCTGCCCTCGATATCTGCGCGAGTCAGCTGTTGGTGCGGGCATTCCGACGCTGCCACGCCTCCGGCGCAGAAGGAGGAGGAGGATGAGCAGGAGAGGGAGATGAGCAGCGGAAGCGGGAATAAAAAAAAAAACAAACGGTAAAATGATTTTGGCATTTTTCCGGCTGGCGGAAAAACTTGTCGAAACGTAAACGAAAACAGCAAAAACGAAAGTGGCTGACGGGTGACGGGTGTCAAATCATGGGAGGTGGAAAACGTAAAGCGGAAAACTGGCACGCGAGGGAAACTGTCACGAATGGAGCCCGAAAAGGGAGGCTGTATAAAATAAACACACAAAAGGGAAACCAAAGTTGACAAGTGTGCGCCCGCTCACTGGGTGGCAACACTGCCCGAGGGCCTCCTCCGATCCGGTAGCCCCCTGCACAGAGTGGCCAGAGTTGTACAGCACTGTTTATGCAAGCACTTTGATCCACTAAGCAACACTAGGCCCGACCAAAAGTATGACCGTTCCGAAGCCGTTAATTTGAATTTGAGTATTTCAGTTTTCGAAAGTATATCTGATTTGGTTTGAAGTTTTGCAGCCGTTTGCAGCATGTTCAGCTGGGACTTAGGGGCACCAGGCATGCTGGTTTATTGTGGACGCTTCGAGCGCCGCTCAACAAGTGCTCTCTTCCCGCCATCGAGCTTTCCTTCGCCCCCCAACAAAAAGCTCTCCCTTAGCCGGTCCACTAAGCTGGGCGACTAAGATGATTGTTTAGTCGCTTGCCGCACACGCCGAAAGGAATAAGGCAAGCTGCCTCATGTAGAGTCGGGAAAAAACACCAAGCACCGAACACCAAAATCCAAAAATATTCAACGCGCAATTATTCAACGTGCAATTTTATTGAAATTCAAAATTATCAAAAAAAAACAGTTCTTCAGTTTCCCCGACTTTGTGGCTGGTTTTCCCCCGAATCAAATCGTACCTGCCCCGTTGATTTGGCTGCCATATGGCGCCCAGAAACGACAGCAACTACACTTGCAGCATTGGCAACTCGAACCCCAGCAGCAGAAGCCCCAAGAAGCCCAAGAGCACGTGACGCAAAGAGTTTAGCGCCAAAACTGAAAATCCAGGTAAATGGGAGCCCTGTTTGCCCGGTGTCGTTGTCCTGTTTCTATCCCATGTTTTATGGTGGAGGAGGAAGGGGCTGCTGTTGCCGTTGCTGCTGCTGAAGGGGGTGGAACGGTCGACTTTGATTTGTGGTCACCAAACACGCAAAGGGTTTTCCACTGAAATAAATCTAGGGACAGTTTCTGGGCAGTTTCAAGTTTATATTTAATTGGAGTGGAGCTCTACTGTCCATTTAAAAATATTAATGTTGCTAGCTTTTTGGTTATTGTTTTTTTTTTAAGGACATGTTTTAGGGTTTTTGGAGGTATTAAATCCAATTTAAAGTTGTTGAAAATTATAAACTTTTCATTTTCATTTTATATGTCTATTTGAGCACTAGAAAATGAAAAAAATTTCCATTTCAATTAATTAATATTGTAATCTTTTAGGTTTTTGGGGATTTAATATCTTCATATGTATATTTGAATTGTAGCAAACTAAAAACTTTCCATTTCAAGTAATTAATATTGTAATCAACTGTTAATTAAATGCTATTATTATGAGCATTTATTTATTGTTGTTATTGCCGAGCGCCACTCTATCACAATGTTTATTTTCGATGTTATCATGTCCAGTTAATGGCGTTGTCTATAAGGTGATAAAAGCAATATAGCTTCGATGGCAGATTAATGAAAACGAAGGAGAGTTAACCAAACGATTTTTTCATTGAGTTGAAATATATATATTTTCATTTTACGGAATATTACGGAAATCCTGAAACCAGTTGCCATGCATTTCTCGCAGTGCACCCGCGCCACCTGTTGGGCGCCCGTTTTGAGCTTAAAGCGCGTGTTAAAGAACTTTCAATCTATTTTCGTGGGCGACAAATGCAGGCAAAAGGGATATTAAACCCGCAGCCAGAGAAAATCGATCAAAAAATATGCTGCCAAGGGTGGCTCGATACTGGAAGGGGGATTGATCGAGGGCGGGGGGTAGGGAAGGTTCCGGGATCTAGGGAACAGGGGAAAGGGAGAGGGGACAGCGGACAGGTCTTCAATCAATCAGCGAAATCGAACGGAGCAGGAACACGCAATTTCGACGATTACCTGCCCCATCGAGTGGCCGAAAACAAGTGTCAGCCAAAAGAACAACAACGATTGTATTTGGGTTTGGGGTGTGGGGAATCAAACGAACTGAATTGAATCGCAAAGAAAAGAACGGGAGGAAGCGCGCTCCCTAATCTCCCGACTTATCGGACAGGGTGGTAATTAATTTTTGTTCATCGGACAACACCGCATACCCCATTGACAATGACACGACGATCGCGCACTGATAGTGACAATGCCAATGTCCACGGATTGGAGTTACCCGAGGAGGAGGAGGCGGAGGAGGGGGAGGGGGAGCCGTTCCAGGAGTGGGGGTGCTTTGCTCCGTGGCTGGAGCTTCGGATGTCATGGAGCGTCATGCTGGCTGGCTGTTTAACCGCATCGCGGTGTCGCGGTGTCGCGATTAGCGCACTTTGTGTGTGGAACGTGCCGAATGGCTCCTCCTCCCAGTGATGGCGAAGGTAACAGGAGAACGGCAACACCTGCCAGGTGTCGGTTCGGTGGCAGGGTTGGGGTGGTTCGGTGGGTGGTAACTGGTGGCTGGTGCACTTTCAGCAGAGTGGCTTCACTCACCCAACGAAGGGCGAAGCGGATATCCTAGCAAAATAAATGGGAAGGGTAACCCAAGTCGTGTCCTTTTTTTCTTTAGTCTACCATTATTTCGTATATATTCCTGATGTACATTCTTTGATTAATAATAATATTTAAGAACTCTTAAAATATTTGTAGTACTTTTAGGAAAATTCAATTCTTTCAATCTCTGAAAAAAAATATCTTAAATTAAAATGTTTATATTTATGTATTTAATTCATGCGATTAATATATTTAGTATGTATATTTTGTAGTTCTTATAGGCTATTAATATTTATATTACATATTTGAAATTATTATTATTATATATTAGTTAATACAATTTCCTTTTAATATTCACTGCTTTCCACAAAACAAAAATAGAAGTAAGAACATTCCTAAAATCGAATGGAATTGCGATTCGATGTGCCACACTTCCACAGTCCTCCCTCCTCGTGGACATCCTTCTGGTTGTGACTCTCCGCCACTTTAATGGCCAACTTAAGCTTAAGCTGTGGCCACCCAACACCCTTCATCCTTCATCCTGCACCCATCACCCATTACCCATCCTTCACTCGGTTATTTGGGAGCTGTGTAACCAAGTTGGCATTAATTTAATATACACCTCTGGGGTTGGGTGCTACTGCCATTGGCAAGACTGGGGGCTCTTCTTCTTGTTGTTGTAGTTGTTCGTGTTGTTGTTGCTGCTGCTGCCTCTGCCGACGGCGACAGCGACGCTGGCTGCGACGGTAAGCGTGCCGCTTAAAAGCTAAGGACACGCGCTCAGAACGCTCAGTTCGCAACGAGAAGTCGCCTCGCTCGGTTTGGCGACAGGGAAACCTCACAAACACAAAAGAACCATAAAAAGCAACCAACCAATAAGAATCCCAACTGCGGGCCACATCTCACCCACAAACAAAAAACAAAGCCAACAAAGGCGGGGAAAGTCGTAAACAATAATAAACAGTAATAATAAACACAAATAATAACAAATAACTGCAAGGCAAAAAAGTAGAACTAATAACAATTCAACCGGCGACACACAACAAAAAGTAATGCACAAACAAATTACAAATTAAAACACACAAAAACAACACAATTAATAGCACGCACACTAAAAGTGTGCTTAATGAGTTTTAAGTTAAGTTTATTTTTTTTAATTTTGTTTTGTTGCTAGTTTATACAAACAGAAGTGAAATGAACGACGGACGGCATTAATTTATTTAAGTTTGCGCAGCGCGGTTCAAGTTTCTACCCTCCACCCTCTGCCCCCCCTCTGCCACCCCCCTCCCCCCTTATACCAAGATATATATCTTTTTGTTGTTGTTTTTTTTTGAATTCGCCAAGCGATCGACGTTTCGCATTTCACGTGGCCCCCGCGACAGAAGATTTTTCAATCACCGCTTTTTGCCGGCGATCGCCGCCCAAAATATTCATGAGCGGAGCGCAGCGCGTCACGAGATTCAGATTGAGATTTGTGGATGATATTTTTTTGATGTGGTCGAGATGGGATTGGATTGGATCAGTTCGAGATGATATAGTCGCCAGACCGCCCACTAAGCCGATGCTGCCTCCACCGGCTCCGCAGCTGGGTTAACTAGTTTCGGGTTTGCAAATTTTTGCCGCGCATTAATACAAGCTCAAAATCACAGTGAACACACAGTTGAAGTGAAAGTAATGGAAATATAAATATAGAATAATATCATTCAGGAAGGGTTTTAAGTTGACTCCGCCTATTTGTTTGGGGTGATCTTTAAAATGAACAAAAATGAAGCAATCCTTAAATACTTAAAAATAATGTTCTATACTGTCATTTTAATAATAATTAAAAATAGAACATGCAATTTAATATGTACACCTATTCGTACATTGTTTTTTTTTTTTTAATACTAGAGATTCTTAAATGAATTGAATAACTAATTAGGATTACTGATATCTGAATACAAGTTATAAATATATCCTTTTAAACGAGGAAGTTAAAAGCACTTTTAGATTTTTATCCGTTTTCAATATAGTATCGGAAATATGTAACTTAAAAAATTAGCTTAAAATGTGTAAATAAGTTTCCCACATTTAAATATATCTTCCGTTAGCTATTCATTGAGATATTTATGCATTTACGAATAGTTAATAATTCTTTCACTGTAGAAAAAAAGTAATAGTAATATATACATTTGCAATTTCGAAATGCAAAATGTTGCATCTCAGATTGATAGAGAACTAAGGGGGTTGGTTCTCTGCCCCATAGCCAGGGCCCACTGTGCGCCACGCACCGCCAACTGTTCCACTGTGCATCCCCTGCTGAGTTGTGCCGGCTGCGATTGCGCCAAACACGTTGGCCCTGGATCAGCAGCAGCTACACTGGCTACACAGTGGCTACACAAAAGCTCTCAACCAACTGCCAAAATACTAACAACAACAACGAGCAGCGACCAACCTGGCCAACCTGGCCAGAACCGAAGGCAGGGCAGATGATATCAGAGGATCATTAGCAGTTAAAGTCTTTAAATCTTCTCTCTGACAGACAGCCGGCCATAAATTGAGCGTTCAGATACTTTCCGACAATACACAATCACAGTGAGCACTCGACAGGTGGACGGTGGGGCAGGCGGTAGATCTGCTTGAATCCGGTGTGGGTCGGTTCAGACTGGAAAGTATCTATCAGATATCAGTTATCAGATGGGGTACAGTGGAGCCAAATTGGGTGCAACCACAGGAAGCCATTGAAGATTTTTAAGTGCGATGAATCAGGATATAAACAAAGGACTTTTAACGAAATTAATTACAAATTAAATGAATTACAAATTAAATTAATTTTAATGTTAAAATCGAATTTAATGACGTGTGGATATATTATTGGGAAATTAATATTCTCAATTATATAAATAGAATAGAATAGAAAGACATACACAAAAAATTATAGTTTTTAGAATTGATAAATTAATTAAATTAAATTAAATAGATTAATTAATTAAAATTTCAGGCCATCCTAAAGAACCCGAATTTTGGGAACACCAGTTTCTACATTTAGGAACCACAATTCTCCATTCTCAAGTCTCAATTCTGAATTCCCAAACCACCGCCTTGTCCCTGTCTCCTGCTATCCCAATCATATTTCACTGCCAAATCCATCTATCTATCTATCTGTCCATGTATCTATGCATCTACTCCCACCTCCGCTCACAGTTCTGTTTGCTCCGACTTGATTTTCCCAGTGCCCACGACGCTGATGTCGCAGCTGTCGCAGCAATCGCAATCGGATTCGGAATCGCCTCCGTCGTCGTCGCTCTAACTGCCAACCGGCTGCAGTCCGCCGAAGCTGTCCCGCTTGTCCAACTGTCCGACTATCCGCCCGGACAGCTGTCCATCAGCCGCTGTTCGGCCGCCTAATCCGACGAAGAAAAAGCGGAGCGGGCAGGCCATAAATCATCCAGCAACCGCCCGATAAGGAAGGGCAGCAAAATGTCGCAGCAGCAGCATGACCAAGTCGCCATCGGGAACACCGGGAACACTGGGAACTCCGTGAGCGGAACGCCGTTGCCTGGGCACTCGGAGAAGCCGCTGAACAATGGCTACCTGCAGGCGAATGCGCCGCTGGAGGAGCTGAGTGCAACGGTGGTGTCGCCCCTGCTGGGCCACCAAGGGCACCAGGATCCGCTGGACAAGATGCCCACGGTGGTGTTCCTCTGTCCGGACGGCAGCGGGGGCGTTGGCGTGGGCAGTGCCCTCCAGCGCAGCTCCGCACCCGGATCCGGCTCCAGTCCGGGCGGAGTGCAGCAGCCGCAGGCGGCGCGGAGCAGCAGCGACTGGCTGCTCAAGGAGTCGCAGCAGCGGCGCCGGCTGCTCGTCCTGGCTATCGCCTTCACCGTCCTTGGGGCGGCCATCGGAGCCCTGGCTATCTACTTCGCCAGCATTCACCAGCGGTGCCAGCTCTATCCCCGCTCCCTGGAGCCAGGTGAGTCTTTTCGAGACTTGGACTAGGAGAAAAACAGTTTCCAGAAAACTTTTTTTTTTAATTGTTTAATTTTTGTTATTAATTGAGGTGCTTTTGAGTAGGAATATTAAAGCAATCCATAAATATTAATCCCTTGCGTTATAATTAATTTTTTACTTAGAAATACTTATAGATTGTCCGATGAATTTTTAAAGAACCAATCCGGAATCTCTAGTCGATTACTAATTTTTAAATACTACCCTTATATTTTAAATGGGGAAATGGAGTGAATTAAATCCAAAGGAAGATAAAGGCAATTTAAATATTTAAAAAAAACTAATTTGATCTGCATTCTATTTTGTTGCACAAATAAGAAAAATAAAAAATAGTTTAACGTTCTTTTGAAGATTTTTGTAGTGCAAAATAAATTATTATAAAATTACTTATATATATTCATTTCCTTGATATTTTCTTGTTTGTGTTTATTATTTTAATCTCTCTTTTTTTTCTATTGCATTTTTATTTGCGTTGTTGAACCAGAGAATTTGTTTAAATTATATTTGAATGCACTATGAAAGAATATATTTTTATATTCTTCAATGTTATATTACGTTCTTACGAAAATGGTTTAATGATTTACTGGGCAAAATCTTAAAACTTAAATCGCATATTGAATATTCAAAGTGATGCATAATTTTTGGGTTATTATTATATATTTTATTAGGTTTCCTAACTTTATAAAATAATATATAATGCTAAATGAAATCCAAGAGAATTCCCGATGTCTTAAACGTTGAAAATATTGTATGTCATTTGGGATAATGCAATCACATTTCCAGTTACCAGTTAGCTGTGGCTGTTACCTGTTGGCAGTTTGCTAACTGGGTTGCCAGCCAATCAACAGGCATCCTGTGCTCCTGATTCATATTCAGATAGGGATTCCACTGGGCTGCCAGTTGGTGGTGTCCTAAGTGAATTTAGCGCCCGTTTTGCCGTCCTGTCCCAAAAACAAATGGAGCAAAAACTCAATTTCNAGAGAATTGAGAATCGAGAACAAGGAGCAACAGGCTGCCAAGGAGCTGCCTGTCGCGTGTTGTAATCTCCGCTGCTCTGGCCCTCCTTCTGCTCCTCCTGCTCTCCTGGTCCTCCGCCACTAAATGCTAACCAGCCACCCGGCTACCCTGTTTGGAATTCAATTACAGAATATGTCAAACAACAACCTCCTGTCCCTGTCCCTTGCACTTCCACTCCCCCCATCCTCGACAGCCATAACAATGGCCACCACTTCCTGGCAGCCTTTTTGCGGTCCGTCACTTGTTCGTTCGCACATTCCCAATCGAAATGGCAATCGCAATCCTGGCACACCAGTGGATGGATGGTTGGTTGGTTGGTTGGATGGTTGGATGGTTGGTTGGTTGGTGCCACCTTTAAAACCACTCGCATTACATCCAAAGGAGGAGGATAAATTGGAGGGGGCGGGGTTGGAGAAATACAAGTAGTTCCCCCAAAGAAATTTAAGGATTCAGTTTCAGTGTAAACTCTGACTTTTACAATATTTATTTGCTAATTTAAAATAATGAAAGCATGCTAAATATTCTGTTGAATAATATAAATTATTTTCAAACTATATATATTATTTAGGAAACAAATCATTTGAAATTAATTGAAATATTCCTAATTGATAATACCCGGAAAATGTTCTTGTTATCTCTGCAGAAAATATATATATTAAATATATTTTAAACGTTTATTAATTTTAACTATTCTTCTTGGAAATCGGATTAAATAGTATAAATCACATAAATCATTCACTTATATGTGATTTAATTATTAAATTAATAATAATTAAATGGATGAACCACAGACTTTTCGAAGCCTTTTTTTAGGGATATTTGGATTTTCTCGGTTGGATTCTGGGACACTGTCTCCCCCGGTCCTTCCGTTATCCATGACAGTGTGGATTAGTGATTCAGTGGTTGAGTAGTTGGATGAGTTACTGGTGGAGCAGGTGGAGGAAGTGGAGGAGCAGGTGGAGGTGCGTTTTAGACACGACTCCAAATCGTTCGTTTGCATTCGTGGGGAGCACATGGAATAATGCGATTCAAAGCAACTGAAATATTCAGGAGCTTCAGGGACGAGCGTTGGATGTCTACCGGGGCATCATTTACATCTTCATGTGCTCCCTCGATTTTCGTTTTCGTTTTCATTTTCATTTTGCGAAAAAAAAAAACGAACAAAAAGCAATCAATCGGCATTGCCCGGGATGTCTATGAATTTTTTAACGGCCGTTCCAATCGATCGCGTCGCTCCTTCTTCGAGGGGGTTCTCCTGCCTCCTGCGTCCTGGGTCCTGGGTCCTTATGCTGCCAGTTGGCCTAATTGAATATGCACACAGGCCATCTCCTGTTTATACATTTTCAATGCGATAAAACGTGTTTTTAATGTTTTGCGCCAAAAATTCATTCATCGATACCACAAAAATGGAATGTGAAAATGGGGGGGAAAGTGGGGGGGGAAAGCGCTGGTGAAAACCACCATCAAAGCCTATTTTCAACGCAATGCGGCCTCTTCCTTCTTTATTTTTTTTTTCGTTGAAACAATTTAAAAATATCTCTTTGGCGGCATCTCCATAAATACCCATCGGCATCATCATCATCATCAGCATCAGCGGCATCATCCGGGGGAGCCAGAACTTGCGGTAGGCCTCTGGCCTTGACTATGCGCTTTCCCTCCTTTTCCACTTTTACTTTTCCATCCATCGATTTTCTCCCTTTTTCCTGCGGCAGACGGCCCTTAAAGCCAACTGATGGGTGAATTTAATCTAATTTTGTATATATTTCTTATCACATTACAAGCAATTAAAAAGTATTCTATTATTAAATGTTTCAAGTTAGGGAGGGGAAGCGTGGAATTTAAATATATAATTAAAACCAATGTGAAATTATATAAATTATCAAAGATTTGTAATTTATAAATGTATCCTGCTCTTATTTAATTAATTTTTATGTGGCAAAAGAAGGGTTTCCTTCCTCCTTGGAGTTGTTTCAATATTGATTGATTTGCTGGGAACGTGGTAATTTCTTTTTTTTTTATTTTATCTTACTTGATGCCCG
>JAJJHY010004047.1:109120-125261 GCA_021224005.1 Drosophila setifemur
TCCAACTGCCTGCCTGTCCAGCGGCTGGACATTCAACTCAAGCGAACCCTGGCATATGCCACTTGCCACTTTCCACTTGCCACTTGGCTGGTGGTGGTGGTCCACTTAAACCTATTACCGCGGTGGCAAATGATATTAGCTGGTCACTGGGTGGATGTGAATGGGTTCGGCTGGGACTGGGGATGGGGCATGGGGCTGGGTGGATCGCTTTAATTAATAACTAAAGCTGCCATCTCCAACACCACCCACTACCCACCGACCACCTCCCCCTGTATATATCCAATTTTTACGGACAGCACATGCAACATGTGTCCATTCTCAAATCGATGGAGGGAACCCAAGGAGAGTGAATTGACAGAACTGGGACGGGAACTGGGACTGGCTCTGGGCAGGGGAGTCTCCGAGCTTAGCATTTCGTTATTTTAATTTAATAAAGACGAGCAGGAGTGAGGGCAGGGAGTGGGCCTGTTCCTCGGCTGCTCCTTTAATGAAAAATTCAAATTCAATTTGGTTGAGTGGCCCGCGAATCGTCTTCGACTTGCTCCTTGCTCATTGCTCATTGCTCATACGCCGCGTGTGTGGCATACTAAGAATCTTCCAACTCTAATTGCAGGCAACGACAGATGGAACCAGCAGGGAAGGAGACAAGGACCCGGTACGGGACTGGGACTGGGATTGGGACCCGAACCTGGGCCGGGACAGGAGGGGCTCGACAGCATTTGCATGACCCAGGAGTGCGTGAGAACAGGTAAGCTGAGATCCACTTTCAATGGGGAACGCGGTTGGGATGGTCGGATGTGTGTGCCTGGCTTTTGCCAGGCATAATGAATGCATGTGGAGTGGAAGGGGGCGCCAAGAAATGGCCAACTAAAAAATACCAATAAGGTAATGGTTACAGTCCCGATTCCAGTTGGTTAACTCAAGACAAATTGCATTTGACTTTTCCAATATAGAAAATAAAAAAACAATTCCACCTGTTCCTTATTATATAAGTTTATATGTATTAAATGGTATGTTTTGGTAAAAAATAATGGTAAAGAATATACTATTAAATAAATGTGTGTAATAAATTGTTATTTTAGATGAACAAAACATAACTTTCTTATTAGTTTTGAGCTTCCAAAAAAAAAAACAGTTTTCCATATTACATAAAATTATACATTTTATCTGCAACACTTTATGGAAACTAAATTCTTAAATTATAAAGCAATACAAGATTTAAGGTTTCTTTACTGCTTGTTAAATACGAATTAAGGTAAATCTTTTTTTGTTGTTAAATTTTTAAAAGAAATATGCCATTCATATACTTGAAATACATTTTAGTCTCGAACATTTTCCCAAAATGTTGTGTAATTTTGATGTGTAATACGAGTAACATCGCCATAAATCGATACTGGCATATATAAAACATATTTATTCGATCCAAGGACCCTTCACTGTACTCAAATGGAGGGTGAAATGCGGATGGAAGGACCCGTTCTCAAACAACCATCTAATATGGGCGGTTTTATTTGTGTTGTAAATTATTTATCAGCTATTAAGATAGTTAAGTGCTCCCTTTGCGGGTTTGCGGGAGGGGAACCAAAGGGGGCAGTGGGAATGGGAATGGGATTGGGCAGAGGGGAAGTTTGAGGCCGGGACTCCCTGGAAATGTCCATTTCCAATGCACTTGTGTCAAGCTATGCGGAGCAGTCAGCCAACACCTCCACCTCCACCAACTCCAAACTCTAAATGCCGGGGGCCGGTGTCGGTTGGAGCGGTTCCTGGGCGGAAATTGCCCCGGTGATTGACTGCCAGGAGGCGGAGGCGGAGGCGGAGGCATGTTGGATCCTGCACCTGGACGAGTGCAAGGCTGTTCCCTTACCTTAGCTATATATTGGCCACAATTACCGAATCACTGACTACGCTTTGCTTAGCATACTTTTCGGGGTCCATGAATTTTGGATGGAAGGAGGAACCTTAATTGGTAGCCCAAATTCAGTAACGAAGGTACTAGGAAAGGGATATATAGATATATTCGTTTGGAGGATAGAATAAAATTACTTGTATGTAACGATAACGGAGAGACACTCCGTGGTTTCTTTATTTTTTATTGAAACTAAAATAGTAGTAAATTAAATTAGGCCTAGACACTAAATTTGACCGTTCTTTTTTTCTCAATTTTATTTAATATGCCAACTAAGATAAAATATAGATACAATTTCAAATATATTTCGAAATTAACTATATGGCAATTTAAATGCGTAATAAAACCAAATACAAATATTGTAGTATTCCTGAATTTTAATCATTTTTCCTCGAAGATTGATTAATTTCGCTATAAATTGTATTTTCGGAGTACTCTAAAAAACAATTCAAAAAGTGCACCTTGTATTCCCTTAAATATTAATCCTTAAATTTCAGTTTTGAGTCGAATTAAACTAAAATCAATTTGTTTGTTTTAGCAGTACAAATTAGTATTGTTTCATTGCAATTAAATCAGATTCCAATAACTAAAATCTAGAGTCAGACAAATAAATAACGATGCGAAATTCGAAGGAATGCAATTTTCATTTAGACCAAAAAACGCTCCAAGGCGTTAATTAATGGCCTTCCTCTGAAGAGACTCGCTAATGGATTTCGCAAAGAGTTTTCCCTCAGATAATGAAATTCTCCTTTAATGAGCAAGTCCAGCAAAACGTTGATTTATGGATTGGCAACGCATCCGCGCAGTCAACAATGCAGGCGGCCCATTTTCTGGTGACTTCTCCACCTTCACCGAGAAAGTTTGCCCAGGCGAGAGCAAGTGCATCAGGGAAGGGGGAGGGGGAAGGGGTGGGCTTGGGTTATATCTTATCAGAAAAGTTTGCCACGATGATTTGTGGGCCAAGTTTACAGGCGACCGGCGACTGGCGACAGGTGAACCAACAAAAAAGGCAAAAACATCAAAGGCGCTTGAATTATGGCCCCGAACGGGTGAGGCTCTAATTGCAGGCCAGCTGCGGGGTTTCCCAGGTGGGATTTAGGGGGGCGTTTCAGTGCTTGATTTACAGACTAATAACCGCAATTAATTCCACCCATCACCCATCACCCACAGCGGCCTCCCTGCTCTCGGCCATGGACCTTAACGCCGATCCCTGCGAGGACTTTTTCCAGTACGCCTGCGGCACCTGGAACAAGGTGCATCCCATACCCGAGGATCGCAGCTCCATCAGTACCTTCGAGGTGAGCAGCGAGCAGCGGCACAGTGGGCACGGAGCTCTTTCTCAATGATAAGCCCATCCTTTCCCCAGGTCCTTTCCGACCAGCAGCAGGTGATCCTGCGCGGCGTTCTCGAGGAGCCCATAGATGAGCGTGACAACCAGGCCACAATCAAGGCGAAGACCTTCTTCAAGAGCTGCATGGATATCCGTAAGATATATATATTGTGCATATTTTCAATAGTTTTTTATTTCATATATAATATACTCGTATATACTATATAAATACAATATTTTCTTCATACAATTTAGTATAATATATAAAAAAATAAGGTTTTTCCTGACAGATATATCATTAAATTAAAATACAAAAAAACGCAGGAAAATATAATATTTAAATATTTAGCGGACTTGTGAACTAAAAGATAACTTTTTATGTGGAATTGATATGTAGTATTTTCATTGTGATAAAATAAAAGATCCTTCCGTCCAGCATGAGATTATCTTAAAGAAGGTTTTTTTTTTATTATTTATAAGAATTCGTGCAAAGCTACAAGTCGATTAAATTAGAATTTAGGGAAAATCTCTAAATTAAAGTTTTTAATATATATAATATGAATATTACTGCAGTCGATTCGAATTGTAAACACATTGCATTGTTTATTTGGACATATAAAATATAGATTTTCCAAATTTGGTCCAAAGTTTGTGACAAGTTTTGGGACAAGTTTTGTGACAAGTTTGGGACAAGTTTTGGGACAAGTTTTGGGACAATGTTCAGGGCACATTGTATTATGGATTAGGATATAGGTTATACATTTTGAGACCCACCTAACAAGAACCATCCCCTTAAACTGTATCATCCACCTGTTATATCCCCCTACAGCTCAGATTCGCAAGATTGGGTCCGGAAGGCTGAAGCAGGTCTTGAAATCCTTCGGCGGCTGGCCGGTGATCGAGCGGAACTGGCACCCGCCCGCCGACCTCTCCGTGGAGCGGCTGATGGGCCTGCTCCGGCTGAACTACAGCGAGCCGGTGATGATCGAGCTGTATGTGGGGGCCGACGACAAGAACAGCTCGGTGAACATCCTGCAGATGGACCAGCTGCAGTACGCTCTGCCCTCCCGGGACTACTACTTGAAGGAGAGCAGCGGCGGGGACCGGAAGGCCTACCACCGCTACATGACCCAGGTGTCGCTGCTGCTGGGTGCCGATCCGGCCACCGCGGCCGACGAGCTGGAGCAGGTGGTGCTGTTCGAAACGCAGCTGGTGAACGTCTCCCTGGCGGAGGCGGACAGGCATGACACGAGCGCCGTGTACCGGAAGCTGACGCTGCCGGAGCTGCAGGATCTTGTGCCGGAGGTGCAGTGGGCGGAGTACCTGCAGACGGCATTGGGGGAGGACATCCAGCTGGAGGCGGACGAGCCGCTGGTCACCTACGGGCTGAGCTACCTGACCGAGATGGGCAAGATCCTGGCCCGCACCGAGCGGCGCGTCGTCCACAACTACATGCTGTGGCGACTGGTCATGTCGCTGATGGCCCACATGATCGACGAGTACCAGCGGGAGCGGGTGGAGTTCCGCAAGATCCTCATGGGCATCCAGTCGGAGCGGACGCGCTGGTCCCAGTGCGTCGAGTGGACCAACAAGAAGCTGGGCGTGGCCGTCGGCGCCCTCTTCATCCGGGACAACTTCAACCAGGAGAGCAAGGAGGTGGCCCTCGAGATGATCCACACCATTCGGGCGGCCTTCAACGAGCTGCTCACGGAGAACCATTGGATGGACGACGAGACGCGGGCGGTGGCCAAGGAGAAGGCGGACTCCATGAACGAGCGCATTGGCTACCCGGAGCTCCTGACCAATGCCACAGAGCTGGAGCAGGAGTACGTGAATGTGAGTGAGAGTGACAGAGTTCTGCGAAATCGCTATACAAATAATATTCATACATAATTCCCCTAGCTGACCATCGTGCCGGACAACTTCATCGACAATGTGCTGAGCATCCTGCAGTGGGAGTCGGAAAAGGTGCTGCACTTGCTCCGCCAGCCGGTGGACAAGGAGAAGTGGACCACCGAGCCGGCGGTGGTGAATGCCTTCTACAATCCCAACAAGAACGATATAGGTGGGTGTGCTGTACCACTGGTACAGGGTATATCAAGCTGTACCATATAGGTATAGAAGACCCCTAAAGCTACTTAAAGTATCTGTCTGTCTGTCTGTATGAACAAAAAGATCTCAGAGATGTAGGTTTTGAATCCTTTTGAGTCGGTGCAGATGGAAAGTTTGGAAAGATTCTCAAATCTACTCATTACCAATGTTTTCCATCCCCTGCTGCAGTATTCCCCGCTGGCATCCTGCAACCTCTGTTCTACAGCCAGCACTTCCCCAAGTCCCTGAACTACGGGGGCATTGGTGTGGTGATTGGGCACGAGATCACCCATGGATTCGACGACAAGGGACGGCAGTTCGACAAGGAGGGCAACATGATGCAGTGGTGGAACAATGCGACCATAGAGGCGTTCCGCGAGCGGACGCAGTGCGTCATCGACCAGTACTCGCGCTACAAGATCAACGAGGTGAACATGTTCATGGACGGCCGGATGACGCAGGGCGAGAACATTGCGGACAACGGCGGTCTCAAGCAGGCTTTCAGGGTGAGTTCCAGCCGAGGGGATCACCCGAGTATCCTTCAGAGGACCTCAACTCAAACGAGTTCCCGTCTCTCCCCCACAGGCCTACAAGAAGTGGGAGACCTTGCATGGAAGGGAGCAGCTGCTGCCCGGCCTGAATATGTCCCACGACCAGCTGTTCTTTCTGAACTACGCCCAGATCTGGTGCGGATCGATGCGGCCGGAGGACGCTCTGACCAAGATCCGCTCCTCGGTCCACTCGCCCGGCTTCGTCCGCGTCCTGGGGCCGCTCTCGAATTCGCGCGACTTTGCCCGCGCCTACAGCTGCCCGAAGGGCAGCACCATGAATCCCGAGGAGAAGTGCAGCGTGTGGTAGTGCGCGGCGAGGCAGCTCTTTTTTTTTTTTATATTTATATGCGCATACTATATAGTATATACAATACCGATATACACAAGATACTGTAGACACACACACACACGCACATACATATCTGTTCGGTTCCTCAAAAAAAGGGGAATACAAGAATTTTTTGTGTAGTTATCGTTCGTTTTTCGTTTTTGTTTTTTTTTTTGTTCTGTTGTTGTGTTTGTTAGAGCGCAGTCATACATGTGCAATTTATACGTGGCTATATATATAGATTTATAGTGTGTTTGTAGCTGTACGAGAGCGATATATCAGCCGGTAGCCCAGAGTCCACAGCACTTTCCACAATCCGCGAATCCCCGAATCCCTGAATCCCGCTCATCCTTGCCCTTGTTCTTGGCCGCACTTGCCATGCGAAGAAAGGCATTATATTCGTGAATAAAGAACAATACGGAACTGCTGTTGCTTACTTTAAGGGTGGTACTATATATGTGGTGCGTATACGTGATATTACGTATTACGTATACGTTTTTTTTAGTTCTTTCTCTCTTATTGTTGTTGAAGTATTTGGGGGATTTGGCTGTACTTAATAGTTTTTCTTATTTGACAAATGGGGACTTATCCGCAAATATATAATTTCTCACTTTCATAAAGGTTGAAAATTAATAATTTAGCTAAAAATTAACCTGCAAAATAAATATAAAATACAAATTTTCTTTTTTAAATCTGATAACTCAAATATAAGTTTAAGAACACACTACAAATATTTAATTGAAAATAAATTAATTTAATTTAATTATAGTCCCCCCATTTAAGGTTTTGATATTTTCCAAAAATATAGGAATAGTAAACCACAAATATAAATAAAAAACTACATATATTACAAAAAATATACAATTACCTTCAAATCTGAAATTCTTAGCAAACGAGATTATTAAAAAATACGATTTAAATTCTTTTCAAATTCTCTTTAATTTATAATGCTCGTTTTGTTTTTGGTTTCGTTTCGCTGCTGACTTTACATAGTATGTGTTGTTTTTTTTCAGTATATACGTATCTAGTGGAACCAATCGAACCATTTAAATTATACGCAAAGGGCACGCAACGAAATGATTACAACTGGCTGTGTCTATTTTTTGGTTTCTTTACTATACAGCAGAGGATAGTAGTGCTTGATTTAGTTTTTATTTCCTATTTTCATTCGCAAACAATTTTCACATCTAATTATATTTGGTTTTGGCTTGCATTTGTTTTGTTTACACTGCAAAGAACTTGTTTCTGGTTTCTGGTTTCTGATTAAGGCTTCCCTTTGTCAGTTGTACCTGGAGCTAGCATGGAGCTAAAAGCAAATCTTGGTTTTCGCATTTCGTTTGCCTCGTTGGCTATAATTTTAAATTTAACTCACTTTCTCTAATTTTTCTGCTTGGCTTTAGCTTTTTTCTGTTTCTGTTTCTGTTTCTGTTTCAGCTTCTGCTTCAATTTCTGTTTTTCGTTTTCGTTTTCATTTCGTTTGTTTATTTGTAACATATATGTGTTTTGTCGCAGTTTACCTAATTATTAATCAACAAGAAGAAACGCTCTTTATAGTTGCCTAACTCTTCGCACAAAAGAATACACACTTAACTAAAAACCATTACCATTAGGGGAATATACTCGTAGTTTCGGTTCGGTTTCGGTATCGGTTTACCCCAAGCAGCTACATTAAAAAATTACAAAAAAAAAACGTTCAAAACTACTAGCGCATTAACCTAAATAAACATCATGCTTTCAGTTAATTATGTAGATTTATTTGTATTTTGCTTTCCCATTTGTGTTTTTTATTCGTTCTGCTGGTTTTCAATGTTAGTAGGCTTAAGTAGTTATTTTTAATCTTTAGTTTTTTTTTCGATTTATCCTCTTATTTTCCCTTCGTAAATAGTTTTTCTGCTTTAGTTACAACGCTATAGACACTGCTTGCCCTGGCCACTACTGCTTCTCTTACGCTGTGGTGAGTTCTGGTGTGTGGTGGCTGTGGTGAGTAGGTAGACAGGGACAGGAGGAGAGAGAGTTTGAGAGAGAGAGATAGTGTTGGTAGAGAGTTGGTAGTCCGATAAATTTGTATATATATGTATAAATGTATATATATAGATATATATATATATATTCGTAGAGAAAGGCACAGATGAAATTATCGTATAATTAAATTTGTTGCGTCTTCAGCCGCTTCTTCTTCTTCATGTTCTTCTACTTCCCTACCTCGCTTTCTTCGAAATTCTTCGCTAAGTTCGATTTTAAAGTTTATCTAAACTGGAGAGCTCCTTCATTGTTTTTGTTTTGTTTTGCTTTGTTTTTTTTTTGGTTTGTTAGTTTGTTTTGCATTTGCATTTTTTACAGTGTGTACAAAGAGTGTAAAATTTGTTCTCGTTCTTAGATCATGGGGTTTCCCTTGAAAAAAATTAGCTTAGACCATGTTGGAAAATTGACAGTGTTCAAGTGTTCTTCTCTTCTGATTTGTATTTTGTTTTTGTTGTTGTTTTTGTTTTTCTTGTTAGCCATCCAATTTCGGTTCAAGTGCCTAGAAATATCTTGATACTCTAATGTAATTCGTTGATAGTTCCATATATACACTTTATATAGTCATTAAACATTAATCTTTAATTGCTACTATACCTCTCTGGGTTTTTTTTTTCTGTTTATAAATGCTACGTTTTAAAGTTGCCATCCTTCCGGTTAGGTTCTGAGTGTTATTTCTGTTATTTCTTACGTAAAAAAAAACACACACACTTCTTGAATACCCTTGAATGCGTTGGCACGTTTTTTTTTGTTTTGCGATGACTGTACTTTCTCGGTTGGTGAGGGGGGGGAGGGGGCCAAGAAACTGGAAGCCTCTGGAGAGCTACAGGGGGACGGGGTGGTCTGTGGTGTGTGTTTAAGTACCTAAGTAAATTCGTTTGCACAAAGTTATTAATCCCCGATTTTCCGGTTACCTCTTCTTGTTCTTCTTGTTTTGCTTTTAGGTTAGGTACGATCTTAAGAGCTACGCTTTTGAATTGCTTCTGTTCTGGTATCGGTTTCTGGTATTTGGTTTTTGGTTTCTGGTTTTGGTTTACCATTTAGTTTACTTTGGCTAAGTTACATAAAATACACTCAAATACATTGCATACATACAGGCGTTCTATATACAGACAGCATTAGTGTGCATTTGTGTGCATGTGTGTGTGTGTGTGTGAGGGGGTGTGTGTGAGTGTGTGTGTGGGTGTCTGCACAGATTCTCATATAAACGTTTAAACTTTAAGAGCTAATCACAGAGTTGATGATTCTTTGTTCACACATTTCCATCATGTTTTTCCTCCTATTTTGTATGTATGCATGCAGTATGCAGATGCAGTATATGCCTATAAATATCTCATATACACACATATCTATGTATCGATACATCTATATATATATGCATATATAACCGTATATATATATATGCATAGTAAACCGCATATAACTCTTGTATATAATCCATTGTTTTTGGGTTTTCGACAGCTACTTGAAACGGAAAACACGCTAATCAACTGGGAAACTTAGCTATCATCTCTGCTTAGATTTCATTTAAATTTAATTTAATTCTGATTCTGATTTCGATTCCGATCCTTTTTGTAGTTTTGTTGTTTTTGGGTTTTTAGGTTTTTGTGTTGCTAAAGTTATGAAAACCGTAGGATTGCACTAAAAACAGTTGACAATTTGGCCTGCCAGCTCCTCATTTCTCATTTCATTCCGGCCACTTTTATCCTTGTGGCTAAGAGTAGTTTACCATGTATCGTTTATTGTTAATCGTTTGAAGTTTACAGCTATCGATTATCGATTATCGTTATTCGATATTCCTTCCGACTCCTCGACTCGTTTCCCTACCGCCTAGTTATAGTTTCAGTTATAGTTCTATAGTTAGAAAATTCCCTAAAGTTTTCTCTTCGATTTCGGGCCTGAGATACTTCAGGAGTTCCGCACACTTGGCAGATACTTGGGGACTCTAGTCCATGGAGGACTGCGGCGACTTGACCAGCAGCAGCTCCTTGTAGTCGCTGTCCCTGTCCTCCGTCTCGGCCTCCTGCTGGTCCTGCTGTTCCAGCTGCTCCCGCTGATCCATCCGCCTCCGCTCGCTAATGATGCGCAGGATGTCCGCCGAGTCGGATTTGTTCGGTCCCGGTCCCGGCAGCCCGGGCGGGGCCTTGCCACCCGCATCCGGGATGTCCAGCGAGTGTCCGAGTCCAGCGGTGGCAATGGTTGCCCCCAACCCGGATCCCGACTTGGTTGCCCCCGACACCCCCGCGGGCAGCAGCAGCGAGCTCTCGTCCATGTCGGCGTCCTCGTCCAGGGCCTGCTGCTTGAAGAGCTGCTTGGTGCTCCCGCTGCGGCTGCGCGGTGGCATGGAGCGGGGCACGGAGAGGAGCAGGCTGCTCCGGTTGCAGCCCTGGTCCACGGACTGTGACCAGCCGAAGGGTCGCCGTGCGATGTGGCCGCCAGTTGTGGGCGGAGCTGTCGGCGTGGCCAGGGCCAAGGACAGGGCCAGGGGCGGGGGCGGCAGCGTGGGGGTGGCGGGAGTGACCAGCGAGCTGACCACGGCCAGGGAGTCCCCCTCCAGGGAGCCCATGCCTAGGCCCAGGCCCACGTCCGCGCTGCGTACGCTGCGGATGTCGTAGTTGCCAGAGTGGCCCATCCCGATCCCTCCTCCACTTGCACTGCCAGGACCCCCTCCCACTCCCCCGTCGGCCGACTCGAGGCTCTCGAAGATGGTGCCGCGACGGTAGTCAAGGGCATCGCCACCCCACGGCAGCGAGTCGCAGCTGGTGCGCTTGGCCTCCAGGTTGCGTCGCCGGATGGCCTGCTCGTCCAGGGAGCGCTCCTTGGACAGCACGCCGCGCTTGCGGAAGCCGGCGGCCGCGGAGGCGCGACGCCCGCGTCGGCGTCCGTCCAGAGGCGGTAGAGGGAGGCCGGCCCCGCCAGCAGCCAGCGGGTCACCCGTTCCACCTCCCCCTGCCGTCGCTGGACCGCCGAAGGGCTCGCCCAGCCGGGCGCCGAACGCCTGAGGCGTCAGCGTGCCGCCCATCTCGGCCAGACTCAGGCCGAGTCCGGACTGTGACTGGTTGAAGTACTGCACGGTTTGGCGGCGGGCTCCAGCTCCAGTTGCAGTTGCAGCTCCCGTTCCGGACACCGCACCCCCCGAACCGGATCCCGAGTTCGATCCTGCTCCCCCAGCGACCGCCTGGTTGAGATTGGTGGCCGCCGAGCTCGTGAGACTGGAGCTGGGATTGGCGGTGCCGGTGCCAGTGCCGGTGGCGGTGTTGGAGGCGGGGAACTTCTTGTCCAGCGAGGGTGTGCTGTAGATGAAGTTCTTGGGCAGCGACTTGACCTTGGCGAGGGGGCGCGGGGGAGCCGCCGCCTTGGATTGCGCCTCCGCCAGCTGCTGGCACAGCTTCTGCTCCTGGGCGAACTCCTGCTCGCGCACCAGCTCGCGCTCGAGCTCCACCTCCATGTCGAGCTCGTCCTCCATTTGCTTGTGGCTCTCCTCGAGGTGTTTCATCAGTACAGCCACGACGACGTTCACCAAAACGAATTGCGCCATCAGCACGAATATCACAAAGAATATGGGAGCAATAACCGAGCTGACGCAGCAATTGCGAACGCAATCGGCCGCGTCATCGCAATTATCCCTCAGCGTGTCCTTCATGATGCCGTTCCAATTGTCGCCAGTCGCTACGCGAAACAATGTGAGGAAAGCCATGCCGAAGTTGGCGAAGTGCGCGTGCTCGCCCAGCCCCTGGCAGGGGATCTCGTCGGAGCACTCGAGCCGTCCGAACAGCTCCACGCCCAGCGCCGCAAAGATGAAGAAGAGCAGGAAGAAGAGCAGCCCCAGGTTGCCCACCTGGGGCAGGGCCTGCATCACGGTGTCCAGCAGCGCCCGGATGCCCTTGGCCATCTTGAGGAGCTTCAGCACCCGCGCGATCCGGAGCACCCGCATCACGCGGATGATCGTCGGGTTGATGGGTATGATCTTGGTCTCCAGCTCCTCGAGCACGATGCCCACGATGGAGAGCAGGACAATGCCCACGTCCAGCTGGTTCCAGCGGTCCTTCAGGTAGAGCTTCCAGCCCAACGCCACCAGCTTCATGTTGGCCTCCAGTATGAACACGGCCGTGAAGAAGTAGTTGAAGATCTTCAGCGCGTACTTCAGGGCGTTGGGCATCATGTAGTACTCCATGGCCATGGTGACCACATTCAGGCCGATGACCGCGGCGATGGCCAGGTCGAAGTACTTGGAGGTGACCACGTTGTGGACGAACATGCGGGTGGGCGAGTAGTGTGTGTAGTATGGCGGCTCATGCATCCGCCGCCGCTTCTTCTCCATCTGGAGGGCCCGCTTGGCTGCCCGCCGGATTTTCTCCTCCTTCTCCTGCTCCTCGCGGCAGCGGTGGAAGTTCTCCACGACCACGCCCACGAACATGTTGAGCACGAAGAAGCCCACCAGCAGGATGAAGGCGATGAAGTAGAGCAGCCGCCATTCGTTGTAGTTGACGATGGGCTGCTGGTCCACGCCGACGGCGTCCAGGCCGGTGTACATGATGTTCACCCAACCGTCGCGGGAGCTCAGCACGAAGAGCGACATGAGGGCCTTGCCCAGGTCGTCGAAGTTGTACTTCCGGTTCGTCCACACGTTGCCCGGGATGCGGCGGCACTCGTCCGCGTTGCGCACGCCCTTGATGTTCTCGCCCTCGCAGTAGTAGAAGGTGCCCTTGAAGAGCTGCACGCCCAGGATGCCGAATATGATGAAGAAGGTGCAGCAGATCAGCACGATGTTGCCGATGGGACGCAGGGACGATAAGAGTGTTTGCACGACTAGTTTCAGACCCGGGGCGCGGTTGATCACTCGCAGCGGCCGCAGGGATCGGAGTAGTCGAAACACCTGCAATTACACGCCGTCCATCCGAAACCGCCGGAACCGGATGCGGAAACGGAATCGGAGAACGACACAAGAAAAGATAAGAAAAGAAAAGAGAGAGAAAAGGACGAGAGGTGGCTGTCTTGAGTAGGCGTCGTGGTTGTTGCATTGGATAAACAACTGCTTCGGAAGCAGTTGGCCCTGCAAGCAGTGGACTGCTCGGCTTCGGCCAACGGTCGCCAGGCGGCGCCACAAGCAACATTTAATAAGCATAATTAAACGGTAAAAGATACTTTTTTGTTTTGGCAAAAATCATTAAAAAAACAAGCCCAACCGAGTTGGAAATGCACAGATGCCCAGCTGGGGATACCTCTCTACTATTTTCAGAAGAACTCCAAGTAAATTCTGTGGATTCCCCTGGGCACTTGCACTTTCAAAACGACGGGCTGGTCCAACGTCAACTTAGCCAAGCTAGATGAAGGAGGAGTGGTTGTGGGCGTGGTGATCGATCGGTTTTCGAATACAAAATGGGAATATATTTGTGGAATACTATTAAAGGCACAACTAGATGAGATGTTGTTTGGGGGCTAAGCACGATAAATGGAACAGCAGCCTCAAAAACGATTGCGTCACATTCAGTGAAAAGGGTTTTCCAACAATAGGGATATGACACCAACTGAGAAGGAGAGTGAGCGTTCTACTGATTGAATGATAAGTATGAGAGAGTTGGTAAAATATATATGCTTTGAAGCTGGAAAAGAAAGAACCTCAAAAAGGCAATGCAATTAAATCGTTTAATTTAATAATCACATATTCAAAATTACTACTACTTTAAAATTGCGAATTGGTCTTGTAAAATTTGTTACTGACTGTTTGGCTTGCAATAAAGTAATGTATTCTTTAAAACTTTGATTTAAAATTAAAAAAAATATGTAGCTTAAAAGCTGGCAAGTTAGAACCTCAAAGATGCAATGGTTATTAAATTAAATGATTTACAAATTACTATTTAATAATTACCACTACTTTAAATTTGCGAATTGGTCTTACAATATTTTTCACTGACTTTCTTTAGATCTTTGATAAAGTTGGTAATATTAATATTAATATTAATGTTATTACTTTTCTAAATTAAAAAAAAAAAACTGTCTGCTTTTAGAAATACTTAAATGTAATTTAATTAAATTACTTTCAAGTGTCATAACCCTATCAACATTTATTTGGAGAGAGATTTCTGGTGGGCAAAGGGGAAACAATCAACTATTTACAATACAAAATACTCAATGAAGGCGAGTCAACAAATTACTTAGTTTTCTTTTTTTGGGGGGATTCTGATTTGTTTTTGTTTTGTTTTTGTTTTTAATTTTGGGATAGTGAAGAGGGGTGGAGGGGGGGGGGGGTCTACACACACTTAAACAAATGGTGAAAACAAATTGGATTTATTTTACTGATTAACGCATATAGGAGCGGAAATTTACCTGAAGTTTTTAGAGATATATATATATATATTGTATGTATTTATATTTATCGGTAGGATTTGGAGAGACCCAATTTTGCAAACGAGGCGTTAGGAGAGAAGTGGAAAATCAAAATGAAAATTCGAAGAAAGTGATTTTGTTGCGTTGTTGCGTAGTGAAAGTGAGTGAAAGTGTTCGTTCATGTGGGAAAAAAGAAGAGCATATAAAGAGACAGAGATGGCCAATCAGCAGACAGAAAGAGGCAGAGATAGCGGAAAAGAGAGAGAGAGGGGGAGAGAGAGAGAGAGAGAGGGATCTAATGGTCCAGATATAGCGATTTGCGATTAGCGATTTAGCGATTTAGCGAGCATTAGCTTTAGCCATAGCTTTTCTGATCCGCGTGCGCAGCTCAGCAGCCAAATAAATGGGCGTGGTCGGTTCTTGGTTGCATGGCAGTTTAGCAGTTTGGCAGTTTGGCTGTCGGTTGATTGATCTGGTCGACTGATTGACTTCTCGATTGATAGAGTTCTTGATTGGTCGGGTGGCTGCTGCTGATGCCGCTGCTCGACTATGGCTGCTGGTGGATTGCAATGCAATGTGTCCGGGGGCAGCGCGACCGCCCGTACTTACCCTTAAAATCCCAAATATCCTCGGACTCGATTCGCTAATCAGGGACATTAACAAATCAACAATGGAAATGGTAACCAGAGATCCATCCATGATATTCCAGCCGGACGTGAAGTAGGCGTCGTGGCCGTAGAACATGCCCGTGGCCACAACCTGTTCAATTAGTCCGATTGTTATCGATTAATAATCGGTTGGAATCGGTTTAGAGGCTACCAATCGCCACAAGGCACCCTCATCTCACCTTGATGAACATTTCGACGGTGAAGACGACGGTGAAGACGTAGTTGGCCGTGGCCAGGAACAATCTTTCGGTGCTGTTTGGAGGGATGTTTGGTCTCTCCATCGCCAAGGTGATGCAGTTGAGCGCAATGAAGAGCAGGACGACGTTGTCGAACCACTTCTGGTTGACAAACCACGTACACACCTGCCGGAACCTGCTCCCGACGACAGGATGGCGGGATGCGGGAATTGAGAGAAAGTAGTAGTCAGTTGGATTGCAAAATACGTGGCAGCAAACTTGCAAACTTGCAAAAGTGGAAATTCCATTTTCCGCTCAGTGAAAATGTTAAAATGACTCCGGCAATCCGAAGTCTTCAATACCCTTTCAATTGATTGGGTATCTGGTTTAGTAAGTAGGTAAAAGTAAATTGATTTTACAACTTTTTTTAACTATTAATGAAAACAATCCAAACTAGATTTCATATATTTTTTCAACTACTTAATAATTTTTGTAGGATTTCTCACGGAGATAATATTAATGATGATTAGTTAGTTTAGTTTTAGCAAATATAACTATTTGTAAATACGAAATTAATGAGTTTTGTAATAATAGCTCTAACATATTGTTGTTTTATAACTATATGCTGAGATTAATAATATACTAGTTTTGCTAAAGGACTTTTCGAAAACTTATTAAATTAAGAACTGGTTTTCCTTTTCCATATATAAATATATAAAATAAATAATTATTTTAAAGAAAATAC
>JAJJHY010004047.1:125583-190259 GCA_021224005.1 Drosophila setifemur
AATGAAATAATAATAAAATAATAATAATAACTATCCAAGGAAATAATTAAAATGTATTATATAAAATATATAAAATAATAATTAATAATTGATTTATGGGATTTAGCTGGATTTAGATGTCCTGACTGGACGGACATCTAGGAACCCACCTGTTCTCCTCGGGGAAGATGTAGAGCGAGTAGTCCTCGCGCTCGGTGGTAAAGTGCTTGGGCGTGAGCTGCTCGATGAGCATCTTCAGCTTGGAGTAGCGCTCTGCTCCGCGGCCCCCGCTGCAGGGGACCAGGGAGTGGGATTGCAGGTCCAGCGGATGCTGCTGCTGGAGGTCCTTGGACAGGCGGGGGCCCAGGATCTGGCCCTGGCCCTGGCCCGGCTGGTAGGGATGGGTGGCCGAGGAGAAGGAGTCCTGCCGTTGCTGGAGCAGCTGCTGCTGATGGAGCTGCTGCAGCTGCTGCAGCTCCTTCTCCTCGAGCCGCTTCTTCAGGTTGTAGTGGCTGATGGAGTTCTTGCGCTTGTCCCGCGCCTCCATGTACTGCTGCAGCATGTTGTCCGGCTCGTTCAGGTTGCCGTACGACTTGTTCCACTTGTCCAGGTCCATCTTGGAGTTCGTGTACGAGAGCGACTTGCGGTTCGCCTCCAGGTTGTGCAGGTTCAGGTGCGAGGTCTTGCTGAAGGCCAGCTCGATGGAGCTCATCCGGCGCTGCCCCGATCCGGGCCTCAGCCTGGCCGGCGGCTGGTTGAGATTGAGGTTCTGGTACACCTGCGAGTTGAAGATGCAGGCGGAGGCCCGGCGACTGCCCACAGGTCCGCTGCCGATGCTCAGCGTGTTGGATAGCCGCCGAATGGAGTTCTGCGGACTCAGCCGGTTGGTCTCTTTCGACCCCGAGCTGCCTGCTCCCGCTCCGGCTCCGGCTCCTCTCGTCAAGCAGCTGTTGTTTTCGCTGCCATTGTTCAGGTGGTGCTGCTCCTCCTCCTCTCCCTCCTGGTTGCGGCCCTCCTCTGGATTCGCCTGCGCCCTCCGCTTCTTGGAGCTGCTGCGCCGGAAGCGCTGCTTGAAGCTGCCCCCCTGCGGTGGCGGGGCCAGGGGCAGGCGCTCGCTGGAGGAGCTGCCGCTGGTGGAGGCTGCAGTGCCTCCGGCATGGCTCACATCATTCAGGCTGAGGCTCTGGCTCTGGCTCTGCGCTTCCGCCGCCGAGGAGATGGTGGGCACGTATATGGGCGTGGTGGCCGCCGCCGCCGTGGAGCTGGAGCTCTTGGAGATGTCGTCGATGATGAGGCTGTGCATGCTGCCCGAGCTGGCGGCGCTGCTTCCTCCTCCCCCTCCTCCTACTCCACCTCCTACTCCTGCTCCTCCGAGTCCTGCTCCTCCTCCTCCTACTCCTACTCCCAGTTGGCTGGCGTTGAGGATGTTGAGGGGCTTGTGGGCGAGGACCGGCGACGGCGGGATGAGATCGATGGAGGGTATGCCCTCGTCCAGGGTGCGCTGGCCCCCGGTGAAGATGTTCGGCGGACGCAGAAGCGACGGCGATGGCGGACTTGGTGGCTGTGGATGTGGATGTAAAGGTTTTTGATTGGACTAGGTTGATGCGATGGGCGGGGTCACTCACCTCGACGTCGCTCCACTGGCGGAAGCTCATGCCCGGCTCCAGAGTGGTGCTGGGCGAGTCCTGCGGCGTCGCCGCCGTCGTTGTGATGATGGGCGGGTCCCGGACGAGCCGCATCTTGGAGAGGCGCGGGGCCTCGCTGCGGCGCTCCTTGATGGAGTATGTCTGTGGGTGCGACGCGGGCGGGGTGTCAAGGTCAGGTGTGTGTGTCTATGGCCTGGTCTAGTTGGGTGACGGTAGACGGGGGTAGACTTACCTTTTTGAGGCCGCCGCGCGGCTTGGCATGCGCCCCCTCCTCCGGCTGCCTGTCCCGCTCGCCCAGAGCACTGGACTGGAGAGCGGCCGGTGAGGGGGACAGCTCGTTGATCTGGTAGTCGTGGGTGGGCTGCAGCAGGCGCTGGCGGTGCATGTTGCTCTTGGCCTCGATGATCAGCTCCGCGGAGTCCTGCAGCTGCGGGGTACGAACCAGGGATTCAACTCAGTCGGTCATACACACACACACTCGCAGAAGCAGCATGCAGCATGCACACACACACACACACACACAAACACACAGACAGAGAGAGAGGCAGAGGACTCCAGAGATCGTGGGAGGAGGAGCACTTACCTTGCGCACATCCTCCGCCGAGCGCCAACGGTTGCGCACCTCGTAGTAGCTGTCGTTGGTGGTCGAGGAGTCCGCCTCGCTGCGGGACTCATCGTACATACCATCGCTGTAGTTCTCGGCCAGCGTCTCCTCGCGCAACTTCTTAACCAACTCGCGCTGTTCGCGCTCGCGACGTTCATTTCGCTGAGGGAATCAAAATTTCAAAATTAGACTTTCTAGTCAACCGGCCCGGGGATGGTCGGGTTCGAGGGATGGTCGAGGGTTCGAGGATTCCAGGGATCCTCGCCGGATCCTGGCTGCGCTATCCTGGTTATCCTGGCGCGGATGCGGATGCGGATCCCCGCTCGGAGTGGGTTCGAGGTCAGATGGGAATGGGGATGGGGGAACGGAGTGGGGAGTGGGAAACGCGTCGCTGGCGATGCTTCAAAGATGGATCTCACTTTTTTGTTCACTCTCATTTTGAGTTTCGTCAAAAATATCTATCAGATGTGTAGCCTACTATTATAATATAATCAATATAATTAAAAAAAATATAAAAAATTCCTAAGCCTTTACATAAGTAAATATATTGAAGTATTCTTTAAATACTAATTATTTCTATCAATAGAATTATAGTTTTTATTATTCAACGGAACTTTTATTCCATTCCTAAAAGATAATAACTAATATTTAATAATTTCAGAGCTATTAACTAGTCAAAATTCTCCACTAGTTACATTCTAATTTTAAGCTCTCCTTATTTTATGGCATTTCTATTCTAGTTCCTGAACAATAGTAAATATTTTATAATTTGAGGAGCTATTTACTATGGTTATAAAAAATTGAGATAATTTTATTCAGGGTCTTGCTAAAAAATATAATTATGTAATATTGCTCTTTTTATTTGATGGTGTTTTTATTCCATTTCTGAGGAATAATAGTTTATCAATCATTTTTAAAGCTAGTGACAGGTAAACTTTAAAAAAATCCGAGTTTTTTTTTAAGTATAAATATGTATTATTAATCGTCTTATTTAATGATATGATACTCCTGAAGAATAATAATTACAATTTAATTACTGGTAAAATGTATTAAGACACTCTAGTCTTATGGAGTTATAAAACCTTTTCATAAAAGTTAATTGAAATATATACAATATAATTGTATATATCCCATTTTTTAATTATAAATATTTTTAAATATTTAAATTTAATATCTTTTCTCCTTAAAAAAATCAACTTTTCAAGCATCGCAAGCGAATATTTTTTTTGCAAATGGAAATTGAAATCAATTCAATTTCACGATTTTCAGATCATTCTTTCGAGGGGCAGGAAAGGGGGTGAGAGGTGGGCAGTGGGCAGTGGGAGGCAGTGGATGTTGTTGGCAAAACTCTACCTCTGAACTGAATCCCTCAACCAAAATGGCCACCAATAAATTAAACAGCACATAATTGCCGAACGTCATTAGGGCCACAAAGTACAATGCGGCCCAATGACTTGTCTTTTCCATTCCATTGAACAGCACGACGTTCCAATCCTCTTGCGTCAGAATCTAAAAACATTTGTTGTTGTTGTGGTTTTTGTGATTTTGTTGTTGAATTGTTGTAGAATTGTTGTTGAATTGTTGTTGATTTCGAGTTGAGTTGAGTTGTTGTTGGAGTTGGAGTTGTTGATCGGTGGCGGTTGCAGTGGCGGGCGGCAAACGTGGTGCAGATATTTAACATACGTACGCATGGATTTACATACATACACATATATATATATATGTCGTGTCAATATATATATATACGTTCATATATATCGAAAGAAGCGAAAGAAAAAAGAACGAAATACGAATAAACAAATTATGTAATTTTGTCATTGCGTTATTTTTTTATTTTTTATTTGGGTTGGCATTAAAAACAAGTAAAGGAAGTAATTAGATACGAAATACGAAATACGAGTGGAAAAACGAATGGCGAAAGGTTAAAGGTCAGACAAAAGACAGATAGTTAGTTAGAGAGAGAGAGAGAGAGACAGGTACAGAAACAGAGAGAGAGAGATAGAACAGATAGAGCGAGACAGAGAGCAAACGGCAAAAATACATATATAGTACATATGAGATCGGATTACTCATAGGCACATATGTATATATAGGATGAGCAAAGAACACTAGCAGTATTTTTCTTTCGGGAATAGGAAATAAAAACGTGGTAAGTCAGGCTCACACTAAAAAATAAAGCGTACAACTTATGGTAGGTTAATGGGTTAGCCCTGATTTTGAAATGTATACCCCGGCCACTAAAATCACCAACATAAATCAACTAAAAAACCGGAATAGTCATGGGTGTACCAAGTATTTACTGGCGTGTCATAAATATTTCTTTATTAAAATGAAATTTATTTGATTGTTTTTTTGATAACAATTTGTAGCATACTTTTGTGCGTTTAATAATTTGAATACAAATGGCTTTAGTTTTAGCTTTATTAACTATATAATCAATGAATATTATTACAGACAGAAATATTTGTGACTTCACCAGGAATACTACCCTGATATATATGGGCTCGGAACAAATCGGGCAATACGAAATTCAGATAGAGAATTTAGAGGGTAGAGAGAGGTTAGCAGCGGGATTCTAAAATCTTGTTTCACTCCAAAACTGATTTTCAAACAATAATTCGTGGTGTGGCAAACTGAAGGAAAACCATAATCATAATCATAATCACAATCATAATCATAATCAAATCGAAATCAATTTAAAACTAATGCTAGAAGCAAAGCCAAAGCAAAATATTTACGGAAAGCAGCGCAAAAGGGCGCACAAAACGCTTGCATAGGAATGGGTTAAAAAATTCGTTAATTTTAATTTTCATTCGGACGTTTTTTTCTCTATATTTCGGTTTTATTTTTGCTTTATACACAAAGTGCCAATGGATGTTTTTTGTTTTTGTTTTTGAATTTTTTGCTATACAATATGAATGCGGTTTATGTTGGAGGCAAATTAATTTGTTTTGTTTTGTTTGGTTTGGTTTGGTTTTTGTATCTAAACTTTCGACGCTGTACATTGCGCATAAGCAACTTTAAAGATATGTATGTATATATATATATATATGTATAAATAACGCTTTTATATTAGCTTGCTTAGCAACAAATTGGTAAATGGTCGTACTATGTGAAGGAAAGAAATATATATAGGGGCAAAGAGAGGGGGAAAGCAGCAGCAGCAGCAGCAGCGGCAGCAGCAGCGGCAAATTTCGAAATGAAAACTTTTTTTCGTTTCTTCATCAAGCCAACGAAGCAACAAACAAACAAACAAACAAACAAACAAACCAACGAACAAACAAAAACTTAAATCAAATATATACATCTTGTGTGTGTGTGTGTTGGTGTGGTATGATTCATTGGGTTTTCCATTATATCCGTTTTTCTTTTGGGGGGTGATCGAAAATTGATGTTGGGTGGAAAAGCCGGAAGCTCAGAAGCTGAGAAGCTGAGAAGCCGGAGGCAAAGGTGAAGCGAGGATCCCAAAAATCATGCATCAAAAGATGGAACATCTGCGATCAATGGTTCTTGCTAGGATTATGTCGCTTGAGTGTGTGTGTGTGTGAATGTGGGAGCGAGAGAGTCGAAGGAAAGAGAGATCAGAGAGAGAGATAGAGAGAGAGAGAGAAAGTGGGTGAGTGATATAAAGAGAGAAAGAGAACTGATAAAAGGTTAATGAGAAAGCTGAATGTGAAGAATTGCCAGAAGAATTCTTTTTCGGGGTACAAGGCAATAGAGATGGTGATGCTACGATAACCCTACCGATACTTGTCGGGGATTGATTTTAAAGCGATCAATTTATTTGAGATCAACAAATATGTGTATTCCAAATAAATAAATATTGCTTACATTATTAAACATGATCAGAAAAGAATCAGAAATCGGTTGCTTGACAACATGAAACTCAATGATGACTGTACTTCTTTTTTGGGGGTACAGTTGCCGCAAAACATTAGAGATGGTAATGCAAGATAACGATACCGATACGTATCGAAGATAGATTTTTAGACCGACAAATACATATGTGCATTTCAAACAATAAAGTTATTCATGTCTTTTACTTTTTCAAAATATTTTTAATATTATTAAAAGTGATCGAAAAGAAAGGGATTAATTAATCACTTATCGATGGCTTGACAGCTCTTTCCAACATGAAAATTAATCATGACTGTACTTTTTTTGTTTGTTTGAAAATGCGGGTTGTTGAGAGCAAAATGAGCAAAAACTTAACCCACTACTATATCGTAAAAGTGCATTATTTGCAGGACTTAGGTCAGTGTGTGCTATAATGTTTGACCCTTTGGGATACAGATATAGATTTCGATTTGTGCCTACCCAATGGCCCATGTGGACTTGTGTGCGATTGCGTATGGTGGGGTGTTGAGAATTCTACGACTACAATTTGCTGGCATCCGAACCAAATGAAAGTAAGAACCGAAATCGAAACGAAATCAAAACTCAAACCAAAGGTGTTACAACCAACAGGGGAATAAGTAGTATAGATATATAGGTTAACCAAAATCTAATCAAACAAAGAGTAGAAACTAGGAATTGAGGGAATTTCTTTGGCTATACGTAAGAATTTGTTAAATACTTTTTTTTGTTTTGTTTTCACAATCACAAGAATTTTAGACTTTGATAGGTTTGATTCTGTGGTGGCTGTTGTTCAAAGGGGGGGCATCGGGTGTCACAGATCGGGAAGTGGGGATAGGGATGGGGATAGGATAGGGCTCGGTCTGGGTTCCAGGATGGTCGAATAGTTTATTGCTGTTGTATTGTTCTTACTTGGAATACTGTGACTGTGGCCCACAAAATGTTGTTGAAGTGTTTGCGATCGCACTCGCATTGCGGATGCCGGCTGATTATTTCGGGACATGTGCACTCGCGTTCGAGTCCGGATTCGTCCAAAAATTTACAAAACTTACCGCCAAACAGATACATGCCGAGTATGCTGCAGGTTTACATATATATATTTGTTTTATATATACCGTATACATATGTATGTAGTTATTTATAGAGTCATAGATGTGTGTGGCTGTTATCATAGTTCATTAATGGCTATATATATATATATTTATAAACTGGTTCATAGTAATAGAGAGATAGAGATCTGGGTTCATATATATATATATAATATATATTTTATGTATATAGTTGCGATTCTTATATATATATGTTTTTTAGGGATATAACGATAGGTTCAGCTAGTGATCCCTGCACAAACATCAGGACTTTGGGTGCTATCTTTGGGTGCTATTCGTGTGAGCTTAGAGAGAGAGAGTGGTTGGATTCTTCTGCTGGCCTGGATTCTTCTGCTAAAAGAACTGGGTTCTGGTGGATACTGTTCTGTTTATGTACAGAGTGGGTTGTGGTGAGAGGGGAGCTCTTTTTTCATATATATACACATCTAGATACCTCCTAAGCTGTGTTTGCTGTGCCAAAATAGTTTCTCTGGAGCGGAGGAGGGGGAAACCTTTAAATGTATTTTACAGTTGGTCCAGTTTCTTTGTTTTTTTTTCGGTTCCTCCGAATCTCAACTTGAGCTGGGCAAAAAAAAAATACTAGGAGTACGAGTATATGATGTATGTGTGCCTGAGGAGGGTCAGATAGTTTTTTCTAAAAGGGGGGGACTTAGTTTACACTGGGATTGGTTGGTTGGTTGGTGGGTAATGCATGTGTCTATGTATATGTTTCGGTGTCTGTGTGCGAGACAGAGGGAGAGACAAAGACAGATACAGAGAGAGAGAGAGAGAGTTCTCTGTTCAGAGGCGTTTCGGGTGGAGTTCTATACAACTTAGAGACTAGTCTATAGATAGATATATGGTATTCTTAGATATAGGACATAGAGCAAAGAGTGTATGTGTGTGGAACATTAAAAAAGGAGGCAATGTGATTTTGAATTAATTCGAATCGAAGCGTATAAAGTACAAAAAGTATAGTACACAGAGAGAGAGAGAGACAGACACAGAGCGAGTTCGAAAGAGACAAATAGTGTGTGTTTATTTCATTTCTTGAGAGAGTAAGTATTATGCAGAGTGTTTTTTGATATTCCCAAAGCGGATGCTGGGAGGCAAGCCAAATGCTACGCGACTATTTACTATACACAGGCAAAAGCAAAGGCAAATGCAAAGGCAAAGGCAGATCAAAACAGGCTTGAACGATTAGGCTTACCTGGTGCAATGTACATCACACAAATACACATACACACACAACAATGGGTCTTATGAACAATATGGCTTGGCTAAAACGCTTTCGATCGATCGCTCTACGGTATACGGTATTCGGTTTTTTGGTATATGTATATTTACATTGTACATGGCATTCGCATACGATTTTACTCCGAACGGCATGCGGATGCTCGCTGCTTGCTATGGAACTCCAAAAAGGTAACGGTAATCGAAACGCTAACGGTAAATGGCAACGGTTGTTGGACTAACACTAACTTAATCGTAATCGGTAATCGGTAACGCTCAACGCATGCATGCCAAAACTCAAGATTGGTAATCGCTAAACGTAATTTCACACCACAAATTAGTTCGATCTCGATGTCTGGCAATCGAAAATCGATAAAAAAAATATAATAAAACAAGAAAAATCATAAGCATTGTGTGTGTGTGCGTGTGTGGGTGATTGATCGCTAACGGGATCACTCACACGCACGCACATACACAGAGGCACACGCAGACAGACAGAGAGCGTGAGTGAGAGAGGTAGACAGTTAGAGAGAGAGAGAGTGATAGAGACGTCACAACACACACAGTTATCGGTTGAAGCGGAAAACAAACGGTTAATCGAATCAAATCGAAACAGAAACAAAAACAGAAGCAGAAAAGGAAAACGGAAACAAAAGTGTAAAAGAAGAGAAAGCAAAATGCTTAACGTATTTCTCGGGGAACTCGTTATGGGGGGTTTCTCATATCGGTTAATCGTTGGTTAATCGTAATCATATCAGTAGCAGATTATGGCGTAACATTAGGAGTAGTAGTAGGAGTAGTAGTAGTAGTAGTAGTAGCATAGATATATATATATATATATAGGTTACATATATGGTATTAAGACTGATAGCAATGGGTCTACCTGGAACACTGTGACGAGCGCCCAGAGCAGGCTGTCGAAATTCTTACGATCGCAAATCATCTCTCCGTTAACTTTCTCGCAGAATTTACATCCGAACAGATTCATGCCGAGTATACTAAAGTGATGGTTTGGTTTTGTTGATATATAATATGATATATATATATATTTATTGGTATTTTTTCGTTTGTGTTTTTTTTTCGATTATTTTTATATAATATATATTCTTATATATTTTTGTGTTTTTTTTTTGTTTGTTTTTTGGGGGGTTTTCATGGGTTGTGTTTAGCAAAAAGTTGTTTAGGTTTATTTATATATATTTTTTTTCGGTTTCATTTTATTCGATTATTATTGTTTTTGTTTAGGTTTAGTAATTTTTTAAGTTAAGTGTATGAAGTGTTACAAAGAGAGAGAGAGAGAGAGAGAGACAAAATATATAAAGAGAGAGAGAGAGAGATAGTTAAGAAAGAGACAGAGTGTGAGTGAGTGATAGAGAGAGAGCGAGAGCAAGAGAGAGAGGGAGAAAGCTGGTGTTGTTGTATGTGAAGAGAGCGGCAAACAAAGAAAAATACTCTGAGAAAGACACAGAGTGATGGGAATCGGAGCTTTGAGCTTTGAGCCTTGAGCTTTCCAGCGATCAAAGCCCAGCCACGCGACTGGAATACTGGAATCGGACCACGGAACAAAATAGAATGAAACAAAAGTACAGTTCACTCCAAGCTGAAGCAAAGCAGGGCGGGTAGATTCGGGGTTAGAATTGGTCCTTTTGGCTTTGGTTGCGTTGGGTTCTGTTTTTCAGGTTTTCTTTTTTAGGGTTCTCTTGCGAGTTTATTGTGGGGGGCTTTTATCGATTTCATTTATCGGCTGCGACGCTGCTTCGTACTCGCTTCAGCTCCATTTACAGTTCGTTAAGTTCTTTATTCGGTGGTTAATTTCGTATATGATGTATCGCATATTTATATATAGAGTCTGGTCGGATGTTCTGTGTTATCGTTTTCGTTTATCGTTTTTCGTTTTCGTATTGCTATTCTAACTACACAAACTCGATTACGGTTACTATTCTAGCTAATTTGTGTGTTTGCTGTTCTATGTTGTGTGTATGCTGGATATTCATATTCATATAGTCATACGAGTATATCAATTACGAGTAATCATAATTATATAGATATATGTATAGATAGAGATAGAGAGAGAGTACGGGTATATATAGTAGGTATGTATCAAACTGCAGCGACTGCAACTACACAATAAGTAAGCACAATTCTTTTTGGGTATTTATTTTCAAATAATTTTGTCCAAATACTTTTTTTGTCGAGTGTATGCTCTCTGGAGTGAGTGTGGGTGTGCGTGTGTGTGTGAGTGTGAGTGTGCAAGTGTTCCGTGTGAAAAGCTTTCAAGCCCGATCTGCAAGCTTTTTCACTAGGCAATGCATCAAACAAAGCCGAGCTTTCTGCGTGTGTGTGTGAGAGTGTGTGGCTGTGTGTGTTGCAGTGTTGGTTAACGCCAAAAGAAGCTAGGATACACACTTATTTAATTTGAAATGGAATAAAGCGTTTTCGGCTAACTAACTAAGCTAACTAATTGTATCTGTATCTGTGGCTGTGGCTGTTTTTTTTTCGGTGTTTCGATGTTGTTGTGGTGTCGGTGTTCTGGGTGGAACTCAAGTAACCAAAATGAGCTTCGAAATGAGCGGTGTCGGAGAAGGACAGCGAAGAGAGAGTTAAAAGAGAGAGAGAGCATGTGAGGTGTGTGATAGAGCGAGAGGCTTTGGAAGTGTAGAATAAAGAACATATTCTAGGAAACTGATCATCATGGGTTATAGTTATAGAATCAAAGAAATTAAGAGAGAGAGGGCAGAGAGGAAAAGCATAAATCCACTCAATTTTGTATGTGTTTCTCAGTGTCTTCATTTTTTTTTTCAGTGTGTGTGAGTAATGAATAAAGTGAACGAGCGAGGAGTCAAAGTGTACGACATCTAACGGCACTTTTGGGGGGTTAGAGATAGAGAGGGAGCGAGACATAAATGGGGGTTAAGATCGGGATCGGGAAAGCGAGAGAGAGAGAGAGAGGTAGAGAGAGAGAGAGGTATATCAAGTGATACGGGTACAGTTCTTGCTGGTACGGATACGAGATCGATTGCTTAAAAAGTTACACAAATTGTAACGTCATCTAACTACGATTCTTCAATATTTTCCAAAGTTTTACTCAGAGACAGTAAGTGAGAAAGAGATCAATAGAGAGAACGTAAGTATAAGTGGTGTATGAGACAGACGTAGAAATACGAGTACAGAGAGAGAGATCACTTGAAGAAATATACTTGTAAGAAAATCGTTATTCAAATAGGCAATACTCAAGTTGTACGCACTAGTAGTACGCTATTTTAGTGGAAATGATCGTGTTAAATAATTGTTGAAATAGAGGCGGGAGGTTGGGAGTCGGAGCGGCGGGGTCTCAAGAGATACGTGTCGGTGTGTGTATGTATGATCATGGCATGGAAAGAGACGGATGAAAAGAGCGAGAGAAAGAGCGGTTGTGGGAGGGGCGAATAGAGCTCTCCTACGTTTCATTTGGAAGGCTTTACTTTAATGGGCTTACAAATGAAATATTAAGCATTTGGAGAAAATAATACTAGAAGCAGCACATGAAAAATTGGATTTTTATTTTAATTTAATTCTATAATTTTCTATCATCTTAAATATGTATGCAAATTACAAAAATAGCATACAGCTTAATGAGCCAAAAACCTACAGTGAAGGTTACCTTCCTTAAATTGATTAATTTTGTTAAGCTTTAAATTGTTACAATCTTTGAACTACGGCATTTAATACTTTTTAATCTATCATAAATTTTTAAATGGTTTTGTATAGGTAAACTGTTGTGAAATGGTTGGCTGGAATGGTAACTGGACAGTGATGAGATCGGTATGCTTGGTGGATGAATGGATGGATGGATGGATGGATCAGTGAAAGGACGTTCTTCTATGAGAAAGCAGCTAGTGAGGCGCTAGGAACTGTTAGACTGCTATATGGGCTAACGCAACTGGACTGTTTCTGTGGCTTTGGATCTTTGGGTTAGTCACTCTTTAAATACCCTTGCAGAGTGTATTAAGGCTTAATGTTAAATTTACAATATTAATAAGGTTTAATAAGGTTTTAAAAACCTATCGATGGCCTGGTTTGGATTTTTAATTTGGCCCTATTTTCTTGTATAATATATTATAAATTGATTTCTTAGAAATGCCATTGATCGATCCTTGAAGTCATGTTTAAATCGGCCCACTGAAGGGTGGGGAATTCAGTGGATTTCAATAGCCTTTTTAAGGATTAAAACGATTCCAAAAATATCGGACCACTATATATTCTGTAGAGCAGCTGGGGGTCTGCAAGGGTATTCCAAGCTTCGGACTCCGAAGTCAGCCTTTCTTTCCTTTTTTTTTTTTACATTCAGTTTGTAATTTTTTTTTGGTTTTTGGTTTTTTTTTAGCAGGGTCGCGTTTTTATATTTTGATGGCTATTGGTGGTTTATTTTCTCGGATTTCTTTCTTTTTCATCATTACTTTTGTTATTTCCGCATTCTTCGTGTGTTGGTTAGTTTTTTTTCTGGAGTGTATTTCTTTACTCAATTGTGTGTGTCTGTGTGTTGGTGTTAGTATTAGTGGGTGTGTGTGTGTGTGTGTGTGTGTGTGTAGTATTGTGTGGTGTTCAAGTTGGTGGCATTTGATCGGCAGACGAACTCACCTGAATATGAAAATGAACAGGACGAGCAGGGAGAAGAAGACTGCCACATTGTCCATGGTGCGGAGCATCACGAACAGCTGGCGACGCAGATTGGGCATGAACCGGACGAGCTTGAGGATGCGGAGCAGTCGGAAGGTCCTTAGCACGGACAGTCCGGAGCCGCCGCCGCCCGTCCCATTGCCCACGAACGTCTGGCAGATCTCAATGGCGCTGGGGGTGGACATATAGTATATATAGTTGGATAAAGTTCGTCAAATCAGTGGCGAAAGTTGGCGAAAACAATTTGTGGGCTTGGCTTTGACTTTGACTTGTGAATTCAATTCGTATTGGAATTACTTTCCCTTCCCCTTTCTGCTTTCCCTTCCTTCGAACTCAATAATCACATGACGTAAACGCGATTTAAATGTAATCTCCCACCAAAATCATTGAGAATATTGTTAAATACCTTTGACCAGGTTTTTTTTACCAGTAACTGGTTTCCCCTGAATAAAGTCTTTGCTGCCAAAAGTCATGTGTGTTTTTTTTTTGGTTTGTAAAACCAATCGGTGCAACACGTCGTATACGCGATAAATCCGCAATATATTTTGTTCGCTTTTTTTCTGTTGGCAAATCTGCGGTACAATAAATCTGTGCTGGGATTTTTTCCAACACGCGATTTTTTCGCATCCAACGGATGAACTAATTGTACTTGCTTTCAATGCCAATTTTAATGCATTTTCTCAAATGCGATTTTGCTTTTGTTTTAAAAGGGTTAAAAGTGAAAATTCGTATTTTTAAGTTGGTTCAAAACCTCTACCTCTGCCTTCGCCACTGGCCAAGACACTGAACCCACCTGAGGATGACAATAACGCCGTCAAAGACATTGAATCCATTGGCTATGTAGCGGAATGGACCCTCGGCTACCACCTTGAGCAGCATCTCGACGGCAAAGATGCCGGAGAAGACCACATTGCTCGTCTCCACGATGGCGGTGAGCTCCGGCGGCTGGTTGTGGTACTCGATGCCCATGGAGAGCGTGTTGATCAGGATGGCCAGCAGGATGCCCTGCTGGAAGTACTTGTGCTCCACCAGGCGCCGGATGTAGCGGCGCACCCAGCTGCAGGCCCTGGACACACACCGATAGACGGCGATCAGGCAGCGGGTCTGCGGCGATCGCTGCCTCTGTCGCTCGTCCAGCGGGGACAGGGCGTTCTGGTAGAGATCGTAGCAGCATGCGTAGTCCTCCAGATAGTTACCGGTGGGGCCATGGCTCTCCCGGACCCGCGAGTGACCGCCCGAAGGGCGGGAGCGATTGTTCCGCCCGCCGGCGGTGGTGTTGTTGTTGTTGTGGTGGTGGTGCGACGTGGTCTGGTGGTGGTGGTGCTGGTGCTGGTGCTCCTTGCGACGGTGACCCGCCGACTGGCCCTCGGTATGGCTGCTGGCCGCTCCTGGGCCCACTACCGCCACCACAGTGGTGGTGGTCTCCGGATCCGCAGCAGCCGGAGCTGGAGCGGGACTCGCAGAGGCGGTCGTCGCCGCTGCGGTGGTTGCCTCGTTCGGCCCTTGACCCGGGGAGGGGCGGGGCTTGTGCCCGTGATGGGCCCGGAGCGCCTCCGCGGTGTGGGGATCGCAGCGGGCCAGAGAGGAGTAGAAGGACTCCAGCGTGCTCTGGCCGGTGGGCAGGGCCGCTGAAAAGGCCACTGAA
This sequence comes from Drosophila setifemur, assembly GCA_021224005.1. Lineage (NCBI taxonomy): Eukaryota > Metazoa > Arthropoda > Insecta > Diptera > Drosophilidae > Drosophila > Drosophila setifemur. The sequence continues at coordinate 140,290 of JAJJHY010004047.1, forward strand.
AAGGCGAGGAGCTCTTGGCAGGTCATCGCATCGTGTATGCCCAGTTCCGAGCAGTCGGCGTACGGGTTGGCAATGGTGCCGATGGTCTGCGGCAGATTAACCTGTGGCCAACAAAGGCGGTATTTAGTGGGTGACCAAAAATAGGTTCAAGGGGATTATAACAAAATATAAATAAAACATAATATTAATTTTAAATATTATTTTTAAATAATTATCCAAATTAATTTGACTTCCAGGAGTTAGTCCTGGGATCACCAACCTGCCAGATGCTGCCGTCGCCGGCCTGCGTCATCTTCTCCGTGGAGAAGACGTTGCTTTTCTCCGGTGCACCACCTCCGTTTCCGATTCCATTTCCGCCTGCTCCACCTGCTCCGCCTGCCCCTCCGCCACTTCCGGCCGCTCCGACGGCGCTGCCATTCTGATTGTTGTTGTGTCCGCCGGCACTGTTCCCACTGCCAGCGGCAGTCGCCGCCGCCGCTGTGGCGGCCGCAGAGATCCCGGCCACCGTGGCCACCGTGGTGGCGGCCGAGGAGCCGCAGCCACTGCCACTGCCTCCCGCCGGGTCCGCGCTGAGGGCGGGGGGCGTGTGGAGCAGGACGTACTCGTTGAACATCACCGATGGCCGGCGGCTGGCCGAGGTGGGCGGACTGAGGAATCCCGAGGTGCACGGGTGGCTCTGTGGGCGGTTGGTTTTGGGTAGATTTGTGGGCGATATTAGAATGGTTTTTTTTAAAGGAAGCGTTGATATCAGGGGGGAGGGAAAATGGAGGACAACACTCAAATGGGTCTAGAACGGGAGCTGTACAGGGGTTAGCCAACTGACTAACTGAAGCAAGATACATGTATCTAGAACATTTCCTATTTGGAGATACTATTTTGGAATGTTAATTTTCGGGTTTTCCTAAGTTGTACTTCTAAAGGGAATCATTTTCTTTGTTCGAGGTGTTTCTTGGGTTATGATTCTAATAATAGGTAATTAAATTATTTAAAGTATAAGTTAAATTTTAATAGAAAGGGGATGAATGAGAAAGTATTTTTGTAGATACTTTAAGTCCCATTCAAATCGGACCACTAAACCTCTGTTTGTTTTTAAACCCTTTTTATAAAGGTTAAAATTCGATCAAACCCCGCCTAGAATTATAAATATACAAAATTTCCCAAACCTTGTTTAATTTTAATCAAATAATAATTATTATTTATATCCAGGTACCTAAGTTTTTCATTTCTATCTTTTCATTTGTATCTGCAACAATTTTTCCAGCGACCAGCGTCTAAACTTTGTTCAATCCCGATAGTGACAGCAAATTACTGAGTACAAACACTCGTATTTATAAACGGATTTTAATGGGCCAAAAGGGGGTCGCACTATATATACATGGTAGCGGGGGCGGAGTACAGGGTATAGGGTATTCCAACGCCATTTACATACGCAAACAAAATGGAAACAAAAACAAAAACGAAGGATATACATAATTAATGGGCAATTCGACGGGACAATGGGCTGGAACAATGGGCTACAGATTTATCAATGGGACAATCAGTTCGCTATATGCTTATGTACACAATACTATACACAATACACAACAAAAAAAAAACAAAAAACAAACGAATTATAAAAATAAAACTATTCCGCACTATGCGCTTAATATATGCAAACATATCGTTTATATCTACAGTTTGTTCGCTTTTTAGACCCTGTACCCAAAGGGTAAAGGGTATATTAAGTTTGTGCAAATGTATGTAACAGGCAGAAGGAGGCGTGGCAGACCCCACAAAGTATATATATTCTTGATCAGCATGACGAGCTGAGTTGATATAGCCATGTCCGTCTGTCCGTCTGTCCGTCTGTCCGTCTGTCCGTCTGTCCGTCCGTCCGTCCGTCCGTCCGGATGAACACACGGATCTCAGCAACTGTAAGAGCTAGAGGAACCGTATTACCAGTGTAGATTCTTCTAATACTGAGTAAATTAGAGTTTATTTTTTTAAGTCGGTGCCACGCCCACCGCCTCCGCAATTTGTATTTGAATTTTTGCACTGCCCTGCACTGCACAATTTTCAAGCTAAAATTTTTTTAAAAATACCCATGCATTTGGAGCATAAATTTCTACCGATCCTGAAAATTTCATCAAGATTGGTTAATTAGAAAGCGCACAATAAATACCTAAAGTTTACAGGCGCTAAACACAAAAAATCTGTTTATTTGCGCAAACAAACGGTAAATCGCTTGCGTTCGGTGGTTGATTTTCCTCGAAAGTGCCGCTGTAGCTGCGCTGCCACTACCTTCATATACATACATACGAATGTGTATATATGTATGAATGTGCGTCTTCAATATATTTATACTGTATTAGCTGTCGATTCAAAAAGTTTGGGTTTATCGAATGGTTACGACGTTCGACTTAAAACGCGAAGATTTTGGGTTCGAATCCCAGACCGGACTCGGTGGAATATACATATATTTTTTTGTTGGTTTTTTTTTATTTTGCCTAAAACCAAATTTGTACAGGGTCTGTAACAGTCGGGAAACTCGACTGTAACGTTCTTACTTGTTTATTTAATTTATTTGTTTTCAATGGGCTTTTCAATTCGAATTGGCATCCCGAATACCCTTTGGCCAGAGGTCAGGGGTCACAGATCAGAGATCAGAGGCGACACTAATTTACAGGGTATTCAGAGTGCGATGCCACACTTTTACTCTTACTCAATATATTATTCTATTTAATTGGTTTTGTTGTTTTGTTTTGTTCAATACCTTGCCTAAATTTCCCAACTGCAGCTATGAGTAGTATTAGCAAGGTTTATAACAAATATGAAAAGATTATTATTATTAATTATTTTTTAAGTGAGAGCACACACACTTTTTCGGTTTTTGTGGCCTCAAATTGTGGATTCTGTTTGTTGCTGTCTGTTTTTGTTTGCTTTCTAGATTTATTTTTCTTTTTTTTTTCGGGGGAATTTGGAAATATTTAAATATTCTGTTCTTAGCTGTTTGCTGTTAGCTGTTTTTTTTTCTTTACTGTTTCGTTTCGAATTCTGGATCGATTTTGATGGCACTCGGAAAGGAAATCCACCCTGAAAGTCACCAACTAAGTTATTAACTAATATTTAACGCTCTTACTTAAGAACTTTAATTTAAAATGGTCAGAAAACTGAGCCTTTGAGTTTAGATTCAAGGTAAATGTTGGCATTACAATTTGTATTTTTTTATTTTATTAATTATAAATTATTTGAAATATCGAATATTAATAATTTGAACTCAGTTTTATATATATATATTTTTTTAGATTATTTAGAAATTTCGGATATATATGTACCATATTTGTCTTCAATTATTCTTTAAATCATTTTCACGAATTTTCTTAGAAACTTTTCAACTTTTTGCGATCAAAATATTAGTTTTAAATATTTTTCAAATTATTTGAAAAGTATTTTTTGAGTGACCTTCGAGGAGGATATCCTTTCGCGGCTTGTGGTTGGATGTGCTCGAAGTGGGTTTCTGGATGCAACTGGAGTATCTACTGGGCTACTGCCCACTCCCCCGGATACTCACAATTAGCTGCTCGGAGTCGATCACCTGCTGCGGGAACTTCAGCAGGATCGTCTTCTGCTCCCCGCCACCGACGCCGGAGCCCTCCGGCTTCAGTTGGTGGTGGGCGGAGGACTTCTTCAGCGAGGAGGAGCGTGGCATGCCCCCGGCAAGTGCCCCACTGTCGCCCCCGGCCTGGGATTGCTCCGTGTTGTCGGAGGAGGAGTGCTGCTGCAGCTGCTGCTGTTGCTGCTGCTGTTGTTGCTGCTGCTGTTGCAGCAACTGATGTTGCTGGTGGTGGGCCGAGGACATGGTCACACTGGCTGCACTCCCATTGATCCCATTGACCAGGGCCACGGTGGTGCAACTGGGCGCATTGTTGTTGTTGTTGCCGCCGCCGCCGCCGCCGCCGCTGTGGTTGCCATTGTGGTTGCTGTTGTTGTTATTGTTGTTGTTGTTGCCACCGCTGGCGGAGTTCAGTGGCACCATGACGGTAATCATCTGATCCTGGATGCTGGACGGCTTGCGATTACTGTACTTGGGGCACTTGGGATGGTGGCACTTGATCCGCGACGGCGAGAAGGTCAAGTTGTCGGCATTGGGCAGGAGACCCTCCTTGCGCTGCTGCCGCTGGTACCTGGTGGTTGGGTGGTTCGTTGGGTGGTTCGTTGGGTGGTGGGGTTGCCGCATTGGTGGAGGGGGGGAGATGAAAGTTCGATTAGTGACAAGTTGGCCAACAGTATGCGGGGTTCACACTCATGTCTGTACACAAAACATCGTGTTCTCTGTGGGATTTTCGATTGGTTGGAGGGGTTTGTTGGGTTCGGCTCAGGTGGTTGGGTGGTTGGGGTAGCTCGGGGGAGCCGGGATTCCAGGTGGTGTCATTGCACATGCAGGGGCAGGTTGGGGCTGGGTTGGGAGTGTCTATCTGTGCGTGCTCTCTCAGCTGTGTCCGAGTGGGTGGAGTGGTTGGTGGGTGAGAGTGTGCTTAGCCATTAGACAGACAACAATCGCAATTACATAATTCAATCAAATGAACTAAGGACAACGATAGTACAATAAATGCAAATGAATGCGAAATTAACACGAGACCCGAGATCTGCGGATTCAGGTGACATTCGCTGTACTCTGTGTACTCTGTGGCAGCTTGAAGTGAGGTGGTACGTGGTAAGGTGGGGGAAAGGATGTAGCAAGGAGGTAGCAAGGATGTAGCAAGGAGGTAGTAAGGAGATAGTAAGGAGATAGTAGTAAATGCTAGGATAGTTGGCCATTTGTTTTTAGAAGGAGTGACGAATCTCCGAGAAGTAGCTCTTTTTTTTGGTTTTCCGACTTTCAAATAACTAATTTAGACCAATTTGTAATTTCGAAGTCATTTACAAAAAAAACTTTAAGTTTAAGTTACCAATGGAAGTTATAGTTTGTTATATATTTTATTGGCTTATTATTCCTTGGAGTATATTTAAGTAATTTAAAATTTTGAAATAGTATTTAGCCAGTTAGATGTTTGAGCTGTTTAGAAAGATCTGATGTAGGGTGTTTGGTAAATGTTTTTTTTTAAGTATTTAATAGCCATAGAAATGAGTTTTATTTTTTCTGATGATCGAGTATTTTCCTACCGCTCATCTATTTCATATACCATATCTATCTATATCCATTTATCTCGCTGATATCTAAGCTATTGGCGATATTTCTAAACTATTTTCTAAAAGCAGGTTGCGAGGCACTGGAGCAGATGCACTTTTGAAAAATAAATTACTGGGAATCAGATAAATCAGATAATCAAACAAAATGAAGCAAAGAAATTAGAAATTTAATTTAAAAGGAACTAAATTGAATTGTCATTCATAAATAAAAATAAATAGGAGGAATTATTATGAATGCATGTTTAACTAAAACCATTAAACCATAAAAAACATAAGTCATTTTAAACACATTTTTTTGGGAAAAATCAAATGAAAATAACATGAGTTTTCCTTGTTGTTTGTATTTGCTAAATTAAATTCAGCAAATTCGTAGTGAACATTCAAGGGCAAAACCAAAACAGAATTGATTAATCTTTGGAAATTATTAAGGAAATCACGCGAGATACTGGGGAAACTGAACTCCATTGGCCCCAGATCGATTTTCCTTTGGCAATGGGCTTTGGCCGTGGGTTTAGTGCGCTAATTACTCGCTTTAATGGGTTAGTAATCAATCAACTATCGAGTGACTAAAACCTAGGGCTTTCAATGGCATCTCCTTGATTTTGAGATCAAGATTGAGCGTATGACTTAAGATTGAGATTCAGATTCGGATTGAGATTCAGATTCGGATTGAGAGAGTGACAGGGGAGGGAACGCAACCGGTAACTAAATCAAGGAACGAAAGACGTAATTGAATGAAATCAAAAGGTACAAGCAGCATACTTATATAATCTGTACTTCTTTAACATTCGTCTCTTGAAGCGGCGCCACAGGTGGGCGATGTATTTGACGATCTCCGCATAGCAGGTGGCCGGCTCCGAGTTGTTGGTGCTGCTGGCCAACGTGGAGGTGGAAGTGTATCTGGCCCGCTCCTGCCGCATCCGCTCCATCTCCCGCTTCTTCGTCTCCGAGAACTGGGTGGCGATGACGACCAGGCACAGGTTGATCATGAAGAACGAGCCGATCTGAGGAGGAATTAGCGATGCAATTAATTGAATACGAAATTAACTTAATTAATTCCCATTTTTCCCAAACATTGCAAATACCTGGCGAGGCAGGTAGTCGAATATTTCATACCCATTCAAACCGGAAAAAGATTTTTACGAGGCCCACAAACAATTTGTAGCCAAACGAGGTACTGCTTCGCGCCGGCAGGTGGCGCTTCATAGTTGCTCGGGGAAACTTTTCGCATTTCCGTTTAAAAGTTTTCGTTTTCATTGCTGCTAGCGACAAATGCAAGCCGAAACTTTTTCCATGCCTTTGTTTATGCCCCTCTTCGCACCACCCTTCAAACCCAGTCACAACCCACCCTTGATGGGTCCTTGGGGAGAGCCTTTTTTTAGCCACTTTCGGCCACTTAAATTCAATTAGCTGGGGGATCGCCAGCCGCCACCTGGCGGTCAGCAGGGGACTTACAAGGCGTTCTGATCTCGCAGAAGTTTTTGGATTTCTTTGGGATTACTTTGTTTTCAATTGGAAAACAAATGATTGAAAAACTTCATTCAAATCCTGCAAAAACAGTTAAAGTTTCGCAAAGAAACACTACACTTTTCCTTCTGGCTAGCTTATGTTTTCAATGTTATAGAGTCATTGCTTGAACAAGTATAATTGTGTCCACTAAACTATTCATGAAAATATGTTTAATGGTCATACAAAATATTATTTTTACCAATAAAAATAAGAAGCCTATCCTACCAAAATATTATTACAATTGTACCTCAATTGAACCCCTTTATTATATTTTTGTTTGTGATATTCTAGACTTAATCAATAATAATAAATGAATAATATATAAAAAATGGTCCCATTTTAATATTTTTGTTTGCGATCCTCTAGCCCTGCTACTTGTATTAATTCAAATTCGGTTAATTAGGTGCCTAAGTTTCAAATTAAATCGATGAACATCCCCCCTTAGTTTGGAGCCCCTTTTCCAGTTGTAAATCGAAATGTTGCAAAACTTTAAATTGAAAACATATTTCAGCAACAAAAGAAAGCGCTTCTAATTTGGGCGCTCGTGAGTCTGGAACAAAATGCATAAAGCATAAATAAGCAATTTCCCTCTATAACGAACACCCAATGGCAAGTGGGGAGTGAAGGGAGTGAAGGGTGAGTGGTAATGGGGGAACTGAAAACTATTTGCATACCAAAAGTTGTTGCCAACAAGAGCAAAATCATTTTGCACACGAAATGAACAGCGACAAAGACAGAGACGGGACTACAGTTGGTGAGGGAGAGAGGGCGAGTCGAGTGGCAAGGATAGCAGCAGGTTGAGCAAACTTCAAACATAAATAATGAAATTTTCTCATGTGTGTCTCGCCCTCTGTAACTGTATCTGTAACTGTAGCTGTATCTGTATCTTTAGCTGTAGCTGTATCTGTAGCTGTAGCCTTGTTTGTGTGTATCTGCATCCGTGTGCCGTAAAGGCTTTTAATTAGTCCAAGGACACCTGAGCACAAATCCTGCCATGCAAATGACAACACAACAGGCGAGTCCACTCGAAGATGGCACTGGCCCAAGTGGACAGTCAGCCAGTGGAGAGTGAAAATAAAAAGTAAAATAATAGAAAAGAAGGGTGAACATAGCCACATGTTGCCAGAAGCTGGCCGAGCATCATCATGGGAAACACTCGGTGTATTTTTCCTAGTCAAACTTTGCCCCCCGCCCCCCTCTCACCTGCCCGCCATGCCGCCACTGGCTGCGTGTGTGGTCATAGTTTGAAAGTAATTTACTTATTTACACTGCCAAATTGCTTTAGCATACTTTCCATGCCAACAATCTCCGCCTTGGAGCCCCCCATCCATCTCCAGCGGATTCAGCTCAATTAGAGAGCCACCGAGCAAGTTGAAGTCGCTTTAAGCCGCCTGCAAATTAAATATTCAATTCGTGATCAAAGCCGGAGCCAGAGCCCGAGCCCGAGCCAGACACCGTCGCTGCCCTCTGGCCCGGCACCACCCGGCACCGTCCGGCACCACCCGTGACCCCTGACCCGTGACCCGCTAACCCATTGAATCCAATCCCATCCCATCCCCCCATCCGCCCCCCCTGAAACACTCACCACAATCAGCAGCACAAAGTAGATCCAATCCCAAAAGCTGTGCGCATCCTGCACGTAATACATTATGTCCGTCCAGCCCTCCAGCGAGATGACCTGCAAATCCAGCAAATATTTCACCGTAATTAGCGTGCCCTCTCACACATCCACCCAAAATACTTTGTACACTATATATATAGTATGAGATATATATGTACACATTTACATGCCGGGGGTACTACTATATATACATATATATATATATGCAATGTTAAGGCAGATGGCTGGCGTTTTATTGTTCACGCCGACCCATTGTTCGCTGAGCAATTAGGATTGCCTTTTGGCCGTTGGACCACATCACGTATGCGTAATGTGCGGATTTTGAGCAATGTGCGGGAAAAAAACTGACCCGAGAACCGGGGTTACGTGATCAAAATGAAGGTAGGTTCTTCAAAATCCCATCAAAATCGAAAATATTAATATGCAAGGGCAGTGTTTTTTAAATTGAATATAAAAATGTAAAGCAGTTTTAGGTAAGAGTTGGTTTCCGGTAAATGTATCTTTTTTTTAGCTACTTTCAATTCGATATGCTTGAAAATAAATATATCTTTTTATATAGTAGAATATATCAGTTCTTAGCCTTGCTCAACCATTGGAGTTGCAATCCTTTGAATTTTTTAGTTAAAAGGTCAACGTTTAAAAATAATTTATCGATTGGACATGTTGCCTTGGCCAATTATCAGCTAACGTAATATCTATCAATAATACGGGCATTAATATTTGAAGGCCCCTATTCCGTCTATACGTATGCCATCTGCCCCGACCACTTGCAACCTAACCTTCCCCCAGGGGCATTGAATATCCATCTCAGGGTAAAATCGGCTCGGTTTCGGTTTCGGGTTTCGGTTTCCGATTCGCAGCTTAATGTGCACTTGATTTTGCCTTAATTACATCATTTGACCTGCATATCAATAGATTCGCCTGCGGCTTGCGCCATTTAATTGGCATATCAATTAGGCCAGGCCTCGGCGGAGGATTGTGTTTGGTGGGAGGAAGGAACTCTGGAACGCTGGTGTATATTTCGACCGTGGTATCACTATCACTATCACTATCAGTAGCACCATCCCTCCTCCCGAATTCCGTTGCCAGCTCGAACGGGATGCAAATTGCTGGCATTTGTTGTGTTGGTTTAGGGAAAACGGAAAACTGAATGGGAGTTTTCCCCGTCGCAGCAGTTGACACCGAATTAGCATGCAACATTCTGTTGTTTCAGTCGCGCTATACTCTCCTCCCGCCTGTTGCTATTTGCTGAACACTAATTTGTGGACTTTCAGCGGGGGAGCCGACCTAGATTAAGGGGTTCGCTATTTTGTATCTCTACTGTGTTGTAACGCTTGCTTCGACAGCAGGAAGCGGACAATTGGCAATCGTTGGAAACTAGTTTTAAATTAAATTGTCACATTTAAATAACGAAATTTTTGGGGAACACTAAAACTCTTAATTACCTTTATTTGAAAATGAATGGAGAGGGGATTATTTTAGAGCTATATATATTGCTATTGTAGTAGAACTAGCGGACTATAGCCAAGCTTCTTAAACGTGTTTTAAAAAAATCACAAAATTTAAATCTTCATTTGCTTTACTTGAAAAAAAAAATATATTGATGGAAAGGTATTTTTGAATAGCTATTTTGTATCTCTACTATTATGTAATTTTAATATTCTTGCTAATTCAGACAATAATCAATTTCTTAAGCGATTTTAAATTAGTGTAATTTTAATATTCTTGCTAATTCAGACAATAATCAATTTCTTAAGCGATTTTAAATTAGTTTAAAATTTTTATAAATATACTATATAAAATAATATTGATGGAAGAGGTATTATTTAATATTTATTTTGTATTTATTTTATATCACTAATTTCTAATCCTTTAACCGAATTTTAAAGAACAGAAAAAAACCAAAACTCAATTACCTTGATTTGAAAAAAATATATAGTATTATAGTATAGTATATTATTATAGTATAGTATATATTATATAGTATTATACCTAATAAGAAATCGCTTACTCTATCCTACGTTTCTGCGAGTGTACGGATTGAGCACTTACCAGGAATATGGCCACCCAGGCCATGCCGATGTTATCGAAGGAAATCGTGCCCTGGAAGGGATTCTCGCCACTCTGCTTGCATGTCGTATAGTACTGATTCCAGTTGACGCAGGACGTGTTCGTAGGTTCATTGAAGTCGAACAGCTTGGCCTCGTCTGTGGATGGAGGATATACTTGTACACACACACACACACACGCACGGGATGAGGCGGGGATGCGGAATCGGGCGGAAAGCGTATTGTTGTTGTAATTGTAATTGTGATTGCTTCGGTGGCTCTGGCTGTCATTAACGCGACAGCGAGAGGGCAATTAAAAATGCCATCAAATTTGATTACGGCGCAATTTGCACTTCATTTAGCTCTAAAGTTAATGTAATTGACGTGGGCCCGGGGATGGGGCATTGTTGTGACAGGAACGGGGACGGGGACATGGACGGGGACAAGGTACTTACCATTGCATACCATCGAACCGATGCGGTAGGGCGGGAAATTGCCGCACAGATGCATCCCGGAGTCGTTGGGCGTGGAGCAGATATAGTCCTGATCCTTGGAGAACTCGTAGTACTGCGACAGGCTATAGGGGTGCGATGGGTACACATAGAGAGAATTAGGAGAGTCATGGGATGCGATTGTCAAGATAGAATCGGTAGAGAAGAACATCCATCACACAAAGAAACAAAGTGTACGTAAGAGAAGTCACACCAGATACATATATATTTATAGAGAGAGAGAGAAAGAGAGAGATACAGAGAGAGAGAGAGAGAGATCACAAGTAGGAGAGAGTGAGAGAGAGAGAGAGAGCACAAAGAGAACAATTAATAATCATAATCCGTAATCGCAGTTCATTATATATTTAGTTATCTTGTATGTTTAATGCGTATTTGTAAACATATACATCGAGATTTACGTATAAACAGAGATGTGTGACAGAGATGATCGATAATTTTGTATAATTTGGGAAGGTGCGCAATTTCGTGATCGTGGATCCGCTCACGCGTGACACGCAGCTACTCGAGAGCATTCAACTAATTAGAGTGAGACAGAGGGAGGTGGCCAATTCGTGAGGCAAACTTAAGAGAGATATGGAGAGAGAGAGAGAGAGGGAGAGAGCTATACAGAACTGAACACAGAGAGTGACAGAGTGAGACACGGTTGACCAATGCGGGGAGAGAAGGTGAGATGGTGAGGTAGAGGTGAGCTAGAAACAGCGAAAGAGCGAAAGAAAGCGAGGGCGAGAGAGCGATAGCGAGAGCGAGTAGCAAGCTTAGGTGAGACAGAGACAGAGACAGCTTTCATCGAGCCAAGCCAGGAAAGATCTCACACACACAACAAGAGATCTAGATCTAGTAAGCGGTAAAGCGAGGACAGAGAGCGGGAGAGAGAGCGGCTGAAGAGCGGCTGGGCCAGAGTACAGTTAGGCCGTACCTGCGAAAGAGAGTGAGACATAAGCGGGCCACAAAGCGCTAACTAAAAAAACATACGAAAACGATTTAAAGCAGAATTAAAAGTTGTAAAAAAAAGAGGGAAAGGGAGAGGTAGGGTTTGGGGGAACGAGAAGGACTACACACTCGTAAAAAAGGAAATGAAAACGGCAAAGCAATTTAAATTAAACGCGCAATGTTGCCACAAAATGGCCGACGCCGGAAACTCGCGACTTCAAAAAGCAACAAAAAATGTCTGCCTCCAACCGAGTGTGAGTGTCCTGCGTGCGTGTGTGTGTCCCGTGTGTCTGTGTGCGTGTGACAATAAAGTGTGTTTAATATGCACGTGCAAGCACGACACTGACAGCCCGCGGAGAATAGTGGAAAGTGGAGTGAAAGCGGAGAAAGCGCCGCAAGTGAGTTTTCCGAAATACTCTCCGCTCCTCCATTTTTTTTTTATATCCCTATTTCTTTGCACGGTTCGCAACAATTCGCACGCTCCAACTTGTATGCAAATCTTTATGGAGTTGTTCATGTGTGTGTGTGTATGTGTGAGTGAGAGTGTGAGGGGGAGAGCGATTTAAGAGCGAGAGGGGGCGAGAATGGAGCAGAGCAGGGGGGCAGCTTTAAATACCTTTGCAATAGAAACTGATGGTTTTTCCTGTAAAAAGAGTTCAGCTTACAAGAGATACACACATACATACGTACGCACACACAGACAGCGTGTTAGTGTGCGGGACAGTGTTCGTGTGTGGGTCTTTGTGTGCGTGTGTGTGCAGTGCTGCTGTGTGTGTTCCATTTTACTATACTGTACTGTACTGTACTGCACTGTGCTCCACTGTACTGTGTTTGTGAGTTTTTTTCTCAGTGTAAGAGTGTGTGATTCCAAAATGTTGTTCAACTCGGTGAGTAAATACACAGAAATAGTCGAAATGGCCGACTCCGAGATACCCAGCATTCACATATATGTGATAATAAAATATCTCCAGGTAATATTGGAATACTAAGTGGGATTGGTGGAAATAATAACGCATTGTCATTAGGGCTATACTTCGAGATACAGTATCTACAGATTAAGTTTTAAGTACCATTAGTTAAGAAACAAAAGTAATTTCTTAGTGCTTTATGATTGATAAATCCTCGTTTGTTCAATACATAAAAATATACAAATTTTACATATCAAATAACATTGAAAGGTTTTTTTTTTTTTTTTTAATTATTCGCATTTTATGAATTACTTCGTATTAAATGAGTTTGCTTTCATTTAGGACATACACATTCTTCGAGGCTAAGATCATTCTGTGCCAAAGCCAAAGGAATCCTCATTATTCTTGGCACGGACTGACAACGGACAACGGACAAACGGACAACGGACTTTAAATACAACGAAGATGCGCTTCCACATGCCCTCAAATGAAATGGGAAACGAAATGCGTTTCGGGTAGCTTTGTATATGTTGTTCCTAATTGGTATGCTTGTTATTTCGGTTGTTTGTGTTGTTTTGTGCCTTCGCCCCTCTGTTCCTCCTACCCTGCTTCCCTGCTTCCCGGAGGGGCGATCCCAAAACATGTCATATTTGTGTGCAGAACCTCAAACAAAGATGAGAAAAACCCCAAAGAAACGAAAAAAAAACAAGGAAAAATAGGAAAATGAAAACAGAAAATTGCAAAACAAAACCAAAAAATTTGGCAAATGCGAGAGGCTCAGCGGAGGGGAAGTGCGCGCCGCCTTTTGACCCCATTTCTATATTTATTTGCATATACATATATATGTATGTATATAGTACATACACATAAGTGTGTGTGGTTTAGTTTGCAGTTGAGATCAGGTTCAAGTGGTGCCACACATCAACAACTCTAGACACAAAAAAGCAGCGGGCTGAGGCTAAAATTATATACGCAAACGAACTCAACAACGAACAAGAAAAGAGGGGTTTGTGGCTGGGCTGGAATGTGTGGCTTCTTCGGAGGGGTTCGGGTCAAGTTGGGGGATAAGTTGTGTAGATTCGGGCTCAGACATATATATATCTATTTCTATATAGTGTTAAAGTGTTAAAGACAGTGGGAGAGCGGGAGAGCGGGGTAGGTGGCAGCTACTCGGTATGCTGAGTGGTTGTCTAGTTTAGTTCAGGTTTAGTTTATTTTTAGTTTTGGTTATTTAGTATAGTTCCGGTGGTATTCCGTTTGTAGATATATATGTATATATATTCATATAGCTTAAAAACATTACTTTTACAAAGAGAAAAGGAGTGGTTAGCTGGTTAGACGTATGTAAATTAGAATAAATCGTTTCGTATTATATCGTATGGCCAAGTTGTTACTAAAAACAAGTATTTAGATATGCACATCTACGGAGATAGATAGATAGTGTGTGGTGACTAACGAACGTGTGGGAGGGTGACGGCTAGACAGAGAGTGTGTGTGTCAGAGAGAGAGAGAGGGAGAGAGAGAGAGAGAGGGAGAGGGGGAAAGAGGACTATCCCAAGGAAAGGAGTTAGGACACTGGCCGTTGGGGATTTCGTTCCCTTTTCGCAGCAGGTAATACCATTGCCACCTCAATATCAATCTTCAGATTTAGATGCTTTTGTAGAACGTGTTTTGTTTTGTAATATCAAAATATTTTTGTTGATTTGACTTGAAGGGGCAACCACATTTGGGATCTAAGACTAGGCAAAAATGGGATCACAGTTTCTACAAAAGAAACTCAACTGGGGATATGTTTGGTGGGGAAGAAGCACATGAAAGAGTCCATCTGCTCAAGGGGTCAAGGATCTGGGAGACTCGGGGACTTAGCAGGTTAGCTAGCGCTGAAGAAGTAGAGAGAGGTTGTTAGAACAGGCTGGAAATAGGTAGAGCTAGAGGCAGGGCTAGAGATAGAGATAGAGTTACATTGATATCAGTATTTATAGACAAAATCTAGTTGGACTAGCTAGAAGTTGACGGCTATTAGAATCTGTATTTCGTGTCCTTTGGGGTCTTCTGTTGTTGGGTGTGTTTCAGTGTGTGTGTGTGTGTTTGTGTGTGTTTGTGTGTGTCAGTGTGTGTGTGTGTGTGTGGGGGGTTAGTAAAGGGGGGAAATAAATCATTTTATCTTACGAGTTAACACGGACTCGAACTCTGTACACTTCAGGTAGTCCCCTGTAAACAAAAAATTTGTTCCCGGTATGATTTTTGTTTTTGTTTCATTTCATCTGCTTTTGTTGGTATTTGGTTTTTGTTTTGGTTTTTGTATTGATTTTTTTCTAGAAACGTAAAAACTCGAAACATAATGGAAAAGCCTGGTGTTTTATGATTTTTGAACATATTTTAGATTTGTTAAATTTGCTTGGCTGCCAATTCGGATATATATTTGGTTCTCATGCCCGATTAGAATTTTTGTTATGGTTAATTTCTGTTTTTTGTTTTTTTGTTTGTTACAATCAAATAATAGAGAATCGAAGAAACGAAAAAAACTGGAAAAGAACATATATGCATATATATATATATATCTATACTCTGTTTGCCATTATTGTTGTCCGCCGAGGAGGGGACATATCCCCGCCAGCGGACAATTCGCAGGCTTGTCTGTGAGTGTTAGTGTGAGTCTGAGAGTGAGTGGTTGTGGGTGTGTGTGAGTGTGGGTGTGAGTGTGGGTGTATTTACAGCATGACTTCGAGGGCTCACAGTACAAATATCACAGAAATGTTGATTGTATGGTACAATTGCCGCCTGTGCGAAAGAGGTTTGAAAACCAAATCAAAACGAAAGCAACAAAGGACAAAGGAAAGAAAACTATTAAACGCCCCAAATTAAATAAGTCTCTTTAAACAATTAAAATAAAATGGAAATGCCCGGCACCTACTTTCTGTTCAGTTAGTACAAATTCCATTCTAGACAAACCAAAGAAACAACTTAACTAGATCAAAATTCCAAAAATTAATTGATTTCAAAATATACATTTCTATGCTTGGCCAGTTGCACGCAATTATGTTCAATAAAACGCTGCGGGTGTGGATCGCACTCGTCTCTTCACAGGAATGCGGCAAAAACAAATTGATTTACGATTTACGAGTATATATATGGGTAGACGCATAAACAAACACTTTGTACAGCTGGGCATGCATAAGCAAAACCAACAAACAAATAATCAAATAAACAAATAAACAAAGGAACAAAAGCGAACAAAAGCCACCGTTACCGAAAACTGAAATGAAGTTTCTTGAGCAAAGCGCGCAGCGACCCAAAAATCCGTTGCCTACTTTAAAGGGCTGCGCTGTCTATCGGTGTGTGTGCGAGTGTGTGTGTGAGGGTGTGGGTGAGAGAGCACGCGTGTCCTTCTGCTTGTGACGTTGTAATGCCGCCGTGACACAAACACAGACGCAAGCACACAATGCCAATGATAAATGATTGTTTTCGGCCAAGTTTAAAATCTTTTGCAGTTGCCGACAGGCGCACAGTGGGGCAAAGTTGATTCAAAAACGCAATATTTTTCGTATATTTTTGAAAAAAAAATTCAGTTAAATGCAGTTCAAGCATTTCCCAATGCATCCTAAATAATTATTAGTCTCTTGAATAATATTTTAATGGGTATAACTGATTACTTCTATGAGTTGATCTACTAGAATTTTTTACACACATTTAAAGTGTGATATTTATAATAGCTTAAAAAATAAAATAAAATAAAATAAAATACAACCTGCCTTATGCACTTTTTTCTTTGAAGTCTCAAAAAGTTAATATTTTTTATTTGAGGAGTTTTTAATGTTTTATTTTTTTATGACTATTCTTTAATCTTCAAACTACTGAATGACTTTTGCACAAAAAAATAGCGTTAGAACTACAAGAAAAATAGACTGAATATTTCTTTTTAATGCTTTTGAAAATATCTAAAAAAAAACACTGAATTTTCAAACCGGTTCAGATGCATTATTTTACAAAGGGATTACATTTCTATTGATTCTCCTGAATATCAAAAATAACGAATACTCATTAAAATCAATCAGTTATTCCACACCCGCAGATCGCACTGTGCGTGTTCTTTATAGCTTCAACCCGCGGCTGTCACAACCACAAGACGGCTCTTCTCGACCAGCTTTTGCTGGGATAAAGATGAGAGAAGTGGGCTGGGGAGCATGGGCCAGACAGGACGAAGGACGACGGACGACGGACCTCATCGAATTGACGCTGGCAGCCTTTTGTTGATTTCGTATGCAAATTGCGGAGACATTGATGCAGCTTACTCCGCGGGATCTCAACTGGCTGGCGTTGGTGTGAGTTTGTGATTCTGTGTGGCGAATGTGTCTGTATGTGCGGCTAAAAAAAAACCAAAAGCTAAGCCATGGCACCGAAAACCGAGTAAAAAAAGTCGGCGGGCAGCGGGGATGAGGATGAGGGAGAAGCAGCCAGGCATTATTATTTGTTTTTTGTTTGTCTATTTTTTAGAGAGAGATAGACTCGGCTCAAAGTCTTGACTCGGTCAGAACCCGGTTGGCCGGTTGGCGAAAACCAAAACACTCAACGCAAGAACAAAAAGAAAACGAATCGAATTGAGATACGTAACTATATATGTATGTACAGCACACATCTGTGTGTGTTATATGCCTAGGGATATATGCTAGTGCCTAAATGCATGTACGATTATGTATGAGACTCAGAGGCGCCCGCAGACAGAGGCCAAAAAACCCATGGCATTCCCCGGCGATTCGAGTTTTCGGGGATCTCTTTCGGAGTCCACCGACATTGCACACTTACGTGATGGGATAGATCATGCCCAGGGGTCGCTCCAGGGTGCACCGCTGCCTCAGGATGCCCTCCCACAGCTGCACCCCGATGATGCCGAAGATGAAGAACACGAAGAAGCACAGCAGCAGGACGTTGCCCAGCATGGGCAGTGTGTCCAGGAGCAACATCACCAGGATGCGCATACCTAGGCGGGAAGATGGAAGGTTGGGGTTGGGGTTAGGATTCGGATTCGGGTTAGCCATCCTGGAAGTCGGACTACTCACTGGGTATCCGATTGATGGCCCTCAGGGGACGCAGCACGCGAATCGTTCGAATGGCCGTCAGGTTGAGATTCTCCACATGCATCACGTACTCCAGCAGGCCCGCCAGGACGATGAAGAAGTCCAGCCGGTTCCAGGAGTCCGCCAGATACGTGTTCTTGCCACACATCCCCATGGCCACCATTTTGATGGTCATCTCGAGGGCAAAGAAGGCGAAGATGATGTCATCGAAGATCTAGGTGGAGGGCAGGAGAGGTTTTCAGAGGCTTACGTAATAAGTATGGAAATTCAACAAATGTTCCATTATTTATTATATATATTTTATCTTCTTCTGATTTTTTAGTTTTGTTTAACATTTTTACATTTTCCGAGCACTTCGCTTGAGTCATTAATACCCCCCAACCAACTGGCTTTTGGCTTTGTCCCTTGATCAACTTCTCCTCTCCGACTTTTCCTTAATTTTCCTCCTGCAAGTTGACCTGATTTTTGGGAACAGTCTGTCTCTGTTTGATTCCGCTTCATTGGCCGCCATCAAGCGGGCTTTCCTCCGCCCTGCTCCACACAAATCCAATTCGATTAATGACCTAACGAACTAACGACAGTTGATCAAATTAAAATTAGAAAGCACCTCGCTTGCCAGGGGATCGAGGGGAACTGCTAACTAGTAACTGGTGCCTGGTGCTCACAAGGATATTGCCAGGACATCAGGCGTGCCACACACATGCAGGCAGGATACGAAACGAGTTTGCCTTGGCGACATCATCATCGCCCTCGTCCTCGTCCTCGTCATCTTTTTTCCTCAGACCTGGGCACCGTCTTGTGTCAAGAAATTAGGGTGAGGAAACTGGGCGGATGGGGGCGTGGCAGGGGTGGTTAAGGGTCTAAGGATAGGGGCGACCAAGGATTTGGAGTGAGGGTTCGGTAACGCCCACTTATGTTACGGACTTGCGGCTGTCGTTGTCATTTTGACTTTGTGCTGTGTGCCAATTTGGCGATGCCTTCTCTTGTCTTGTCCGGGGATGGGTTTGGGTCCGGGTCCCGCCCCTCTCTCCCCACTACGCAACTCCGCCTTTTCTTTACGGGTATCCTGTGTGTGGCTGGGGGTCCTGGCCCCGGCTGTCGTGTTACTTTACACTTGGCTGCGGCCGAAAATGTCGCCCGTCTTACATATCATTTACAAACATTTTCGCACGTTGCGCTCGGCATCGTCTCTATGCTCTGTAATTGCCCCACCGAACAGCGCCTGCCCCCTGCGGTGGAGGTGCCGCCTAATGAGGCAAAGTGCCTCGTTGGATGTCATCAGGCTGGCTGGCTGGCAGGTTGGCTGGCAGTCAGGAAGTGAGCCAAAAAATTGCTTAAATAAATGGCATTTAATGTGACACCGATGCTGACAGAACCACCTGGGGAGCAAGGATATCCACGAGGACAAGGAGGAGGAGAAGACGAAGACAACAATGCCTGTTCCAGTTCCAGTACCTGACATCCCCGAACTTTTTTTCAAAGCCTCTTTTTTCCACATCATGCTGGGTGGCTACGAAATCATCGAAATTCAGCTTTATTTGAGGTTGTTTTTAAGGTATTTATTTAATTTTTACTGGAGTTATTTCAATTCTTATTTAAAGCTTAGACTTTTTATTATATTTTTTATTTTTATTTTATTAAAATATTAATTTTCCTTAGAGAAACCCCTACTCACCTGCAGGATCTTGCAGCGGTTGGTCACACAGGCATCGTCCACGCAGGGCTGGTACATGCCCAGGGTGATGCAGTTGAGCAGGATGACCAGTATGGAGACGCGCTCGAACCATGTGCGGATCCCATTTGGAGGCCAGGCCATTTCTAGTTAAGGCTTAAACCAATAAAACGCATTCAAACGGGGGAAAGTGTGGGAAAGTGGGAGAGAGGAGAGCCGAAGAAAGTAGGAAATTCTCTGTGCTGATTGAAGGCGAAACCAGTCGAGCGAAAGAAGCGGGCTTGAAATGGATTGGGGTGGGGCTGGGTGGGTGGATAACAACTTGCAGTTCGCTGTAATGCGCACTCAAGGGCTTGTCAACTTGGCAGCCACCCCCTCAACCTCAACCCCAACCCCAACACCAACCCCAACCCATCCCTAAACCCTCATCCTCGCCCTTGCCCTTCTCCCCTGCGGCCTCATTTGGTTTGCTCTCGGTTTTTGGTTTTGGACCAGGGGCTTCTTCTGCAGCTCCTACTCCTGCTGATGCTCCTGCTCCTACTCCTGCTCCTTGCGACAAATGCAGTAAATTGATGACAGTTGACAGTCAGTTCATAACACTCTAGCCACTCTGGCAGGACCAAAGACCCCGAGCAGGTGGCAGGAGATCGCTCGGTTCTATTTAACATTGTTAAATGCTACTTTATGGACTGGCTCTGTGTTTAGTTTTCTTTTTTCCAGCAGTTCATGAAAAGGTAGTTAAATTGGCCACAGTGATACGCTTATGCTTTGTCGAATGGTTGTAATGGTTCTGGTATTCTATTTGGTTTTGCAATTTGAAGGCTTCAGTTAAGGTTAAGAGGTTAAATGATATTAAATACAAAGAAACAAATTAGTAGTGAAATTTTCGGAATCCTTTAAGCACTAACAAAATGAGACGACATTACGTATGGGTATTAAATTATTACTCATACGTAATATTAATATTATTTATACGTAATAGTAATATAACTCGTATGTAATAGTAGTATAACTCATACGTAATAGTAATATTACTCATACGTATAGTAATATTAATTATACGTAATATTAATATTACTCATACGTAATAGTAATATTACTCATACGTAATAGTAATATTAATAATACGTAATTTTAATATTACTCATACGTAATAGTAATATTAATAATACGTAATAGTTATATTAATAATACGTAATAGTAATATTACTCATACGTACTGTGGCCTCAGCCTGTTACTTCTTTTGATTTCATTAAATCAAATTTTTATTTGCTTAGATTCACTATTTAACTGCTTTAAATTTATTTTTATTTAATATTTAAAGAAATTTAAAGATGTTGGAAAAAGGAAAAAATACAACGATATTTTGTAATTCATATTACAGAGAAAAATATATATATATATACATACAAAATATTTCCTATATTTATTTCAGTCAAAAACAAATGTAAGCTGTTGTTATCGTTCTTCAAAAATCAATAATATAGCGAATAATCCTAATATTTGAATTCCACAGATTCGAGTTTTCCTTTGAGGAAGACCAACGATTGGAATGAAATGGCGTTTGAGAACCTGCTATTTGTCGCCTAAAAGCCTCGCGATGCACTTTGGAAAACTCGAAATTCCACTCTCGAAACAAACGCAAGGCCAAGTGAGCGGTGGAAAATGGAAAAGTGGGGAGGGAAAAGGGGTGGAAAAGGGGAGGCCTCGCCTGGCTTAATGCATGGCCAAATGAGCGCCAAGGACTCATTCTTTTGGCGGTGCAATTAAGGATCGAGCGATGCTGGGCGAAGGCACAAAAATGTTTACGCTATTAACGCACAATTAAAGATAAAACGTGGCGCACAATGGTGGGTGGAAGGTCCAGGAGGCAGCTGCCTGCTGCGGGCTGCGGGCTGCGGGCTGAGGGGGCTGCAAAGCTGCCACAAAAAGGGCAATTCATTAGGGGCAGTACCGAGGGGGGGTGGGAGTTGCTGAATATATATATACACCATATGCGAGGGTCAAAATCGGGTCGCTTTTGGATTCAGTTCGCTTCGGTTGGGTCTGCGGCCGTGTCATAAAAACAAATGTGAGCAGGGCCAGCCCAGACGGCACAAAAGGCCGTTCGAGGGGGCGTGGTCCGTGGTCCCCGCCCCCAACCCCGCTGGCCTCCCCTGAACTGTATAAATACTGCAGCAAGGCAGAGCTATGCGACAGCAACATCGACCCTGGCGCATTCATTTCATTCAGCATTTCGGCCCCTCACATCCCACAAAAGGAGCGTGGCGGGTCAGGTGTGGGCGGGGGTTGGACTGGAGGTGGGTTGGGTGGTTGGGTGGCTGGGTGGCTGGGTGGCTCGAGACCCCGAGAGGCGCGCATTATTTTTGATTTGGCAACAGCAATGGCCCCCAAACCAACAGTAAACAAATTAAGTCGAGCGTAAAGTCGGCCAGCGGCAAAAGGGGCGGCGGCAAAGGGGCGTGGCCAGGGGGCAAGAGGCGGGAGGCAGAAGGCAGGAGGAGAACGCATGCAAGCGTGCAGAAATCGCAACAAATTAAAAGAGAGAGCCGCAAACAAAGGCGAGAGCCCCCCGAAAAAGCAAAAGCCGAATAAGATGACTGAACACACGCCAACGGGGAATTGGAAATTGGTAGCCGCAGCCAAATAAACGAGAGCAAGAATTCCAAGTCACTGAAAAGGGAAAATCAAATCGAACACATCGGGGATTAAATCGAAAACATATATATGTATATTTTTGAAAAGCAGGGCAATAAAGCTGAGATATATTGGGCCGATAATTGGTTCGCCAACAACCAGCTTAGAGATTATAAATAGTTTTTTTTGTGGTATTTAAACTAGCTACCAAGAAACAAGGGAAACAAGGGAAGTGGTAGCATACAAATGTTCAAATGTAATTCACTCATTAACAATTAATTGCAATCAATATACAAAATACAAGTATGCATCTCAAATTGTATTCAATTGATTACTAAACTGAAACCCAAAGAAACTAATATAGTTAAGACAGGATAATACATACTAAAATTAATCCTCACAATAGAGAATTGATTTTTTCTATATGTTTCCCATGTTGCTGTGCTGAAATCTCAAGTAATATTCACTTAATCAATGCCGGAACAGATAATTACATCGAACGGCTCTCGAGAGCTCTCAAATGGACCCGAAAGTGCGCTGTAATTATTCAATTCCCCCCATTGTTGGCGGGGCTTAGGAAGCTCAGTCAGCCAGCGACCTGTTGTCCACCCATCGGGATACCCATCCATCCCCGGCCCGGGCCTCCTCTCAAATAACCGTGCCCCATCCCATAAGGAAGCCCCCCCTCTGCCACCTCTATTGACAGCTGGAGAGGCATTTGTGTAATGAATACAATGCACGTACTCGGTGGCGGTCAGCGGAGCTAATGGGCCCTGCCAGGGATCTCCGTCAAATGTGTTCGGCCACCCAGGCCACCACTATTCGCCCTCCATCATAATTAGTTATGGGCGTGGCAGCGGTTTCACATTACCCAAGGAGAGGTGAGAGTTCTGCCCGCCACTCCATGCTAATGATGCCTGCGTGGTCCTAATGGCGACCACAAAGCACAAGGATGCAGGATGGGTGGTCGCCACCACCTTTAGCCTCCTCTCCGGACATCTCCTACTCCCCGTCCTACTTCCCGTCCTCCTCCCCCCCCTCTTACCATTTCCAGCATCCGTACATATGTGGCATGTGTTGCACGTGCCGCGCACATTTCACGCTAAAAGCGCCGTAAAACCGAGAAGACAACTTTGCTGAGGGGCTGCTGACGGGAGGAGGAACTGTAACTCAAAACTGGAAAGCTGAAAATACTGAAACTGAAACTGCATCGTCAAGGAGAAATGTGTCACAGCTGCATGGCTAATTTTGGGGTGCAAAGTTGCACAAAAGAGGCTCCCTTCACCAGTGAGAGAAAAAATGAGAGTTACAATTGATATCTGACAGATATTTGAAATTTGAAATTAGATATTTGATATTTGGCATGTCAAAGAGTCGTCGAAAATGAATGAATAGAAACCCCGAATCGAACAATGTGATTTGGCAAGCCCAAAAATTAATCAATGAGTCCCCGAACACAGTATTCTATTACCAATAGTTTTTCGGAGTGATCCGAGGGATTTTGCTGTGTGTGCCACTGGCTGGGCGAAAAGGACTCCCGAAGGAGCAGGACGAGAGGAGTGTGATGATATTGATACGCAAGGCCAGTTGGCGACGCTTTGGCGGCTTTCAATTTTTGGCAAATGGCAGCGCTGACCTCAGGACCTCCGACCTCAGGACTGGCCACCTCAGAACCTACGACTGCAGCGTCGGGGTCACCAATACCACCAAGAAAATACGAGACGAATGTCGCCAGCTGAAACGGAAGTCCCAGCATCGGAATCCCCAAGAAACTCAAACTGAAATTAGTTTAGCCGAGAAGCAGTTTGATTGAATTGAAATGCAGTCGGAACGAAACTTTCACCGCAAAATCACTTTCCCCGAGTGTAATTGGAGCCCTGGGAGATGGCCAAGGGAAGGGGAACCGCATCGTAAACTTTGACAATAAAAACCATAAAATGTCAGCAAAGATACACTGCTGAGTACATATCGAAGGCAGCACAATGGAGTGGGTTTGGCGGATGTCGAATGTGCGGATGGCGGATAAAATGCGCGAACAATGGCGCAAATCAAAATTTATGGCAAACAATTAAGTGGCAAGTATCGAGAGACCGATTACGTACTTGTGGCTCCACTTGGGGCAGGAGACCGGGCCTGACAGGGACAGGGACAGCGATTGGGATTGGGCTTGGGGTGAGTATATCAAGTGGGTAATCGCAGCCATCAGCGCGGTGCTCAAAATAAAAACCATCCACTCCGCCGGGATGTCACCGGGGAACGTTGCCTTGACGTTCTAAACTCAATTATCATAATTTGCTCCCCCGAAAGTGGGAGTAGGAGCAGGGGCAATCCCGGCGAGCACCTTGGCAGGGGCACAAATAAATATCAACGTCAGTCAATTTTAATTTCGCTCCAAGTGAAATGTGAAGTGCGCCGCCAAGAGAGGGTGGAGGTATGCAAAGCGATTTTTCATGCACATGCTGTGCCACATGGCACATGCCACATGCCACTTGCAGAGGCAGTGGCAGAGGCAGATAAACAACCTCGAATCGCCAGGGTTGTCATCTTCCTTCCGCTCGCACACACACACACATCGGTATGTGCATATGTGCGTGTGTGTGTGTTTATGGGGAGAGTATCTTGTAGCGCATAAAACATCCCACAGCCCAGTGATTGGCGCACATTATCCTGCAGAAGCAGATGAAAAAAAGAGGATATGCATATATATATATATATATAGTATAGCATATATATTTGTGAAAACAAGAACATCTCGAGCGGATGGAGCAGCTGGGAACCGAGGGACATCCACTGGTTCCGTCTCCTCTCTCTCTCTCCCAATGATGATGCCCATTCAGATATTTATTATTAATGCGGAACGAATCGCACACAGCCTCAGATACAGATACAGATACAGATACTAGCAGAGCGAGAGAGAGGGAGAGAGCGCAGTAGCTTGCAACTGCTGACATTGAGGCATGAATTTTGCAACAGGACAGGCAACTAAAAAAAAACATGAAATCCAATGACTGGGACACTTTCAAGGACTTCGAACCAAGGGATACCCAGGGAAAAACTAAATGAATCCCTTACTAAAGTACACATCCAAGGAAAATATATATTCATAACGAAAGGGTATTTAAATTATTGAAATAAAATATAACTCGTTAAAATTAAAGTATTCTGTAGTCTATAAATTAATGCAATATATTGCATATAAAAGACACAAATTATTGAGCAGATAAATTAAAGAAAAATGTACTGAAAATAACAATTAGATAAGTAAAAAAACCTTAACAAAATATAAACATTTAAATTGATTCGAAATGGAATCTTTTCTCACAAAAAAAAATAATACAATTTGAATAAATCATCACATATTTGGGGCAAATAAAATATATTGTATCTGTAAAATGTTTTTGTTTTAAATCAAAACTATCAATCCCGACCAAAGTCCGAAACCAATTGACTGGCAAAATACAAAATCATAATATGCACATCTTAAATATTTTAATCCTACTGATACATCCCATCCGAAATTCCCCACCCGAATTCCCTCCTCAACTTCGCCGTGTCGTGTGTCCTTAGGCCCTTCAAAAAAAAAAAAAAACCCGGATGGACAAATGTTGGGAAAGCAAACCGAAAAAAAAGGAGACAAAAATCAATAGGCTCACAACGCACATCCTGTGGAATGTGTGACAAGGACACCCGGGCGGACCCATGGGTAAACTGCCGGCGAAGGACAATGGCAATTAGAGCCTGGGCTGCGATGGCAGCCCCAGACCCTCGCCCTGGTTTTTCGTTTGCAAAGGATATGGATTGGTGATGAGCATCAGGCACCAGTTGCGCGGACGGGTGTACTGCGTCAGCGCCTTCATGGAGATCTCGGGGAAGCCCGGATACGGCAGGTTCGGCTCCCCCGACGAGCTCGACGAGGAGCTGGAGGAGGTGTGCGAGGAGTCGCCGTCGTCCGAGCTGCAGCTCCCATTGCAGCTGGAGGCGGTCGAGGAGCTCACCGCTCCGCCACCTCCACTGCGACCACTGCCTCTGCCCACTGCTGCCACTGCCGTGGCGTCGCTCATTGAGGAGGCTCCACTGTGCCGTCGACCTGTCCGCCGGCGCGACACCTGCTCCTGCCTCTCATGCCGCTCATGGCGATCCTGCCTCTCGTGGCGCTCCTGTCGCTCCTGGCGCTCCTGCCGCTCGCTGCGTTCCTTGCCGTGATATCGCCGCCTGGCCTCCGCGGATCCCGAGGCATTCGAGGATTGACGATGGGTTCTCTGACCCCCCGAAGAGGCGGTCATTCCTTGGCTCTTGGGATTGGCACTGGAGGAGCTGGTCTTCCTTAGCCGTCTCTGGCCACCGCCTCCCCCTCCCGATCCTCCTTCTCCTCTGCTCCCTCCGTCCACAATCACCGTCATGGGCGGCTCTTCGTTGGAATGCATTTGACTTAATCGGTTGGTGTTGTTGACTTTGGTGCCGCTCTCTGGTTGGCCTTGGATGGTTGCCGCCGCCGCTGCCACGCGACGTCGCTGGCCATTACCGATGGACTGATGGTGTCTAGCCGCAGGTGCTCCTCCCGGCTGCTGGATGCTGGTATTTGCTATTTGCGTGGGTTGTGTGCCTGTTGCTCTTCCTGTTACTGCTGGTGTTGCTGTTGATGTTGCTGCCGCTGGCTGTGGCAGCATCTTCCTCGGGGGGCAACAAAGTGGGCTGCGGTCATTCCATCCTCCTCACGAATTGCTGAAAAAGAGGAAAAAGGATATTTATTTATTTTGCTCTGCGAAAAAATAACACAATTTTTCGGCATATTTAATTGTTTCTAAAAAAAAGCCATTCTAATTTAGATTAATTCTATATATCCTTTGTATTCAAATTTTTAATTACAATTTTATTTTAATAAAAGTGTTAAGATAAAATACTTCCATAATTTGTTGAGGTTTTTTTTAAGCCGAAAATATTTAATTTTTTATAAAGCAAATACTATTTTCTGAAAATGCACATTATAAACCAGTTTTAAATATTTAAAAAATCAATTTGCCTGTTACATACATCGGCAGAAATGACTCTTTAAGTTTTTCGATTGTTCCCTTTCTCAATAATCCAAATTTCATTAACTACGAATTTAGATGCCAAACGAATTAATCTTAAAAATATTTTCATCTTCACTATTATTAATTGAAAAAGCACTTAATTAAGTTTAATTTAAAACGATTATGGTATTAGATTGAAATAATAACTTGATTTTGAACAGATATCCATCTGACATATTATAAATTCCCTTTCCGAATTTATACTTTTATGGTTTTTTGGTGTACGTGGGAATTGATTTTTAATGCGGAGCTTGGCGTCAGCAAAAACCCCCTCCAAAAAACTCAACCCCCACCCATGCTCACCCTCATAAAGCAAGCCAAAAACATAATTTACACGCAAGTGCGTTACTTTGTGCCACAGAATGTGAGTGTGTGTGTGTGTGTGTGTGTGTGTTGGAGTGTGTGGAGTACATAAAAATAATGAGAAGCACCATTTGTGCCGATAGACAAGAAACGTAGCATACTTTCGAGGGTGAAATTTTAGATGAAGAGAGAGAGAGAGAGAGGGCGACCCTGGTGCGTAGGTGTGTGTTCAATCATTAATTACGGCACATGTGAGTGTGTAGGTGTGGGCGGGGTTCTCCAACACCCATTAACGTGCCAAAAAGTGCTTCGTTGTGGTTTCCGCACAGGAAAACAAAAAAAAAACACCTCCGCACACACACATGCTCAAGGGAGAAAGTTGCGAGTGTGTGTGAAAATTGGTTTATTGATAAACCCAGCTACAACAATTCACCTTAGGAATTACCAGTTACCACAAAGAGAGTGTGCCAGGGAGATATGTATGTGGCTGACAGGCTGCCTTTTCACTCTATTGAGATATTTGGTGGGATTGAGCAAACATTCAACTTGATTCAGCAATAACCACACCGCACAGAAGCTTATCAAACAATTTATCAATCGAAATTCGAAACAGAAATAGAGAAAAGAACAATTTTAGTGTCAGAAAAAGATAAAATCAAAACAAACATTGAATGGCTGGTTGCCTGATAGTGAAATGGATTGTTCGAGCACTTAACTTATCCATTAGCGTTCATTTTGAAGTGATGAATGGGAAATGCAGGTCGTTTTTGCAAGCCGCGAATATTTCACGGAATATGCATGGATTACAGCTCCTTAACAATTGAAATTAAACGGAGGGATCTATCAAATATTAGGGAGTAAAATTCACACAAATATGACAATTTAAAAGTGTAGGGCAGAGCACAAATAGTTTTAAATATTTGAACTAGAAATTTTCCCATAATTAATTTAATTTTTTACAGAGTATGCAAAAGAAACATAAAATATTTCCACATAATATAATATCCTTTCTCTTAACTTCCGTACCTAAGCATTTTATAAACTACACTCCGGAGACCATAAAAATCGCTGAAAAAATAGTTGAATTTCAATCGATAGTTGCAAATATTGGGCCACCTCTCCGTACCCCGTACCCCGTACAACCTATCCCCAGATCCCCATCAATCTTTGACTTTGTCAGTTATATTATTTATGGATTCTCGCAAAGCCAGTCAACGACCATGGACACGTGTCCTTTTTGTCGGGGTGTCAGCTGGTGGCGGTTGTTGTTGCTGTTGTTCTTATTACATTGTGCTCGTAGGAGGACTTTTGCAAGCTAGAAATCAAAATAATTAATCGTGGGCTGGCGCCATTTGTTTATCAGCCGGAAACGGAAGTCAGAGCGAAGGCAAACAATGCCAAATACACACACACACGCACACAGGGGAACCCCTCACACACACACGCACTGGGGCACGTGACAATACAAAAGTTTGGATATAATTCTGGAAAATGTTGAACAAGCTTAAGGAGACACCGAGCTGAGCCCAGAGAAATTGAGGCTGGATGCTGAAATGTAAGCGCCTTGTACAAAAGCACATGGCAACCCATGTAAACACACGCACATACAGACCACTTTCGTATCTATGTGTTGGTGTGAAAGTGTGTGTGTGTGTGGGCACACACAGATATACATAATTAAACACAAACAGCGCGGGAAGTTGGTTGGCTGCTCCGCTTGGTGTTGATATTAGTCAAAGGGAGAGCTAAAAACACAAACATCAAACACACACACACACAAGCGCGGGAATGTGTGTGTGTGTCCCCGAATAACGGGATCAAATGCGACATTCAAACATGTCAGATATATGAAAGCGATAACACACACAGTTTGAAACGGGTCAACGAGCCAACGAACCAAACACGAATTTATGCTGTAAGTGGACTCAATTCGCAGATACGTATCTCTGAAATACAACACACGACAGAAAAAAAAAGAGCACGCCAACCGAAATTCGTTTCGAGCTAATTCAATTTGTCAGGCCGTTCACATCGAAATCACAAAAATATCACCGAATAAAGTTGCCGATTAAAAAATTCAATGAAAAAAATCACCCGAAATGTGGGTCAACGCATTCGTGGACAACCCAGAACTTCAATCAAGATGTACAAGGACTTTGAATCGCTTTAAATAAGCTTACTCGAAACTAAGCTTAAAGCCAGTGTCCTGGTTTCTTTTTTCACTTATCCCCGTTCCAATTTGTTGGTTTACCCCTTTTATAGTTGTGTTAGTTTTGCAGCTTTCGCCGGAGGGTTAAATGTAAACAACAACCAGGACAACTCACTTTCAGGACCAGCATCCTTCCCTCCCGCTGTCACCATAAAAATATATGCAAATAAATTGTCGCTTATGTGGCAAGATATTTGCACAGTTTTTCCCGATTTTTTTCTTGTCTTTTTTTTGTGTGGCTTGTTTGCCGGCTGTCGGAGAATCTGCGGATATATAATTCACTTTTAAATGCAAAATCAAGCCGCTGTCATTGATAGCTGTCTCAGCAGAGAGCGGGAGGGGGACGGGGTAGGGCTGGGGGAGGGGGACACAAAAAGGGGCACACAAAGTCCCAGCCAGGGCGTCGGAGAAAGAAAAATAAGCATACGCAGCGTTGTACACGTTGGCAAATAAATCAGAGGCAGCGCCCCGACGTCGCCCCAAAGGAGATCCCTTCTTTCGTTTTTTTTCCCGTTTTTCGCTGGAAAAGATTTATGCTCACGGCCCCGGCTTTATGAGGCAGCGCCTGTCGGGAAAGTCGCCGACATTAGCATAAAAATGGCATTCACCAAATAAAACACTTCTCCTTTCTCCTTTTCAGTGAGCAACAGAACAGAATAAAGGACACCAAAAGTTGACTTTCGGCTATCAGTGCGTGTCCAATCGCCTGTTTGGCTCATTTCGATTGCCGATCCATTAGGCAGTTGTCCAGTTGCTCCTCCCCAGCTTGATTGTCCAGTGTCCGATGTGCACCTTGACTCACTTGCTCCTTTACTCCGCCTAACGTTAATATTTATGATTGCTCATCTGCGGATAAATCGATTCTATACTCTCTCTCTTGGCCGCTTTCATTGCTTGCTTATTGCGCTGATTTTATTATTATTTTTATTTGACATGGCTGGCATGGCATAAAAAACAAAAAAAGGCGGCGAGAGCGAAAACAAAGCCGAAAGCCGGAAAAGAAAACTCATTTTCATGTTCAGCAGCTGCCAGACGCAGGCCAACCAACAGACAACACTCCAGCAAAATCTTCACCTGCTGCTCGTGCTGCTTGTGTTTCCATTTGATTTTCCAATTCCAAGTGCTCCTCCTCGCTTTTCCCCGCTTTCCGCTTTCCCGCTTTCAGCTTCATTGAGCGCGTTTCTCGCTTTCCTTCTACAACGCCGCGTGGCTTTTTATTTTGTTTTGATTGCCCGGGCCAGGGATTTGAGCTTCTTCCTGCCTTCCATCTCCCCTCGCACATCCTCCGCTTATTGTCCTCTTTTAAATACACCAACATAAAATTCATATTTTTATGCGTCACTTTTTATTGGTCATGAATGGCAGCCACCGGAGCCACTGAGCCACTGAGCCGCAGAGCCACTGAGCCACAAACCGACCCGAGGAGAGCTGAATCCACCTGGCGCAGCCAGTTGAGCACATCCGTAAATTTGCCCGTAAAGCATCCGTGGTATCCCGTCGGCAGCTCCACATGTCCCTCCTCCCCCGCTCCGTCCCCGCTCCGTCCCCGCTCCTCCCGGCAGTTCGACAAATTCCGTACTTTTTTATCCCCAACTTTTACGTAATACGGTTAATGGAATCTGTTGCTCCCGGAGCGAGAGCGGCGGGTGTATTCATTATTCGATAAATATTCAGCAGTTGAGCTGAATGCACGTCTTGAGTTTCGATTTCGGTGGGGCGGAGGGAGGTGGCTGAGGGCCAAGTGATTCAATTTGGTAATGGAAATCATAATCCGAGCAATCGATTTATGGTCCAGGTTATCGATACAAATTCAGCAGGAGCAGGAGCTCCGGAAAATCGATCATCAAATTAAATAATTTGTATTCATATTTTGTAGCTTTCAAATCATTTATCATTTTACAAATTATAAATTACTTTTGTTGGGAAAAATTGCATCAAAACGTTGTAATTAAAAGTATCTTTCTTTCAACTAACTAATTCGATCCAAAAAGAACACTTGTAGGAAAATATAAAGATTAGGATTATACCAAAAATATTTACAATTAATAAGTTTAACGAAGCCTTTTAATATCGAAAACTAAAGTACACTCTTAACTTGGCTTACTCCCATTTTTATCATTTAATTATTTTCATTAAATAGCCGCCTTCATGGCGAATTGAACAATCAATATACCGAATCACTTTTAATGGCATTTCAGCAATTCAATAATTTTCGAATCGAATTAAATGTTCTTCTTGTTTGTGTTTGTGTTTTTTGGGTTCACTTTCGAATTGGCATTTGTGGTGGAGCCTCCGAAGAAAAAGAGACTCGAGAAGCGCAGTTGCAATATATTACGCATACGCCGGGTGGGACGCCCTTTCCACCGACCACCGATTCGTTCAATCAACGTTTTGGCGGCGGCGGCGGCGTCGTCGCTTTTAAGTAATGAGAACGACGACGCCAGCATCTGCTAAATAATACAAAAGCTGAAGAAAAAAAAGGAAAGTGAAAGGTAAAAGGTAAGAGCTGCCAAGGAAATGGAAGCCAAGGCTGCGGTCCTGTCGCATCGATATTGTAAATTACTTTCCCCACTGACATTGAGAATCGCTCTGCCCAAATCCCACCCTTCCTTCCTTCGAAGGTAGCGAACGGGTGAAGGAGGCCCCAGGAAGCCCCCTCCGGGGAGGAAATCCTTGACTAACGAAATCACGGAATTATGCTGATTTAATGCTGCTGGGGAATATGCGGCCCACTAATCGCCGTCTAGTTGAACCGAAGCGCATATAAAGAAACTGATACAGATACAGATATATACTATAAATATCCGGGGGCAACCTTACCCCCGCTCCACCCTCTCCCTCCTCCCCCACTAACCCCATGAATTCTTATGCAAATTCTTTTTCAGGTTCAACTTGTTGAGCCAAAGGAATGTTGTTGTTTGGAGTGGAGTTTGCTGCAGGGAAGGAAGGAAGGCAGAGGGAAGGATCTTTCGGGTACATGTGGCAGCCTTTTTACAAATTAAACAAATAACACAACAAGGGACACGGCTCTAATTCGATTTGAGCTCCACCTCAAGGTCCCTTCTGTGGAAATTCGCAAAAGGAAATGACAACGACATGTAAATACTTTTGTCCGCACCGAAAAACAAGAACAGTAGGAAAAACCGAAGTGAAAAAGGGCAAGACCGAAGTCTGCAATACCCTTTGCAGGACACTTGAACTTTAATCGAAAATTACCTTGAATCAGTTCCCAGTTCTAGAGGATCAATTAATTGTTGTCACTTAATTTTTTTTCAATCTCCATGGTCAAAGTTCTTGGCAAAAAAAAACAACAAAAAATTACAATACCCTCTGCCTCCGCCTCTGCCAGGGTATGGAAAACAAAAAAGAAAAGAAATGAATTTTCGGTTGTTGACAAAACAGCCAGAGGGATGGTGGAAAAGTTTTGGTCCACCTCCTACGAAAATCGAAAAGCACACGAATGAATTTTCATTTTCATTTTCATTCAATTATCCTGAACATTTGCCTCCTCCTCCTCCTGCAGCTTTTTTGTTTTGTTTGTTTGTTTGTTTGTTGGCCTCGTCTGGGGAATGAAACTAGCCCCAAACTCCGGATGGCCGACGCTTTTTTTTCCAGAGTTTTGGTCGAGTTTCGAGCACGTTGAGGCCATTGTCTTGGCTGGGAAATTCATAGCCGCTCTGTTTCAATTTTCGGTCAGCGCCCGGTCCTCGCTCCGAGTGTCCTCGCTCCGAGTCCTGTCCTGTGTGTGTGTCCTGTGTCCTGTGCCATAAAATTTCATTTTATCAAACAATGAAAACGTGTCGCCTGGCACTCGGAATCCGAAACACGTAATACGTATACACACCGAACCGAACTCCAGCTCCAGCTCCAGCTTCAGACGTAATGTCCTTAAAATGGAGTCCAGAGTTTGTTAAGGAAATCATCTGTCCTAGGGGCAGTTAATGGTGCATTCTCAAGGGGGATGGGGTGCGGGGGGTAAGTTGAGAAAGTATATATATAGTATTCCGTCTGTTCTTGATAATTTTCAATTAAATGCCAAGCCTCTCCTCTCCTGAGCTGCC
The DNA here is from genome assembly GCA_021224005.1 of Drosophila setifemur. NCBI lineage: Eukaryota > Metazoa > Arthropoda > Insecta > Diptera > Drosophilidae > Drosophila > Drosophila setifemur. The sequence goes on from JAJJHY010004047.1 coordinate 174,017, forward strand.
GCAATTCTTCGGTTTTTAATTGGCCATCCTCAGGTTGGCGTCAACCTTTGAAATGGCCAAAAATAATGGACTTTACTCCGGTCCGCCCCCCCTGCTGTTGATTAGGGGGGGCATCTTGGAGAATCCTGCCTAATTGCCCGTTTCTCCCGGGAGGTGGAAGAGAGAGAGAGAGTCGCGGCAAAAGTTTTCCGAGCTCGTAAAAAGAAATGGGCGGCAAATGAAAAGGCGGCGGCGGCGAGAAAATGCGGCAGTTAAATTCGCAAATTGAGCCGAATGAATAAGCAAGTGTTTTTCGGCGGGTTCTATGGGTCTTACCACTGTTCTACCGCTGCGATAAACTGTTATTCAGTCGTTTAAACCCGAAAAACAAGCTGCCACTGTTATACCATATACATTCAGCAAACTACGGGCCACATTTATTCGGCCCGAAATATCTTAGAGTGTCGTTGTGGTCGTGGTTTTAACCCAGTTTCCATGGCCATCATAAAAAAGAGAAGACCCCCTTCTCCTTCCTGCCCCCTAGGATGACAATTAAGCTTAGAGTCTGTGAATAAACGAAAGCAAACACTCGACTGGAAATGTGCAGAGACTGCAGATACGAGATACGAGATACTAGATACAGAATACAGAATACTGGGACTGCGACTGAGACTAAGACCCAGGATCAGTCTTCCAGTTCTGACACATGACAGAAAATCTAAGCCAGCGAGTTCGGGACGAAGACTCTCTCCGGTCACCTTGAGACCCCGCCCGCAACATGACAACTGTCCAGGCCAGGGTCGTAGCATTTTTGACCTGGTCCAAAACAAAAACCGAGGGCCACAATCCCCACTGTTGACCTTTGCCAGTGCGAGAACAGAAGAGCCCAGCAGGACAAAGCGGAGGAGAGCCGACCAGAAACAGAAACAGATACTGAAACTGAAACTGAATGGTGGAGGGCAGAAACGGAGGATGAACAACATGGGCATGGGCATGGGCATGGGCATGGGCATGGGCACTTGTCTACCCTTTTGGCCTCGTCATTGTTTTGTGGGCCCCGGGCCCCGGGGCCCCAAACTGGCAATAAACTTGTCTATTTTAGCACATGCCACAAAAAGCAACGGCGGCGGGGTAGTGGCAACTATGCCAAGACATTCTCGAGCTGTTTTCCCGAGCATTCTCATTTCTTTTGTTCGGCCGGGCTCTGCTCTCGGTGCAAGCTCAATTTGAATTAAATTCAATCTTTTTTTTCTCCGCTTCAAGGTTGCAACAGCAACTGCAACAGCAACAGCAGCAACAGCCTTTTTGCATTTGCCAGCGGCCATTAGGCAGCAGCTACCATCCTCATTTTTGTGTTGTATTTTCTTTTTGGAAAATTCATTTTTTTTTTTTTTGCTGTGGAAACCACCAACTCGCTCGGTTTTTGAACAGATCCCACGCTCGACTGGCCTGATTTCTCTCCTAGCTGGTCTGGTCTGGTCTGCTTTTTGCTGGCCCATTTTCCCCTGGATCTGCCACTCTCTCTGATACCCTTCAGAAGGTATTACAAAACATTATACTTTTTAGTGAGTATTTATTTGTGGCTCAATATTTTTGATTGGTATCTGTTTGTATTACCACCATTACCAAACTTCAATTAAAAATTAATATTTTTATATATCCAGAGTATATCCACTTCGAACCCCTCTCGTTCTTTATTTTTCCTACAGCTTTCAATCTTTCTGTTTGCATTTCGAGGGAATATACCGAGAGATGAAAAGGCATTCCAAAGAGTCCGCCTTGCAATTAAGAAATTTGTCAGTACGAACTGAATTGAAATGCAATAGAATCAAATGCAAATCAAAAAAATAAACTGAAAATAAAATAAACTCAAACAGAAAATAAAACTAAACTAAATGAAATGCCTTCAATTGAACGGCAGCCAGCTGAACCGAGCAGAAATTCAGTCTACAAAGGCGGCTAAATCGGTCCTCTAATGAGCGCATAATTAAGAAGGCAGAAAAAATCGGATGACGGTTCCATAACTTAAGTTAAAGACTTATTTATTTATTTTTTATTTTTTATGTGTTTTTTTTTTTAGCTTTCGGGTGTTGGGTGGAGGCTGATGATGATGATGATGATGGGGATGCAGATGGTTGGCTGTGGTTCTGAGGTGGTGTCGTTGTCCTCCAACTGGGACGAAGCCAACTTTTGCTCTGCTATCTGCCGCACTTCCTGTTTCCTGCGACACTTCCCCACCAGCAACCCCCTACCCCTCCCCCCCTCGGAACAACAACAGCTTCCTGAACATCGTCTATGCCATTATGGCCACTTGAGTTGATGCCAAAGCTGCCATTTGTTTTCCCCTCCCCCTCTCTCGCTTTGGCCCATAAATGTTTTGTTTAGCTCGTCCTGTGACGGCTCTGGGCCTCGTCCTGTGCAAGCTCCTGCCCCGCCTCCTTCCTCCTTCCTGCTACTGCTACTGCTCCTACTGCTGCCCCTCTTTTATTTTTCCCCCTTTTTTTTTGTAGATGTCATTTTTCGGCTCTTTGAGCGCACAAGTTGACACGATTTATGTGCAACTCCGACATTAGCAACAACAATGGTAACAACAACTTTGGCTAAGAGGCAGCCATATCGACTAAGTGCATTTGGCCGTTTTGCATATTTGGCACTGAACTCGAATGCCAAAATTCCAGCTCAACCACTGCACACGGAAAAAAACATATTCATTTCTCTCTCTGTTTTTCTGTTTCCTATGAAATAAGAAATTACAATATTGTTTTTTTTCAGTTGTTACAGAAAATATTATTTTGTTAAATACACAAGGGTATTTTTGTTTTGTTTTCTAGTTTATTCTGGTCGAATAACTTATTTTTTCAAGCCTTCATTTTTCCCATGTTTCATAGAATTCGACCCTTAATTTTTCTGAGTGCATGACTTCAATCACCAATGAATTCACAAAATAGTTCGGAATAAACCGGACCACCTGCGACGCTAGCTAGTTGTGGGTTTTGTGGGTTGGTCACTGGCTCCTCTTTACACTCCTCTTGCTCATCCTATTCCTCATCCTATTCCTGCCCCTGCTCCTGCTCCCGCTCCTATTGCCATTCCTATTTCCAATCCCAATTTGACCCTTTTGTTGGGAACGCTTGCCTGTTGCATTTTTTGGTTTGCCGGCATCCTCCTGATTTGCCTCGTCCAGTGTCCTGTGGCTGTTGCTCCTGCCCCTGCTCCTGCTCCTGCTGCCTCCGCCCGCAGCTTAAATTACACACTTCCGCCTTCCTTCCTGATGTTCTGGTCCTGTTCTGGTTTTGTGTCTGTTTCTGTTTCTGTTACGGTTCCAGCAGCGCCTAGTCCGGGTTCACAGGCCGTTCAACTTCCTAAACGGGTTTGTCAGCTGGCCAAGCAAACTTCCGGCTTTCAGTCCCAATGTTCCACATTGGCCAGATTCGCCGAACTTATGTTTATTAAATGGATGGATATTGGGGAATGTTAGTTCCGCAACTTATGCTAATGGAAAACCTTTTCCCCCTCAGATATTGCAGATAAATTGGCTACGTTTTAATTGGGTTAAATATCTGGGCAATTGAAGTTGAAATACAAAACAGGTTAAATAGAAATTGGTAGCAGATCACCTTGAAAATATTTATGAAATTATTTTGAGCTAATCTACATTTTCGTATTATTTTTCCAAGTGACTGGCACCACCACGCACCACCAAGCACCACCACATCGCATCGCAACCTGTTGTTTTGGCAGCCACTCGACTGTTATTTTTATTTTCATTCTTTTGGGGAACAATTTATGAAACTAGCGGGAAAGCGGGAAACTGGAGGGAGGAAGGTAGGGAGGAGCACCCGCCACATCGCATCTTGGCAGGCAGCAGGCAGGGAAACTTTTCCGGCTGCATTTTCCAGCTTTCCACCAATCGCAAGGCCACCCCACCCGCCTTAGTCAGGGCAAAGTTTTTGGCGCTCTCGGCTGTGGGTTGTCTTGGGTTTTGTGCCAAAAATTAATTAGGCTAATTAAAACGCCTGGCATTGGTTGTGGGGATTATATATATATATATCTTTTTTTTTTTTTGGCCACGGCCAGGCAGAAAACTTCAAGTTCAAAGTTTTCGGCGGCACACTTGATTGAATGAAAACTTTGCCACCTGTCGCGCGGGAAAATGAAAATGAGAACAGAAAATGAGAACGGAAAATTAATTAACCTGGTCGGGAGCAGGTCTGCGTGTGCAATGCCTCATCTCTGGCCAAGAAGCCAAGGCGGACAAGGAGCACTCGAAAATATAATTAAGCTGTTTTTTCGGTGTTGTCCTGCTGTCCGCAGTTTGTGCTCCTCATTTTTGCGCCCGGGGTCCTGAAATCAATTAGCGCACTTCGGGGATTGGGGATTGGGAATCGGTCCATGGGATTTCGGGGTCATCACTCCGGGCCATCTACCATCTACCCTCTACCATTTGGCATGTGAACAAGAGAGAGAGTGTGCCGGAAAAAAGTTGTCCACCGAGTGGCGACACCCCCCAGGAAATCCAGCATCTGTCAGCGGATGGGTGGCACATCCACATCCACATCCACGTCCACACCCGCACCCACCTCCATGTAGCCGCGGGCTGCTCCCGTTTCAGTTGTTGCTGCTCTGAAATTTTGGCATCCAGTTTCCAGTTTGAGGTGTCGCTGCGCGTCACGCTTTTCCGGAAAAGCGGAAAAATATCCAAAAACTCGGACGGACGGACGGAGCTCCACCCACTTGGCAGATGCAGAAGCAGAAGGAGAAGCTTTTAAAGTGTCGACCAGACTCCCGGGATTTTTGGCAAACTTTGTGGGGATTTATTTAATGCATCTCTGTGCGTCCTTCCTGGTTGTTGGCAACTTTGGAACTAGGTTTCGTAGTTTCAATATTGTATATTCTTTTGTTCTTGGCATCGGGTGAATATTAAATTGGGGCTGGTCAATATTTAATGGCCATTAGAGGCGAGTTTGGCTACTTTAAAATGGCCAACACAAATCGCAGCCAAATGAACAGAAACATTAGTTGAAAATTAATTTTTTTTTTAGTTTTTTTAGAAACTTTTCAGCAACATCCCGATATTGAATAGTGGATCTCCTTGGGAGTGCATTTTCCACCTGCCCTTCAATTGCAGGCGAGGAATCTGGGAATCTGGGAACCACTTCACCAGCCCTAATTGAATTGCTGGCCGTGATGCTCGGTTCTGTTTTTTTTCGGCTTTTCCCCACCTTTGCTCTTCAGCTGCGAGGAGAAATGTCAGGGGTCAAGTGCAACAGCGAAAAGCGATTCGCTGCAGAAATTCCTCGGCATCAGATTGCTAAATGCCTTCATTAAAAGCGGCGCCGAGAGCTGAGCTTCCAAGGAAGCATCCGGGTGGGTTGGCTCCTGGACTGGTGATGGTGATGATGATGAATCCAAGAAACAAAAACAAAGCACAAAAGGCTGGGGAAAGTGCTTCAGCCAGCACAATCAAAACGCTGCTGTCTGTGCAGCGCAAAAAAAAACTAAATGCATAAATGAATAAATGAATATGAGGAAACTCCCAGGGAATTCAAGAAATCCGAGAAATGCATACATAGAGAAATATAATTAATATTAACTAATAATATTGGCATTATTTGGCTTACATTCTATTCATCTGGAAGATGTTTAATCGAATTTTAGCAATTGTGATGCATTTTAAATATATTTTAAGTTGAATGGGTTTCATATTGTATTGTTGTTTAAAAACTAAAAAGAGGTTGTCTCTATTCGCTTCTTAAAACCAATCGCATTTTTCTTTAAAATAAAAACTTCTCAATTATGTTATGTGAAATCATTCTGGTAGATATTTTATCATTCAAAAAACGAACAGAATTCCAATTGAAACCCAGTTGAAATTGCTTAAAATTTAAAAACTTAATGCAAACCTACGAATTTTTACTTTAAAATAACACCATTAAAAATCTTGAATTAACAAATTAATGTATGTTATTAAAACAGTCTCTCTTGAAGAAATTTCATTATATTTATAGAACGTAATTTTTAAATTACAAAATATTCTGCAACTGATACCCAATTAAATGAGTTTTATAGAACTTCTTACCACAAATCGAATAAGGGAATTATCCCTATATGCGTTTAAAATAAAATACATTAATAAGTGAAATATTTTTACTTTAAAATAGCAACTCGAAAGTTCTAAAAAAATATGGTAATATATTTCTGTATCAAAATCTTCTGCTAACATTGTACCTACTAATCATAGGAAGTATTTACTTTTGAATCAGCTTTGACTATATCTTTGGGAAAATTTGGCATTTGAATATTCATATTCCGAATTCCGAAGGTCCACAAAAATATTCGTAATTGAATTTTTTGTTTGCCCGGGCTTAGGGACATGTTGCTTGCCTCAGTGCACCATCGTCCTACCATCATGTGTGCCAGTTGCGTGGCTGCTGCAGCTGACATGGCACAGGGAGGCACCCCTCCCCTGGGCGGTGAGGGGGAGGAGGAGGAGCACTGGGAGCCCGCTTCCTCGGGCTCCGCGCTGGCTTTGTCCTTTTGTGCATTGCTCAGTGCGCAACATTTCTAAGCCAACTGACAACATCAAGGGCCCTGTAACTGTAGCCTCCCCTTCCTTTCCTTTCCTCAGTTTGCGCCAATCCTAGACCCTCCCCTGGGCAACCCTCTACCCTCCATCCTCCACCCTGCACCCTAGGCTCCTCCCATCCCCATCGAGGCAATTCAGCGAGTTGGCTGTATTGCGGCTCTGTGAAATAGGCATCACTTGTGGGGATGCGGGTTGGGCAAAAGGGTAGCCCAACTGTTGATGCAGTTCCTCTTGGGGCGGGGGTGGCACCTGGCACCAGCCCGGGGAGGGCTCAAGGTTGAGCCACTGTCAGCTGCACGTAAGTTCAGGCCCCCAAAAACGGAGGATTGGATTGCTGTGCCGAAGCCTTGGTAGTTGGAAACCCATTTTAGGGGCTTCCAAAATTATTATGAAGTTGATGAATATTTAACTGCAACAGCTGCAACATATCAGTTGCCCGACTATTGACCAGAAATCAGAGCTTAGACGGCCCGCGGGCCAATTAATTAATTGCCCCGAGGTTGCGGAACGGAGGGGGAGGGGGAGAACTCCCCCAGCTGTGGGAGTCCATCGCATCAATTAGATGATCGCAGCCAGCAATCAAATCAATGGCACAAAAGGCCCCAGAGCACAAAAGACTCGGGCCGGGAGTCAGGAGGCTGCAGGAGGCAGGGTGCAGAATGCAGGATGCAGAAGGGAGGAGGGAGGAGGCAGGATTCACGAGGGAGGACTTACTGGCACACAGTTAGCCAGGTGCATTTATCAATTTAACCGAGAGCCCCGCAGCGCAGATGCCAAGAGACACGATATGACACGGCGGAGGCAATAGCAACAAGAGAAAACCACTGAAACTACGGGGATAACAATAGCCACAATGGCCAAAAACAATAACAACAGCAAAACAGCAGTTTAGGCCACACAATGACGGCTAACAAACTAAAGACGGAACGGACCAAAGCGGACAAACGGACAAAGCGGACACACGGACAACAAACCGCCATCCAAGCCAAACACTTCAACAAAAAAAAGGGTTTGTTTATGATTGATTTAAAATTGATTACTTGTTAGTCTTAAAAAGGCATAAATTGTAGTTTTTATTAACTAAAAATACAATATAAATAAAAATGCACTTACATATTAATCTATTTCTGGTAATTTATTCCCAATACTAAATTATAAATCATTAGCTGCGAAGTTTCTCTAAAAATAATAAGTTATAATATTATGAATGAAAATATATTTAAGTCTATTTTTAATTTGGATCGTATTTTTATTTTTAAATTAAAATTAAAATTTCCTATTTAAAAATTGAATTCAAAATCTTTTCATTATATACAATAACATCTATCTTATGCAATTAATATATATAGATACATTCCCTACAAATATATATTTTTAACTTTTTTAAAATGACAAATTTCGATCAGAAACTTTAAATAAATTCATTGAACAAATTTGCTTATTTATGTTTACTAAAAAATGGATAGTAAAAAAATAATTTATTGAAATATATTTTTAAATCAATTATCCCATTCCCATTTTGTGCAGTGTCGTTGCTTACTTCCGGCAGTTTGGCAGGTACTCGGCGCAGTTTGCAATTGTTTTAGGACAACAATGGGCGGCGGTTCAGTCCATCCTTGGGCCTCGAATCCTTGTCCTGCATCTTGCCCTGCACCTTGCACCTGCACCTGCCTGTACACCCGCTGCGGCTGCTGCTCCGGAATCTCCTCAATCTGAATCTTGCTAGACAATGGCCAATTGTAGACCTGGCGAACGTGGTAATTAATGCCCTTGGCTGGCATCTGGGAGCTGGGAACTGGGATCTTGGGTCTCCACTGGCCATTGTTTGTTGGGTGAAAACAAAGGCGACACAGCCAGATACTCGTACTTATACTCGTTATCGTGCCCGGGCCCATCCCTGGCCCTAAACACAAAAACCCAGCAACATCCAACAAAAAACAGGGCTTCGGACACGACCTTCTCCTCCGAGCTCCTCCTCCGAGCTGAGCTCCAGCATGGAGAATGAAATGTTTTATTAATACCGACACATGGGGGAAGCAATATGACAACTGAATCGGATTATATATGCATATAGAAGCGAAAAACGTGTACATAAGCTGCCGACATAGGTGGAAAATATGTTGAAAATACTCTGGTAGAGTATTTTATTTCAGGTGGCAGGAGATGGCTTTTCAAAGTGATTTCCCTGCTTGAAATTAGCCCAAATCCCTTTTGGACATCTAACTAGTTTGATTGAGTTTAAATGCTTTTTACGGCTCTAGCGAAATGAAATGAAATACTACATTGCTATTTGGAAGCCAATTAAAAAGGGTTTGATACGGTTTCCAATTAATCAGTTAATTTGTTTTCTGCCAGCCAAGAAGCCTTCTTATATTCATTTGAAATCTTCAATTTTCATTTTGAAGAGACAAAGGAGAAACCACCAACATAACCTTCAGCTATATAAGCACTTTGCCAATTTGTGGACTCATTTATAAATGTCTCTAAACGAGTCTCGCCCTCGCTTTGCTTCGAAATAAAGCTGTCCGACGAGGTGAGAAGTGAAATTAGTGAAAATGGTGCCAGTTACTTTGCTATTTGCCATTCAACACGACAAAGCCCAGACCCTCTCGAATCGAATAAAATCGATAACTACACATTGCACATTGCACATTTCGCATTTAACATTGCACATTTCACATCACGCATACGCCGCATTGGCCCCACAACTGTTGACAAAACAGAAAGCCGCCGCCCTTCTAGCATCATCATTTCCCTCTGCTCTGGTGATTGTGTTTTCATTTTCGTTCGCTGGCAATAAATCAGAATTTAATTGCAATCTAATGCGAAATCCTCCGGCCAATGCAACGCTCGGCCAATGCATATTTAATAGATCAGCATTATAATGACATTATTTCGATGCTAATTACAGCTAACCAAAATGTGCTGAAAAAACAACGGACAACCTCAAAAACCTCAACGCACATCGCACATCCGCACAGGCCACAAAATTAATTTTCGGGAAAATGTTTTGCCACTCGAGGCGATTTACCAATTCCCTCTTCCCCATTTTGGCAACCAATAAATCTAATGAAAATTTCTTCGCCTCTTCCTGTCAACAAATCGAACTTCTTGTACTTGTCCACACTTGGAGAAATCCCCCCCTCAAATAAACTGGGCTTAAAATGTGACATCTCGAAGATGGCGAATTTCCGGAGAAAAGTAATTTATTGCTAAGAGGATTTCGAGCTATATATTTCCCAAGATTAAAAAAGTGAAAATATAATCCCCAAATTGGGAATAGCACTTGAAAATGTTTGAGTTTTATTTCTATATATTTACATTATATTTCTTTATTTATAATTATGATAAATTGGCATGAATGAAAGAATATTAATATAAATTATTATTGATTATAAATTATAAAATCAACTGGCAAGAAATCAATTATAAATAAAGTAAATGAAAATATTAATTTGATATAATTTTGTTTAACTGAACTGTAAAATGTCTTAGGTCTCAGTTATAGCTTGGAACCCCTGGTTTCTTGCCGTGCATGGCCATGTCCTTGCCCATGTCGGTATCCTCATGTCCGTTTGTCCGTCTGTCCGTTTGTCCGTATGCTGGGGGCCCTCCAGCTTAGCGTGCAATTCAATTAAAGTTGCATAAGGCCATCGGACAATGGCTTCGCGCTGGTCTTGGCCAAGTGAAATGTTCACTTTGATTTACCCCTCGGACTCGTTACCCGTCCCCTTCTGTCCTCCTGCCCTGCTCCCCTACTGTCCTCCTGCCCTGCTGCCCTGTGACAAGAATGAATGAACAATGGCTTTGGCGTCCTTGGCAGTCCTTTCCCGATGAAGAGAGCAACCTCCGGGCAGGCATTGCCATGGAAATTGCTGGGGAGGATGGAGATGGGGATGGGGCTGGGGATGGGGATAGTCAAAAGCACACATATTAAATTACCAAGTGGCAAGTCAATTGGCATATGTCAGCGTGCCACCAACTCATCCACTCGGAGCGCCAGAGTTGCCAAGTTAAATGAAGTCAAAAATGTAAATTTCATTTCGAGCCACGAAGATGGAAATGGTGATGCAGATGGAGATAGTGATGGAGATGGTGATGTAGATGGAGATGAAGTCCCCGCAGAGGAAACCGCCGCACAAGCCCGAAGAAGCAATTAGAACGACGTGGGAGTGCTGCAGGAGGAGGAGCCTCCTAGAAGGAGTCCTGGCAATGTGGGAGTGGCGGTTGGCATTGCCAAATTACAGCCAGCAGCTGTTGCGCCACTTAAAGGACTTTGTCTGCAATCCCTCCTCCCTCCTCCTTCCCCCCAAAAACCCACCATATCTGTGCAGAGAGAAAAATTAGTGATGCACATTTTCATATTTTTCTTTGAATTTAAATTTGAATTATACCAAAATATTAGTTCATAATAAAATAAAACGTGTAATAATAAAAAAGGTAAGGATAACTTTTGGGAAAAAATGCAGAATTTTTTGCTATTTTTTTATAGATTTAATCAGTTTTTTTTTGCTGGTGGTAANATGTATATATATATATATATACTGTTATTTGTTTTTTTGAGTTTACCAGCAACATGTGTTTCCACTTTTCACCCACCAAACTTTGGCAACCAACCCAAGAACATTGAAAAAAAAAGGTTACCAAAAAATTCATTTCGGTTGTCGAAAATCTAGGAGAACGCATTTTCTTTGGGAAACTGCGAGGAAGAGACAAGGACATAATTTCATAATTAAGTGCACGGAGACAGAGGAGACAGGAAAAAATAAAGAGAGAGAGAGAGAGAGAGAGAGAGAGGGAGAGTGAAAGGGAGAGGAGTAGTCATCTATCGACATGGAGACAAGAGAATTTCCTTTTGTTTTGTGGACCATTAGCAAGTGGACTAATGATCTACGGAAAAACCAGGCGAGCTTCTGGTTGAGCTCAAACTCGGCTCCTAATTAATGACAAGCGCCCCCGCCTCGGGATGAGCGAGGAGGGAAACTTTTCCGGCAAACACTGGGAAATGAGGCAATTTCCCAGGAAACTTTCAGCCAGCCAAGTTCATTCTTCAGTCTGTCAAATAGAGATTCGGTAATTGTCTAGAAGGGGGTTCGGATGCTCCGCAATTGTGGGAATGATATATGTGTTGGCCAGTCTGTATTGTTCAGATATACGGCATTTTAATTATCGTATCGAACGTATAGAAAACTAACTCTAATACCATGAGATGAATTATAAATTTAAAGGTGATTCAATTATTTTATTTAGCTTAGAGCTTCACAAATGAAATTGCACTCTTAATATTTCCCAAAAGTAATTTATTGTAAATCGAATTACTAAGTAATCGTAGTACTACATACTCCCATACTTTAATTTATTGAGAATGCAGTCACCCAACATGTGTTCTATTGGCGGGAAAAGTCTCGGTGCTCAGTACACTGCTTTTTGTTGTTTGGTTCGATTGGGAAAATAGAAAATAGAAAATAGCTAGAGTTTTTATTTTATTTTCCGTTGCTGCTTCTGTTGCTGTTTTTCTGTTTTGTATATTTTTTTTTATTTCGGTTTTTGGGGACTGGTACGAGTTGTGGCAGCTGCGTCACGGAAAAACTCGCATCATTTCTGGCAATAAGCAAATAAATAAATAAATCATTTGTGTGTGCATAGCCAGCGATATATATCGCCAGATTAGGCCAGGCATTGATATGGCCACATGTGCGATGTACGATGTACGATATTGAGTTGAGATATGCATATATACTTGTATATCTCGTATCTCGTATCCGTATATATAGTGGCACACAGCACTTGAAAGTTGAAATGGAACTTGACTGCGTTGACAGCAGGCGGCGCCAACGAGGCTATGGCTATGGCACAGCACACATGGCGTATACTTGATATTCCGACACAGTTATGAATATGTTGCCCGGGGAGAAGGGAGAAGGGGGAGAGCGGGCCAGTCCCGGCTAAAACATATTTCATATCTGGCGCTTTTATGACTCACCCGAGCCCCCACTCCAACCTCCTCTTCAGGAGCTTCCTCTATTTTTAGGCATTTTAACAAAGAGCCACGAGAATTTCCATTTAACAGAAGAAGACAAAAAAAAAACACAAGTGAGAAGAAAGCAAGCCGGAAAAGCGTATTTTTAAAAGCAATTTGGCTGCCTTTTGCCTCTGCTGCTGCTGCTGCCTTTGCTGCTGCCTCTGGTTCTGTTCCTTTCGCTGCCTTTCAAGTGTCCATCAACATGTTTGACAAGTGCGCTGATTTGGCCACCTCACTCCACCGCACACTAGCACCATCACCATCACCCTCACCCTGACCCACCTATCCTGAATCCACCCATCCAGAGATTGTCTGTGTGAGTCATTATTTGGCCATGCTTGCAATTTCCGCCTCCCCCATTCCTCAACCCGGAAGTTGTTAGCTGGGCCAGGGCCAAAACGGCGCCATGTTGCTCCACCAACCGTTCTGCAGCCCAAAACCCAAGCCCAAACCCAAATGAATAATGCAACAGTCGACGGGGCTCCTGAGCCCCTCTCATTTCGTAGCAGGTAACCCGAAAAAAAAACAAAAAAAAAATTGAAGAAAGAAAAATGCCAACAAAATGGACTTTCACCGATTCAATATTTAAATCGAATTTTTCGCCAGATAAAAGTCGCAGGATAGTGGAAATTGAACTGGAAGATGTGTTTAAGCTTTTTAAGTTCAAAATATAATTGTTTAAGTTTCGAATGCAATTAATTAGTAGCTTGCATCATATATTTTTAAAGCCCTTCCACTTAAAGATATGATTTACTCATACAAATTTTAATTAAATATATTACTTAAGTTTTTTGGTTCAAAAATGGAAAAAGGTTTGATTTAAAGACTTTTTGTTTGCTTTTCATTTAAAATAAATTTTTGGAGTTTTGGGAATAATATTTTGTAATAGTTGTTTTAAAGTTAGTCATAAATTCAGAAATTCCTTGTGCATACTTAAATATTAAAATATCTTAAATTAATATAAGAAAAGCCTTTGCTCTAGGGCTCTTAAATATTTTTGCTTTTAATTGCAATATATTTTTGCGTAGTGTAAGTGTATATATAAAGCACTTGCATAGTCATCAACTTCGTAATTATCTTATCTGAATGCAAATAATATTTCGCAATAGTTTGGAACTTTCTAGTTTTCCATATTTATTTAAAACATTGCAACTACTTACATATTCCAAGGTCAGCAATGTAATTAGTTCCTGCAATGGAAAAAAAAGATAAATACTAGTTACTAGGTAAAAGCACTTCTGAAAAACAGCAACAGCAGATACATGTATGTATTTGTGTCGGACCTAGTCCGATCTGTTGGCCAAATGTTTATCAACTCCTAAGCCATTGGTAAATGAAACCAAGAACTAGGTAAACATTGCCCATTTCGGGACAATTAATCAAATATTGTTCCTGCGATTGCGGGGTTGAGGGGCAAATGTTTAACTGTGTGCCGGGTTATATCACATGGCCATGGCCCAGGTTTTCGGTTTTCGGTTTTCGATTTCGGGGCGTTTGGAGCCCTGACCAGAGGGTCGGCGTTAATGGGCCAACTGACAGACAGCCGGATGATGAATGACACTGGCTGGGGCTGCGCGAGGAATGCGTGTTCGAGTGTGAGGGGGCTTCCACAAAACATGGCCCCCATCCATGTAACCCCTCCAAGTCCACATCCACATCCACAGCCTTGTCATAAATCGCATTTGCGCATTTGCATTAGATGCAGCTCGTTGGTCGCAATGAGCAACAATGTCAAACTTGCTGCATTGGAGGCTATGCAAATCCTGTTTTACAGCCAAGCCAAGACTGCGAATATACACGACTACGACTGAGACTATATATAAACGCTTGGCTTGAGCCCGTAGTCTGGTCTATATACCCTCATGGCTACAAGGCATTGGCTTTGCCTTGGCTCTGCCTGCGAACTCGGCTTTTATTTTGATTTTATGGCTGGCTATGAACATAAAATATGAACGGATTAACACATACAATGGAGCAATCTTTGATAGTCGAAATGAACAGGCGACAGATGTTTCATCAGCTTTGGAAATAAGCTTGGAAAAATATTCTGAAGACCTTAACCAAAATGATGAACCAATTTAAATGAAGATCTTACATTCTGCTACCATATCAGGTTAGGTTTTTAAGGTCATTCTATATCAAGTGATAATTTTTGTTTCCAAAAAGAATGATACTATATCTGAAATCACAATTCTTCCCAATCAAATTGCATTTCAAACATAGAAAAAACACTCTCTATCAAGACTTTATTTAGTTCATACAGACCTATATGAACCCGTTACCGGAAAAGACTGACATAATGGCAGGATTGTTCCAAGTTTTCAATTCAGATTCGGGTTCAGATTTGTTTACAATTTATTGTTCACAAATTAAAATCCTTAAAAATAACCTGCAGGCATTTGAAAAATCTATGTTAATTATCTCTGTTAACTAATCGAAATTATCTTAGGGTTAATAATTCCCCTTTCCAAATAGTACTTTTGTTGTTTTCTATTCGATTAAACGAATTCAATCGCATGCTGTTTATTCCGTTTACCTTTTATTCGTTTATTTTGTCAATTCCAAAACAAGGACTCAGTTACCACAATCAATATAAAATAATAATTCATTTGCCATCGTAGCCACTTCATAATGTAATTAGTATTCCATACCAATTTAAGATCAATTTCATCGCCAAAATAATCTCGTTCCAATTTCCAATTTCCAATTAGGATTAAGTCCCCCCGCGATTGCTATCGATAATAATCGATGGGTTTTTGTCAGTCCTGCATGCTTGACTTAATATTGCTTCCAAGGATGTGTCAATGTCTCAGCCGAAGTCCTGGCCTGGCCTCCTTTACTCCTTTGCTCCTTACCCAACTCCCTTCTGCGGCACTTGAAAGGATCATTTGTCTGTATGAGTGCATATGTATGAGTGCGCCTTTCTGCTGGTGTGTGTTTGTGTAAGTGTGCGTGTGTGCCACAACGCTTCGAGTGACATCATTCAATTGACATAACGATGACGGCGCGAACTTATCAACTCGCAGACTGTGAGTCCCTTTAAAGGTGGCCCGGACAGACTTTTCCACCCGCCGCTTTCCCCTCCGCCCCTTTCCAAATAAACAACTCTTCTGTTCCCCTTTCACTTTTCACCTTCTGCACACTGTTTGTTTATGGACAGACGTCGCAATTTCTTTTTTCAGCACCTTTTCTTTTTCGAGATTTTTTTTATATATAGTATGTATGGTATATAAGTATTTTTTGGATTTTGTAGGTTAACGCCTTGAGGGGGCTGTAAACAAAGCCGTAAAGAGCTGTTTTCCAAATTCCAGCGATCCCACTTTGAGCGGAACTTAACACTATATTAATTATATATTTTTAAATTGCAAAAATATAATTTAATTAATTTACCCAAACCCATCGAAGCTGGGCACTGCTGACATTCTGTGTGTTCAGCTGTCGCCTTTTGCATCTCCTCAACACTCTCTCTCTCTCTCGCATTCAAATAGAAAATTTGTCCAGCGCAGCGGATTTTCGCAAAGCAAACTAATTGCTCCACCCCATTGCCAACAAAAAGAAAATATTACTAGTGCCACACAAGCCCAGGTAGAGTCCATCAAAAAACGTTGGAAACGGTGGTTTAAAGTGAACGCTGCAGCGCATAAATCAACAATAAA